>CM076261.1:71989354-72411854 GCA_038380795.1 Pyrocephalus nanus
ACACAACAAGTAGTTACATAGCCGAAGACTTGAACTGATTCAACAGGGTATTACAGGAACTCTGGGAGACATTATCCTCCTTGGCATCAGAGGTTTTCACAAGCAGAAAAGGAAGACATGGAAGCAGTCAGGCTTACCTAGCCTTCAGTGTAACAGAAGGCTGCTTCAACAACAGGGACAATAAAGTATTTGTAACTCTGCTGCATCCAATTATGAAGTTTCTAATTATGAAGAACTATTTAGGATTTCCCCAAGGAGTTAATTTTAAAGAGTAGTGGAGATTATCTCTAAAGACCTCTTCTAACCTGTTGCACTTAAAAGCATTCCAGCTTCTCAGATGTGCTGCTCAAGGGAGCTCTTTCTATTTTATTGGTATCCACTGGAGAAAAATAAGCAACAGCCAAGCCATAAAAAGGTTGGGATTTATTACTTAATATTATAGCAATTTGCTGTTTCTAACCTCACTGGGAAATTTCAGGGAGATGAAGATGAGTGGATGAGATGATTCACTGGGGAGAATGATTGATTGATGATGGGAAATAATGAGAAGTCCCAGGGCAGCACATAGCAGAGGGAAGCTTCAGCAAGAGGACAGCTTTGAAGAGAAGCGTTCTTTTTTTTTTTTTTTTTTTTTTTTTTTTTTAACAAAAGCACCCAGTATCTTCTCATTATGCCTTGACCTGCACAATTTTGATGAGGCAATTTTTAGAGCGCAGAAAGCTCTCCTTTCTTTGGGAAAGTGAAAAGGCTGTGCTTACCACCCCTGGAAACAGCTGTGGGATTCACAGTTCACCCAGAGCTCCTAAAAAATTAGATCCCCATATGTAGCTTGTATTTCCTTTTGACAGCATAAAATCGGCAGGTTTTAAGCTGTTTGTTAGGAAGAGACTAGACTAGGTCAGCTGTGGCCAGAGAAGGTGGATGTATACCACATATGACTGGACAATAAACTGCTCCTCCTCATGCCAGCTTTTACACCAGAGCAAAGCACATGTAAAAAACCCCAGAATATTTCCCCACCTGATCCCTGCCCTTCCACAGACTGTAACAATCTCTGTGGTTTGGAAGCAAAGTTGAGGAGGGAAGCTGTGATTCTGAAGCAGCACGACATCAGTTAGATGTTAACCATCAGTGTTGCAGTGGGGTCTGCTGTGCCCGCCATCCCGGGTGGGGGGCGATGGAGTTGCTCTGCCCTAGGAGGCACTTGCAGATACAGGACGTGTGTGGCAGACATCGCCACTTTGTGGTCTGCAACAGCATCTCTCCGGCGTGGGGAAAAGGAGGAAAATCTGGTCAACTGAGGGGACAAACTTCAGAGCCAACAGATTGCTTCTTTCTCAGAGCTCAATCAAGACAAAAACGTGGCAAGGGGTGATGAAAACACTTCCTATCAAGATCTCAGAGAGGAGAGGACAAGCATGTGTGAGCATCAGAAGAAAGCCACGTTGAGGGAACTTGGGACATGGGTGAACTTTCAGGCTCTTCCTTAATGCTGGCATATACAGGCAGTAAAGCATAAAGTCCTATCCTGTAAGATACAGATTATCATATAAACATGATTTTCTATTTTCATATATTTTGGATTTAAATTTAAACATACACTGTAGTAGCACAAATAAAGTTTTTATCTTTTATTTCCTATATTTCTGCATCAGCTCAATTAAAAATTAGAAGAATGAACCTGACTTTAAGACAGAAGAACCTCCTGAAAAGGACATAATTACATCAGGCTTCTTAGCTGAACCAAACAGTCCTGTTTAAGTGCAGAAGAGACCAAAATTAGTATATGCAAGAAATTCTGTACTGCTCATGCAGCTCCAGAAAAGGAGAGCTGCAGCAAAGGGATTATTCCCAGTGCTTACTTCAGATATGACTTTTCAGCCTATGTAACTAAAAATAAAGAAAACAAGGACTGTATCACAATTAAGTTTTTAATTAAGAAATGAGAAGAGTCAAAAATAAAACAGGAAATTATTCTGTTTTTACTTCCTGAGTGTTTACTAGGTAGCCAATACAGGCCAGCTCCTGCAAAAATACTTATTTAATGACAGGACAAAAATGAAAAGATACGTTTGAAGGTGGTCTTCTTGGCAGCTCTCTTCAACATGCAATAAGACTTATTTAAAAATGTTAAAAGCCAGTCAATCTAAAGATGCCATGTACCTTTTAGGAGAGATTTCAAGAGAAACTAATCTGCTTAGGGCCATCATGACCCCAAAATAATGTATACTGTCTGTCCTCATTGCATATTTAGAATACTAGCATGGCAATCAGATTTTCCCAGAGAGCATATTATTAATCTTTGTCCTTTATATTAAAGTCTTGGGTTTAGCTGTATTATGTACAAGATGAGCTCAGGATCCTGTCAAGTACTCACCCTCTACGGAACTCCCAGAGCCCAGCAACGTGGACTCTCCCGAGACTGCAAAAATGTCCTTTGTGGTTTCCTTTAGTGTAGGAATAGAAAATGCTAGTAACTCTACAGAAAGAAATGCAAATTGCACAGATTACAGTACCCTGTATGTGACCAACTCTGGGCTGGTTTCAGGCATGGGATCAGATGGATGCACACACTGCAGTAGGTGAGGCACCCTCACAATTCTCTCTGTGGGTCAGTCGCTTCCTGAATTAGGCCAGGTTCCCCCTTAGGAAAAGCCTCAGGAGTTAGCAACTCTAATTCCATTATCCAGAGATATTTTGGCCTTGACTGAGGCCTTGATACAAACCCTTAGTCTTTTGCCCATATCCGGATACTTTTTAGACAGTTTACTCATTCTGAATAGCTACAATTTAGCAGAATTATACCTTTGTATATGCTATATAGCTTGTACAGCCAGCTTTAGTGATGGGGACTGAAGAAAAAGGCAATAGGAATGCTCAGAGCTGGATAGTATGAGAGAAAGAGCAGTGCAAATACAGCCCACACAATAAAAGAAGTGCTTGTGTTTTATCTAGATTCTGTTGCCACTTATGTTTAAAATAATCTGATTAGTTCAGGTTATTCAGCACCTGGAATGTTCTCTTTGCTGCTTGCTGTAAGTAAATTAATAAGCTTTATTCTTCATGTTAAAGAGCATTGGAATGGGAAGCCATGGAGAAAAAGACAGGAGAGTAGGCTTCAAGAAATACTCAGAATACTCAACAGTGGGTTTATAAGTATTTCTAAGTACACCTGAAGCTTACAAGAGATCAGAATTTCTGGCCCACAAACATGCGAGACTTTAGGAGTTGCTCAGTGAGAAATGATGGCAGAACAGGTGTCACAGGAGTTCCAAGAGGTGAGGATGGCTGAACCCTTGTCATATCCTTAGCAAGGGAGAAAATGAATATTTCTGTCATTTTGCCCCTAGTTAAGTATGAAGTCCTAAGGGAAACAGAGCATCTTGATGCTGTTTCCCTGCTCACAGAAAACATTTCCATGTATAGTTCTGTTCACGTTCACTGCTATGCCAACAAATGTGCATCAAATACCTTTCCACTGAGGCTTTCTTCCTCAGAACCTCTGCCAACCCGTACAATCAATGTGGTTTTTTTGGTATTGACAGAGTTTGAGAGACTATAAACTGTAGTTCCTGCAATATACACACAAAAGCAAAGTGAAGAGAGGAATAAAAATCTTTTGCCTGCTTTGATGACAAAATTGTCTGTACAACAAGGAAGTATAAATTCTTTTGTTCTTTTCTTTTAAGTTTCAACAGCTGCTAAACTCATCCTCTGCTAAGCTTCAGTATTTCAAAATACTTAACTCCAAGGGGTTTTGCTGATGAATTGAAGTCCCATCCCTCCAGTTCTGAAGCTGACTTTTTCAAACCAGTATATGCAGCTCCCTTTGTGTATGTGTGTAGATGTTCTCCCAAACTCAGACCCCAGCTTCTTTATGTAATGATCCTTCCTCATATCCTCTTCCTTATCCAACCAAGAACCACCTTCATCCTTCAAACTAAAGATGGAGATGTTAATCAGTACTGTCTATCTTACAGTTACACAAAGGACTTGCCAGTGGAAGCCAGTAAAGGAATAAGGAAGGGAGAATAGGAAAGAAAAGGAAGAGTTTATTTGTGGAAACCACTTCATAAACACCAGGGACACCTCTGATTGCTATTTCTGAAGTACAAAATCAAAGCAAAAACTTGCATTTAGACCTGTAAGTCTGACTGAAACCAGTGCAGCTGTCAAATAATTAGGCCATCTTGGGTAACTTTCACTAAGTTGTACTCTCGGTTTTATTGTTATTTTATCACATGAGTTATATTAGTAAAGTGAGCAGAAGAAAAAGGTCATTGAGTGAAGGAAAGAGAAAATCTCCAACAAAAGGAAGAATGCAATTTCCACTAATACTACTAAATGTTATATGATAAAGAATATACTGTTATTATCTTGATAATTGGAAGATAATTGTCTAAACCTATGTAAATGGAGATGTGCTAACCGAAGAGAAATTTGTGCAAGTATCATCAACAACTAATCATACCCTTCTTCTCTGTAAGTTTGCTTGAATTTGCTTATTTTGGAAACAAAGCAAAGCTTTAACCTCATTTGTTAAAACTGTATAGGCAGCAGAACTAGACAGTATTTTACTCTGTCCCATGCCCTATTAGCAAAGTTCCCAGAATCAGCAGTTTTCCAGATGCAAAAGTTTTAACTGGTAACAATACAAGCAACAGATGTGTCTCAGTTAATAATATTAAGATTAATAATAAAATAACTAGCTCTGGTGTATGTTGCAGTAATGTATTCCATACGTAGATATTCACCATTTTTCACCGGCACAATTTTGTGAGATGTCCTGAAGGTCACCAGCATTAAAATTAAGATAACATAGTCAGGTTCAGTCATCCTTTGTAACACTACAGATCTAGACTCACTCACATCAGGATTAAATTTACTTCAGCAAGAGAGTGAGAGACGAAGAGCACTTGGACTTTTCTGGAAAGACACAGAACAAAAAATGTTACTATTACCTTTTCCACAAGAGTTTACATTGGCAGAAGTGATGGAAGCATTCACCTACTAGTTCATCATTCTTATAATTAATTTCTAAATTTTACTATTGTGTCCACTGAGACTCACAAATTACTTTTGTTACAACATCATTCCAATTACTTTCAGCTGCTCAACAGCTCTTTTAAAGTTGTGCTCATCCTGAATGGGAACAAAATCAACTTTTTATAGTTTCTTAAAACACAGTTTCTAGAGGAGATGCTGTGTCAGGAAAATTGAAATGCATTAACCTAAGATAATTAATTAGCAAAGAGCTTTGAGTTTCAAACATGAAACAATTTACTCTGAAAAAGATCCAAATTAATCACACTGACGTTAAAATGCTTTTCAATTTTTTCAGCATAGAATTTCATGAAAAGCAATACATTTTTCAGATGGCTCAGTTTTTAATGAAGCTTCATTTCCCAAAGGAGAAATATTCCCACACTACATTTCTTACCTTTTTTAACTTTATCCTTTTTTTTTTTTTTTATACTCTGCTTATCTGACACACAGTTATAAAAATATTGGAGAGGCACTTGCACCACTTCCACTACCACTGTTTCTAGGTATGAGTCTCTTACTCCATCTGCCAGTATGAAAGTGTATTACAATACAGACATTACATCTTTATGTCTATGGCATTTTCTAGATGGAAGATTGTCTAAGGGTTAAATACTGCTACCAAACTATACTGGTAAATGCTGTAAACCTACAGCATACCCCAGATTTAATCTAGTTTTGCATGTTGGAAGTGAGTGCTGGCTAAATGAGGCCCTTCTGCTTTTAAATAGGTGATCAGAGAGAAATGGGTAGATTAGGGAAAGAAGCTTATCTAAAAAAAATTAGGAGGGAGGAGTAAGGCCTGAAGTTGAAAAATACATAGATAGTATCTCAATTAAAAGGGAAAAAGCTTTCCAAAGAGTGGATATACTTGGAGGATGGTAAAAAAATTAATTGGTTCTCTTGAGATTAATAGGGAATTAGAGAGAGGATAGAGTTGCATTGCAGACCTGTTGTTTAATTTCCCTGCCTGCTCTTACAAATGAAGTGGATGGAGATTAGCTAGGCATCCATTTTCTCGAACATAGGGAAAAGAACTAAGAAATAATGCTTGGTTTTTGGGACAGGGAGGGTGCAGCAGGGCCAAACGGAGTTGAAGCAAAAGATATGAGGGTAGGAAACTATCAGAGGTAACCACTGACAAATATTTGTCAAGCTAGTTTTGTAGACTTAAAAGCAACATCTGTTCTGAAGGACAGGGAAAAAAAAAAAAAAAAAAAAAAAAAAAACACCAAAAAACCCCAAAGCAAACAAATATCAACTTAAAAATCAAGGCTTATTTGCCAGAGATTACAGACCTTTATTACCAAGTACACATATGAAAATGTGACCTTTGGCAAGGAGATATGATTAGACAGAGTGTGCACACTGCAGGCAGTGTGGCTTTCTCCCTCAAGGAGGATGAAAGAAGCAACAGAAGCTGGGGTGCACTGGGGTTATAAGGTGGAGACAAGCACACTTCCTTTGTGTGTCACCTGCATAGTAAATAATGGCCACAGTAGTAAATAATGTCATCCTGAGGAGAGGGTGCACACCCTCTGTGCAGCTCAGGAACCTCACCAGGTCATTGAGACAGCCTTTCCAGCAAGTCCAGAATCTTCTGCTGATGCACCTTTACCATTGCTCTACATAGTCCATGTTTGGCAGAAGAGTTATTCCCAGGCTACAATAGGCAGTGGTTATGTTCCTGTACTGAAGAGCTTTATTTCTTTAGTGTCCTTGAAATTCTTAGATATAACTTGCTTCCTTTTCTAGTGAGATCCACTCGATAAATACTTCTGTTTACTGTTCAACTGCCTTTGCATTCCTCGTTGTTGGCAACATAAAGCAAGAAAGGATGGCAAATCTCAGCTGTTAATTAATGCTGAAAGTCAAGGACTCTGCCATAAATGGTCATTTTATTGCCACATTCAAGAAGTAAGGAACACGGTGCAGACTGCTTCAGTGTGAGCTACAAAACAGGAAAGAATAATTTATATAACTCATCCACCAGCTATCCTTAAATTCAGCATAGATGTTCCTCTGGTGCATGCTGCCTCCCAGGCAGATTCCTGTTTTCCACTTACGTCTTCTAAGCAGGTAGACAGGATGGTCAGATCCAGGAGAGATCATAAAATACCTTGCACAGTGTGAAGCAAGAAGGTTTGTGGGAAGGAAGCTGGCATGGGAACAACAGACAGAGGAAACTAAAGGGAGAGACTTCTCTGGACTAAGGCCCTGGGGCTATGAGGATCTTGTCTGTTATAGATAAAGGAGATGTCAGCTGGGATCCTATGAATTATTAAAAAAATATAATAAAAGAAAAAATACATCTGCCATACGTCTCTGTAAACTTTCTCATCTATACAAAGGTTTCAGATATTAAATCTCCTCTCAGCCAAGAAACTGGAATTGTCTAAGAATAATCATATTGACAAATCAATTAGCTGAGAAAAGACAAATAGGGAAATTATTAAATCTGCCACTTTTGTAATTTTTTGTGCACTGTATCCATCACAGGATTTCTTCCTATATTCATCAGAATTAAAGCTCCGTCCTCATAAGCTTTTCTGAAAATCGATTGCTTTCTACCTTGAGAAACAGAATCAGGAGCCAGCATCTTTGAGTTATTAAAGATGCTGCAGTTAAACACACAGTGTTACTCAGGAGAGAGGATTGCTCAACAGATCGTGCCAGCTTCTGCAAACAGTGCCCACGTCTGTCTCTCCGTGTAAGCACTTTCCCCACTTTAATTTGTGGTTTGTAGAAATTGATAGCCCATTAGTAGGTATCTTAGGTCATCATCCTGTTAATAGCTTCCACGGTTTAATCAAACACATGACAAACACTACTAACTCCTGTTAATTCCCAAATTCTTATCCGTGAGGAAGGCTTAGTGTAGCCAATGATCTTTGTGCAGATGGAGTTTGTATATGTATGCATTTTATTTTTGGTGCTCTCATTTAACCTGTTCACATCCTTTCAATTCTAGCAATTCAAATGCAAAATGGAGGGAAAGAAACGAGCATAAGATGGGAACCAGATGTGATTGGTAAACCTCTTTCCCTGCACCGCAGCTTTCTAAAGACTAAACAAAACTGCTGAATGTCATGCAAAGGGGAATAGCAGACACAGCTTCAAATCTCTTGTTTTAAAGACTTGGTATGTAAGATTCAGAATTTCTGTTCCATTTCAGAAACTCACAGGGAATGATAAAGCCCATAAACCAAAGAAATTATGTTGTTCAAACCACCTTCATAGTGTTTCACAGATTAGAATTCTGATTTTTGTCTAAATATGATACGCTCAAAACAAGTTAAATATATGTATCATGTTTATTCCCCCAAATATAAATATTTATAAACTCCATTTTCTAAAAAGTTAACATAAATGTCCTGTTCCTTTTATATGTTAAGGTAGAATGATCTGAGTATTTGTCAATGTGATTTTAATGTTTTACGACTTTTGTCAAATGCATTATTCACAAGTATGTTTGATGATTTACTTGTTTACTTCAGAGAGAACAATTTAATGTGGAAAGTTAAAAAGATTACTCAAATATTATTATTCTATTCTACTAACTCGGTTTAGAGCCAACAGAAGGCAGATTTGCCAAAAATATGCTATTCTAGCACTTTAATTAGAAGAGACAGGAGAAAATTCCCCAGTTTTTGGCTAGACAATATCAAGCTGCAGTGTAAAAAATTAAATCTAAATTAAAGGAGGAGTACTCCTCCCATGACAGATTAGTGTTCAGAGGGGAGACCAGAGCTTGCCTGCAGCCTGCGCCATTTTGTTTGAAAGGTTAAAGCAGTTTGGGTTTTGTCTGCTTTTTACATCAAAATGCAGCACAAATGAGAATAGAAAAAGAGAGATCTCTGAGAGTTAAGACGAGTCAACTACTGAAAATAAAAACTTGAGAACCATAGGCTATTCAGAGACTCAATAGCAGGGCCCACTGCAGGCAAAGCACTTGCCTCTGTGGCTGGAAGACAGGCTTTGGCTGTGCCCAAGCCACCCATCTGGGCTGTGGAGAGCCCTAGCTCTAGACCCTTTGCTTGGGATATTTTATTCCTGACTTCTCCAGCACAGCAGCATTTCCTAAGGCTGTAGCTTGTGCTGTACCTGATCTGTAGTTTAATGGAGTTCAGCAGTCCCAGCTGTTAATCTCCCACTTTTCAGGAATATGATGCATACTTATTTATATTTTCATTGATACTCATGAATGTATAAGCAACTGTGAAGGGAACAAAAGTAAAAATAAAAAATGAGGCTCATGGGAACTCTGATTTCTAATTAAAAACACTGCACATCTATTATAATTTTAGTTCACAGAGGTTAATAGAAAATGAGATCAAAGGCAGCATGTGTTTACCAACGGTAGATCATGCCAGACCAAGGTTCTTTGATGTCCTGAGAGATTTGAATAGGAAATGCAGATCTCATCTATCTGAACTTCAGGAAAATATTTAATGTGCTGTCACTTGAGACTATATCTGCTGCACGAATGATAAAGGAACTCACAAAAGAACTGCAAAAATGCATGAGGCTTGGAACAGAGCAGATGGCAAACTGGTTCTGTTGAAAAGAGATTTACTCTAGTGGAAGGAGTTTAGTAGTAGAGATCCTTGTGGCTTTGCGGTATGTTTAGTCATCTTCCATAACAGTACTTACACTGTTCCTCCTCCCTCAATCCCTTAGGCTCCTGAGGGGTTTTTTTATCAGATGCTCCAGAGCTGCTCAGCAAATGAATGCAATGCTACCCTGGACCCTGAGCTGTGTCACCCAGCTTGTGGGAGCCGGTGTTGCAAGCCAGTTCCCTTCCTCCGGGGGAATTCCTCCCCTAGGCTGCAAGCATTTGATCCAGGCAGGGCTACAGTACCCAGCAAGTGCAGGGATGGGAATGCCTCCCACTTTCCTTGAGCATGGACACTTTCACAAGGGGTTGCAGGGCCTCACAAACACCACAAAACCTTCCGGACTCAAGTCCAATTGACAGCACTGCCAGGTCATCTTTCAACTGGTGAAGAAAATAGTTTCCTGTGTGGGGCAGAAGCAAAAAATGAACATAGAAAGATAGCTTTTATTTCTGGCCTTAGAGCTTTATTTTTAATTGAAATTTCAGATATGGAAAAGCAGAAGACTGCAATAGCATTCAGGAATAACTGGAGAACTTTAGGGTGTGGAGTCATAGCATTGTGATGAGCTTCACAGAATCACAAAATAACAGAATATTCTGATTTGGAAGGGATGTACAAGGATCAGCAAGTCCAAATCTTAAGTGAATGGCCAGTACAGTGACTGAACCCACAATCTTGGTGTTATTAGTACCCTGTTCTAACTCACTGATGTTGTAAGACCCTGCCCTTTGGACCTGCAATGAGATTTGTGTTACAGACTGGGAGTGCATCATTTGGGGAGATCATGAACCGGAGATTTATTTTTAAAGAAGCAAAGGTATCTAGAAAGTATTGTCTGAGCTCCTGAAGCAGGTCCAGTGGAGGGCTACAAAGATGATTAGAGGACTGGAGCATCTCCCTCACAAGGAAAAGAGTAGGGAGCTGAGCCTGTTCAATGTCAAGAAGAGACAGCTGAGAGGAGACCTCATCAATGTCTGTAAGTAGCTGAAGGGAAGGTGTCAAGATGATGGACCCAGGCTCTTCTCAGTGGGGCCAAGGAATAGGACAAGAAGCAATGGGAAGAAACTGATGCACAGGAAGCTCCACCTTAATATGAGGAAGAACTTTACTGTGTGGATGACCAAACACTGGAACAGATTGCCCAGAGAGGTTGTGGAGTCTCCCACACTGGAGGCATTCAAGAATTGTCTGGACACAGTCCTGTGCCAACTGCTCTAGGATGACCTGCTTGAGCCAGGAGGTTGGACCAGATGCCTCACTGTGGTTCCTTACAGCATTACCCATTCTGTGATTCTGCAATTCTGAGCTAATTCCAGCAAAGAGGAGGGGACATGTAATGACATTTTCCTTGTGAGCTCTTTCTGGAAGGTGGCATAAAACACTTGTCCCTTGCTTGGAAGAAGAGAAGCATGAACCAATGCACAGAAGCAGACATGTTGAGGGAACTGACAGCTTCTTCTAATAATAGAAACATTTAAGTGTTTAACTTAACTAACCTAGCAGAATCAAGGCTATACTTCTCTGTAAAAATATCAAGACCAAATCTTGGGGAAGCAAAAGGACTTTTAGCAGACACAGAAAGACATGGAAATAAACTGGCCATGAATATGCTTAGGCTGGAACACAGAGGGAAAAATGACTACCAGGTGGTAAGGTTGTCTCCCACTAAAGGCGAGTAAAATTTTAGGACAGCAGCTACTCAGCATATCAAAGGCCCACCTTGAACACTGCCATCCTGCAGCAGGAAAAAGAAATAATAAGAAGCCATAAGTCATTTCTAATTTGCAGCTGCACATACAGAAGCCCAAGAGATACTCAATTGCATGGCAGTTAGTAAAACCACCTCTTCTTCTCTCAACAGGAGAGACTGCTCTCTAAGCACAAATTGTTAATGCTGGGGTTAAAAGACCAGTCCTACATCAGAACAAGCAGTTTTTTGACTCTGCAGTTATGTGTGAAATCTCTCTGGACTCTGTGGACCCACTTGCTGCTGGTTCTAAAAACAAAGAGCAAAGAAATTACAACAAGAAGAGCAACAAGCCCAATAAGGATCTTCAGCTGACATTCAAATCCACAGCTGAAACTGAACTGCTACAGCAGAGGTTGGTTATAAAAAATACAGGCCCTTATAGAAAATCTTACATGCACTTTTGCTATGAATTATTGAGATTCCAGGTAGGAAACGTATGTAATTTGAAGGTAAAAAGACCTGTGGACATTACCACAATGACATCCCTTGTTCTCCATGCCTGCCAAGTCAGGAGCCTGCAGAACTGAAACTTTGGTTTGGGCATGAGTCTGTCTGTGAGCAGTTGGACCACTGCTAAGGCAGGTGCCATTGGATTCATTCCACTTTGGATGTGGCTGATGGTAAGTTGTTGCGCTTGTGAATTATTTCCAGGCTAAAAATTTACAAGTTTTGTGCAGACCACAAGATGGCACAGCTGTAGTAGCTATATAGAACTGCATAACGCAGCCTGATATGAACAGATTAAAAACAAAAATTAACATAGGGAGACAAAAATATCCTATTCTGGTGAAAAAGCTCTTATTTCTACTTGAAAGGCAATGTTCTCTGAGCCTATAAAGGCTGAAATCTTCTCTTTTCAATAAAAAACTGCTTCTATATTTACAATAAAATAACATTTCAAAACAAAAATTATTTTTTAACAAGGTAACTGGTTTTGTCTGAGATCTAAAAGAATCCTGTAACTTTAGATTCTTTTCATTTCCAAGGACTGTGGAATAGCTTTTTAGTGATTTATTTTTTTAAGCTGAAAAATTCTTTCATACCAACAAAGTTTGTCTATCCTACAGATAATTCCATTTGCCACCACTTAAATTTTTGAATTGCAAAGGAGTTTGAGAACAATCTCTAATTAGATGTTAGATACCCATGACCTTTTGAAAATAGCCTTTTTATGATACAACCACAAGGCAGTAATTGCACTCTGTGATACAATAAGTTAGTAATATGGATTTATGGGATTCAGATTCACTGCTCTGAAAGACCCAGAAAATGCTATGGAAATTTAACCCAATCATTACTCTGGCAGTGTATCACAAGGAACTAGAACTAGACAGTATAGGTTTATTGTCTCCAGAATATTTGCTTTTATTATCCTGTAACTACTGAGATGATTTCTGATAAAGGGGAGCAGACATAGATTGAGAACTATGCAGGAAGGAGGAATTTCAGTATATTTGTTGCGGATTTTTAAACAAAAATTATGTGATTTTTATCATTCACTGATGAATTTTGCCATTTGTCTTGCAGTTGTTAAGCATCTGGCATAACAGAGTGATATTCCACAACAAAGATTTCTAGGAATGTCTGCAATAAAAATGTTACCTTTCTATGTATTTATGTGCTGTCATGTTTGTTGGTAATTTTCACAAATCTTAGGGATTTGAGGAGGTCTCATGGCAGAATAATCAAAATCTGAACATAAAGTCATCTAAATACTGATACATGTCCCTCAGAAATATCTATATCTAGTCATCTAATCTATATCCAAAGAGGAGGAAAATAATGACTTCATTATTCAGTTCTTCTTTAAGTAAATCAGAATTCCTGACTAGCATTCGAATGGAAAACTGACTCACCTTTCCAAATTTACTAAATTTCATCTAGGCAAACTGTTCTCTGACCTGGGCAATGAGGAAATACACAAAAGCCTGCATTTTTTAAAATGAGATCTGAAACTTTAATTATCAGTTATTTATTTGGGTTGACAGCCTTCCTTACAGTAACTGGGAAATGCCTGTGACTGTTCTTCCTATGCCTGGTGTAATAGTTATACATTATGTCCTAGTAAGTAAGGTCACTGACATTCACTAATAATCATGGATACAATTTTCAAAACAGCCTGAAGAAGCTGAATACATAATATTCTTCCCCCTCTAATTCTTCCCATACTTCTGTCATTATCATCCACTGCAGCCCTACTTCAGGGCTAAGTTCTCCTGCATTCTCTCCAAAGAATGCAGTTCCAGGAAGCCCATAATATGATGGAGAGGTGCTCATTCTTTAGATTAAATCTTTCCAGGGAAGGAATCTACACTTAGAGCTCTGTAGGAAAAAGAAGAAAAGGAAGAGAAAAAAGAAAATGAAATGAGAAAAGCAAAATGAAAGGAAACTGAAAAGGAGGTTAAAAAAAGAAAAAGGGAAGAGGAAAAGGAAAAAAGGAGAGAAGAAATGGTGACTGATTCCCACAGTTATCATGCTAACTGAAATGAAAGGAATCAACTTCTCATCTCATACTCTCATCACACCAAGAAGCATTGCTTCAGGGGATTCTCCAGAGCTCAGCAGACTGACACCAAAGAATGCAATCATTTTTTTCTTATATTAATATAACTCAACACAGAAACAGATCAAGAAAATTCATAAACTGCCTGTTCATTTTTTAAATGGAGTGTAATAAAGAGTCTTTAAAATTTCAGGGACAATATGTGTCCCATGTAGAAAACTCAATCTTGCAATTCCCATTAATTCTAAAGTGATGTGTACAATCAGTCCCTTAAAGCTAAAAATGCCTCTCACAGTGAAACAGCTTACCATGTCCCTGATGTTTTATTTTATCCTCTGATGATTAAGTTTGTGTGTTTTGGCCTTTGTAGATAACACACATTCTAAAATCTTGTTTATAGTTCCCTGTTTGTGTTGCGATGAGTGACCACATTCTGAAATCATGTGCATATCTGTAAAATTTTGTTTTCCTGCCCTATCTGTATAGGTAAACACACTGATGAACCTTCTCCAGGCTGAACAGTCACAGCTCTCTCAGCCTCTCCTGGCCAGCTGGAGGCCAGTCACTAATGCTGTACCACAGGGACTGATACTGGGATCAGTACTATATAACATCTTCATTAATAACCAGGATGATGGGTCAGGGTGCACCCGCAGCAAGTTTGCAGATAATTTGTGGGTGCAGAAGCTCCTAGGCACACTAGTCCTACTAAATTCTTTGTCTAGGACCCTACAGAATATGGCCAGGAATTTAACTTAGTTGTCTTTGGGTTGGGCTAGAACTGGGGCATAGAACCAGCCTTCACAGGTCTGGCTCTGGGATAACGGCAACATTAGTGGGAAACATTAGTCCAAATCACTTACTGTTACTCTCAGTCTTAGATCTCATCTGCAAGCAGAAGTTCTCTGGGAATATTTTAGGTAGAATTTATCCAAAGAAGCACAGTATTCAGAAGCAGGCCAAAACTTTGACATTCAATCCTGGAAATTATTTCAATGTCTAGTGCAGAGTTGCATTTGGATAGAAATTTCTTTAAAGCTGCATTCTGTTTGGATTAAGGCTTTTGGTTCTGTCAAATGGCAGAACTGACTCTTTATTTTAAGTAGACACTTATTATTGATACTAATTACTGAACTAATAATTTTATTAATTATTGTTAAAATCAATAACAGATAAATCACGTCTCCCTCCCTTTTTTATATTTTGTTGCAATATTCCACTTAGCCTAATATTGAACATGATAACAGCTAGGGAGCAAACAGAGTGCTTGGTGCTGAATGCTCTGGCAACATAGAGTTCCCAGAGATTTTTTAAAAATAAGATGGTGCCATATCTGCTTTTTCTCCATGAATTCAGTCCCACTCCAAAATCTTCTAAAAGCAAAAAAGAGCTTCCTCTGCAGCTGTATCAGTATGATCAAAACATCAGTCAAAAAGACCTTGAAGACCCCTTGGCTTTCATTCTTTCATTCAGGTGAGAAGTACCAGGAGATGTTCCACTAGGCTGTGAGCATTGCCCAACTCAGAGAGAGGAGTTTGCCAGCAGATTCTGAGCTGTCAGCATGGCTGCAAGGGGTGAAATCATTGAACTGGAATAAGCCAGGTGGTCATTTCTGACAGCAGAATTTCAACAACTGCCAGAAGTTTTCAAAATGAAAATCAAAGAAAAGAGCTGGCATCGTCACATCAGGTACTCCTTCAAGGGAGATGTGTACCTTTCAAGCAGCTTGGGAAGGGTAGATAGAAAAGTCTTCATTTCACAAAACCACCAGAATAATACAATTTTTCTTCTTAAGAATTAAAATTTTCTCAAATCCAGCTGTAGAAATGAGTTTGAGATATTCTTCTCAGAGCCATGATCTTGTTATTGGATTCATGTCACTGAATTCCCGTGGCATATGAAGGACAAAGGCCTACAACTAGAAAAATATTTAGGCATCTAAAGCAGAGCTTAGGCACTGAAGCTTCGCCAAAGTCCAAAACCATGACTCCACGTCACAGTTCTCAGGCATTGTCCCAGATTGCTGTTCTGTCTATATGTATACATACATGTACACATATATGTGTATATGTTCTTATCTCTGGCCCAGTTGTGAGGCAGGTGGCCTTTGGCATTTTTCTCAGTTTCAGTCCTCAAACACCCTTAATTCAGAACATATTATGCATAAGTTGGCACTGGTGGGAGGGTACATAGGCACGAAAGAAACAGTAATTATTTACACATCCCAACAAGCCTCTAGTCTTTGAACAAATTACCCAGAATCCTAAAATTACTCTGTATTCGATGGCTTCTTCCAGCCCTTATAGACCAGGACCCTCAAGATTGGAATTAACCCTTGGTGGAACATCACTCACTTCTTCAGGTGCTTGGAAAACCTTCCCCCAGGTTTGACAAACAATTAGGGACCAAAGCTTTGCAATACAAATAACCTTATGATCTCTCCTCCGAGGGGGAAATGAGCTGGGGTGTATGGGCTGCTCAGGACCTGACAGGTGCTGTGAACTGAACCTCTTTGGGTTTGGATTACATATGAATCATTTTTAGTTGAAGACTAACAATAGCAGTTTCCTATTTTTTTTTTTTTGTGAACGTTACAACTACAAAGAACAAAAGTTCGTATTTTTTTTACTGTGCTGTTGTGTTGTTTTGCTTCTGACTCTCATGTTTTGATCTTTTCTTTTATTCTTTTTCTTAGATCTTTTAAGTAAATATCTGACTTAGCAATCCAGTCACATAGCAGGCTTTTTCTCAACATGAGCCTGAGTCTCTGCTGGATGCCCCATTACAGTAATTTTTATTATACTCTTGATTCCAAAATGCTCCCAGAGGGCTGGTCATAACCATAATGTGCATAGGAGCTTTCACACAGTGTAATAATTATCATAAAACATTTTATGCATTTTACCTGCCTCTAAAATGTTGTCCTAAAATCTACCACATTGTCTGTATTATGTAAAGGAGAGCGTTAAAAAATGTAGGTTACCTCTTATAAGAAACAACTGATATTCTGTGCACAGTGATGTGCATATAATTTACTTAGGCCCTTCGCATGCACTGCTGTGCATTACTGATCCAGAACTGTTCCATCTTTACTATCTTCATCTTTATAATGAACTTTTCTATCACTGGAGTATTATATGTCACCTACAGAAAGAAAGGGGACTGGTAAAGAGAGATTGAAGTTCATAGCTTGCCTTGGATGCCAGGAGATCCCAAGCTTGGAATTTCTCACTGGCTGGGAAGAGTCTATCAAAGGCACCAAATTATCAAGAAAAACTAATCTTGGGACCCTACACAAAAACTGGATTGAATGCGTAGGTCTTCGGGGATTTTCCCCAAACATTTATAGAAAGAGAATGCAAATAAACAAAAAGAACAAAATAATGTTCTGGTGCAAGGTGTGTGGTTTCCTTATGCAGGAACTCTAAACAACACAGAAACCAGCATCCTCCTGAATTCCCCACATGAAATTATGGCTTCACTTGCATTTATTTTCCTGGTGATTTGGGAAAGAGCTCCAATATATGCAAACTGCATTCAGGTTCAGCAGCTGATGTACATCCCAGTTGTCTACACTGACTTGCAGTTGAACTGCCCTTAGCAGTCTAGCCTGTGTCTGGGTTTTCTTTCTGCCACAGAGTGGTTACGGGACCAGAGAGAAAGTAGGAGGGAAGGAAGGGTATGAGAACAAACTCAGGTCTTGCTCCCAGAAGGACCAGGATGAGGGTAAAATGAGCTCCCAGAGATGGGGACTTTGAAGTGATTTTCATCCAATGAACATACTCCCTGTTATAGGTGACTGACCTACTGTTTTTCCAGGCATGCCAACACTCCTTTTGGGGTTTAGTACATCTACCCTTGCTATCAATGGCACACATACCACATGGAGAAGGACTCACTTTTTCTTTCTCACAGTCCTGGTCATAGGAACACGGAGCTGTAAAGATGCTGGTTCTCACTTGGTTCAGATTCGTCCACGAGTAAGACACAAAGTGATGAAAAAGAAAGGTAGCCTCCAGATTCCTCTGTTACTGCTCACATTACAAGTTATGGCCACATACATACCAACTCTGAAATTTCTCTGTCTTTACTTTATGACCAAGAAATTTATGAGGGAGCTACTACAGGGACAGCATTTGAGTACTCAAACCATAAGCTGGTTTGGGGTTGGCCTACAGAGTACTAGACTGGGTGGTCAAACCATGACAAAACAACACGTTTTGAGAGCTGAAGGGAGGCACTGCTTTATGCTAACTCAGCTCTTTAGATAGGTATCAGCCAGCTCCTGCAGTAAAGGACTATAAAATAGACCCATTCCCTTAGCCAAGGGCAAATAGTACTGTTCTGCTGGAAAGATTGTATTTTGACATAAACATTACATAGTGTTTTTCCTGTCATTTAGAGGTCACATACACAGCTAACCATCATGGAGTGATTTAGTGACTTGATTAGACACTTGGACAGCTTGTACTTTCATGGAAAAAAGGAAACTTTGCTGTCTATCTATCTCAGCATTGATGTTTCTTGTTGCACAGCCCACTGCACAGTAAATGGAAGGTCACTCTTGCTGCCAGCTTTCATTTGTTTGTTTTTTCCAGATAAAAGGGCAAAATCATTAAATACTGGCTGATCACTTCATTTCACATGAGTGAAGATGCTGGTCCAGTACGCTGGTTTCGAAATAAAAGTTTAATGATTTGACACACAGAAAGAAAGAGAGCAGGCTCCTTTAGGTTTTATCCTCAGACACACACAAAACAACTTTTATTTCTTGTAACTGATGATGAGCAGCACAAGTCTGTGGCTGCAGAGGTGAGCATGCAGTGCTGACCTCTGCTAACCTCACCTGGGCATTTCACAAAGCTGTTATCCTCCCATTAAGGCAGTACCTGTAGTCCCACATCAGGGGACACATTCCTCTCTCCTCCACCTCACAGCTTCTTGACTGAACAGAGGGGAAATCACTGAAAGAACAGGGAAGCTGATAAAATTCAGAGCACTCATCATTCTTGTGTTGTTAAAATTGAGTTATTACTTCAGGTAATTTTGAAATGGTATAAAAACTATCATCAGTAAGTTACACCTATGCTCTGCTCAAGGATTTGTTTGTTCATTGGAAAACAAACCTGGAAATTAAAGTCTCTGCGATTAATTACTTAAACAGTGCTTTCTAAGTTGTGCAAAGATGATTTGCAAATAAGCTTTTAAATAATGGAAATAAAGCTTCCTAATATAATAAAAGTCCTATGAGTTATTTTTGCTTCTTATGTTTTAATTTTTGCCCTAAAAGTATCAGGATTGGATAAATTTTTTTCTTACAATTTTAAGGTAGATTTCTCTAGAGAAACAAAATATTCTCAGTGAATGTTAAGGCAAATCAATGGGGAAAGGTACTGGTTCTTCATCAAAAACCTTTTTATTCCAAGATACATAAGTTAATATTATGGTTGTTAGAAGAGTTAACAAAAACAAGCTAAAGAAGATTTTTCTTATCTCCACGCACCCTCCAGGCTCTTGACACAACCTTTGGACTTTTTTCTTCTTTTTTTTTTCCTCTGGAAAGAAATGCATTTCCATACTTCCATTATAAAAGTCAGATTAAATAAAAGCCTTTCACTGTTATTGAAAATCAAAAATAAGTCGAGATTATGTTTCCGCCTCTTTTTCAAGCCATCTTTAGGAAGTGATATAAAAATTGCTCACCTTGTAAAATGCCTTGTCTTTCAATTTGGACAGTTCTCTCTCCCCCTTCAGTTTTTCCTCTGAACTGTGTAAACGGATGTGGAAGGAGCAGAAACACCCACTCTCAGCAAGTCACGCCACGGCTTTTCAATATGAAGGTGTTTTAAAGTAGAACTTCATCTAACATTCGTTGTGAAGCATAATATCATATATGGCAATACAGAAAACATAGTATTTAATATACATTATTTTATTGTTGATCTATAATTGCGATGCCATCTGCTGGTGGCGTATGGTGAGAGAACAAAGTCCCTGTTGCACGATGTCCATGAAATAACCTCTTGGCATGGGTCTGAAAATACGTGGGGAATGTTCCTCAGGACCGCTCTCCTTCCCCCTACTCCAGCGCCCTTCTCCTCGCATGCCCTCACCCCCCAGAGCCCGCTCCTGCCCCATCTCACAGCGCCCCGCTTGCTCCTCTCCAAGAACACCAGCGCTCCAATGTCCCCACAGCCCTCGATTTTTGGCCAGGCCGCTTTGAGAGGTGTATAACATTCAAGAACCTTATTATCTAGGCCCCATCACTTTTACAGAGCGCAGCTAATCGCGGTCTTCGCACGGCAAGCACAGTGCGAAAGCACGGTGACGCCACACCAGCCTTCCGCGCCGCCAAGACTCTTGGGCTCGAGAAAGACCTCCACAAAAGTGACTGTACTGATGAGGAAGGCAGCCAAAATGATGGTGAAAACAGATGATGTGGCCTGACAAAGACAGACGGCAAGAGCCAAGTTTTTTTTCATGGAGAGAAAGCAAGTCTCCCCACGAGCAGTCTTTAAAGATGCAACAGGGTGTGTGCGCGGCGGGATGGCACAGACCCTTCCCGCCAGGGTGAGCAGCACTGACTGCCGCCTCTTCTCCTGCCCCTGCTGGGGCGGTTTCCCACGGGCAGGCGGGGCGGGCGTGTGGCTCTGCCCCCGGCAGAGCCCCATCCCCGGGGCCGGACCGCCCGCCCCGCATCCCGGCTCCGAGGGCGCTGCGGGCGGTGCCGGCGGCTGCGGCGGGAGGATGGCGGCGGAGCGGGGAGTGGGGCTGCGCATCTTCCGCGATGTGAGTACGCGGCGCTCCTGGCGTGAACCTCTGCTTCTGCACAGAGCAGCTGCCAGCGTTTGGGAAGGGGGCATCTGGTTTGTTATGGTTTGACTTTTTTCCTTGTCTTTGGTTTTGTTTTGTTTCCTGCTCCACTCCTTTTCCCTACCTCCCCTAGTAAATATTTTTTTTCCCCTGGAGCTGTTATTTTCTCTCTCCGTAGAAACAGGTGAGAAACAGTGGACTTCTAGGTCCTTCTGCTTCCCTTTCTCTTTCCCTTTTCTTTTGCTTTTCCCCTTTTCCTTTCCCCTTTCGCTTCTGATGGTTGCATGTGCAAGAAGAGCAGGTTAGTGGTTGTGAGTGTTTATGAGAGGTTCTGCGTGAAAGCAGTAACCTTTCAAATAATGTTGCTTGGAATTTTATTATTTTAATTTAGAGGGGGCTTCTCACTAAAGAGTTTCTCAACCTGAAAAAGTTTTTTTTCCCCAAACTGTGCAGACTCCCTCCCATCTGTTAGACCCTGATGGATGTGAGGTGCCCAGGGTCAGTGCAAGAGAACCTGAGCCCCTGAGCCCTTTGAGGGCAATCTCAGCGAGGTGCCCTGCTGTGCATCTCACCACCCTCAGGGGAACTGTGCTAGACTGTCACCAAGAGCTCAGCATCTCACAAGGTGCAGCTGTTATGTTTTTTATCTAAACTTCCCAAGCACTTTTCTTTGGAGCAAGGCAGGTCCTGATAAATGGCAAACTCTCATCCAAAGATCTCCAAGGTATTCCCTGACCTTGATGAGACCTAAAAATCTCCAGACCAACTCTATTGCCAACTCTGATCTACCTCAGACCAGCTCCTGTATTGGGGTTACTCAGCTGTAAATTACACGCTCTGTATTAAAGGGCCCTTTATGTAGATGTTTTCTCTAATGCGCTGACATTAACTTCCCCAATCTTTCCCCCAAATTATTTCAAGCAGCTCTCATCTGCTCATCTCCTGACATCTCTAACCTCCATGACAAATCATTTAAATTAGACTCTTTGTTGACTTCTAATATTTCAATTCATGTGTATAATGAAAATGCAGCTTTTTTGTCTTAGGGATACCACTTGTGAGAGGAACAGGAGAATTACAGGCATACATCACAAAGACAGAAATCTAAGTTGCCATGAAAGAGTTAAAAAACATTAAATGGAGCTAACTCCCTAGTTTAACTCAGCACACTGGATTAGGAAACTGCACATGGTCAGAATATCTGATAAACTGAAAACTTATGATTTTACCAAAGTATAAAAAAAAAAAGAAGTTGTTTAATTTTCAGCAGTTTCTTAAACCAGTGTAAGGTTCATATTTATAGGAAATCAGATGCCTTTCACAGAACTGTGAAGAGGAGGGAGGGGGGCTGCTGTTGTGATTCTGCTCTTACATCTGGAAGAAAATTTTAAATTCAAACCAAGTCTCTTGCCTGCTTCAAAGCAGGGACTGGACCCTGGTCTTTCCTCCTGTAAGGCTACTCTCATGTCATAAATATTTTAGATATTTGCCGGTGTGTAGCTATGTCATTACCCCTCGGTGAAGTAGTTCCCACCTGTACAAACACCTTTAAATTAGACCAGGCAGCAAGAGACTGGCTGTAAGACTGCACAGGCACTGAGGTCCTGGTCCCACTGGGGCATGGAATCACAGAATGGCTTGGGTTGGAAAGGACCTTAAAGATTATCCATTTCCAACCCCCCTGCCATGGGCAGGGGCACCTTCCATTAGACAAGATTGCTCAGAGTCCCATCCAGCCTGGCCTTGAACACTTCCAGGGATGGGGCAGCCACCACCTCTCTGGGCAATCTGTTCCACTGCCTTAGCATCCTCACAGTAAAGAATTTTTTACTAATACCTAACTTAAACCTACTCTTTTTCAGCTTGAAGCCATTCCCCCTTGTCCTGTCACTACATGCTCTTGTAAATAGTCTCTCTCTAGGGAGAGAGACCTAATGAAAGCAAGACAGGATTTGTAGTGCAACCTCTTCCCTGGTCTTGTGTCAGAGTCCTTCTAAAGTGTCCAAAGGATTTTAGCATTTTCTTAAGGTTTGGGGTTTTTTTAAAAGTAAATTAAAATTAATACAAATCTTAAATAGCAATTATAAAAATAATAAATACATAAAAATAATTAATTTAAAATAAATTTTAGAAAACTACTTATGCAGAAGCTTTTGCCACCCTTGACCCATGTTTACGGAGCACTTCCATTTTACTTAAACTCCATGGCTGCATCTGCCCCAGTCCTGTACATCCATGAGCCAGTGCTCTTGGTCATGGAGAGATCTTGGGTTGTATAGCCTGGTGTGAGTGTAATGCCCTTGTGTCTCTGCAAGGGCCCTTGCTACCTGTGGCACACGTCACTGGTCATCTCTTCATGTTGCTCAGGTCCATGCTGCAGGTATTTATCCCCTTGCTGAAGCATGGTGTGCTCCTTCCCATCAGACATGCTTGTGCCCATGCCCATAGCCAGCAGCTCTGCCCAGGTACCAGCAAAAATCCAGCCTAACCTGCCAAAAAGCTAGGACTGTGTTTTACCTGTTAAGAACTGTAGAAAAAGGTTTTATTTTGTTCTAATGATGCTTTAAGTGATCCTCCCTTTGCTATGCATTTAGTCTTTATTTCTCATTGGGATAAAATTTCCTTATAAGATTAAAAATTTAAACCCCTTTAAGAGCCCAAGCCTCATACTGAAAATTGAGTATATTATTTATTTGGATATATTGAGAGGTCAAATATCATCTTACTGAGTAAATTTCAGACTTTATTTGCTGTAAACTTGGTCCAAAGCAAAGTTCAGTTTAGAGACCAACTGTGAAGTCCTGGATGTGAGTCACAACTCTGTTCATTCCCCACCAACCTCAGCCTACAGAACACAATCACAAAAATGCTTCAACAGAGCTTGGCACTTGGATCCTTGAGTTTCTTATTTGGTTTCACCTCCAGGAGGAGAGACTTACAGCGTGTGCTGGAGAAGATGTTTAAATACTACTAGCAGTTTATCAAACCAAAGAACTTTTTCATTGCTGTCAGCTCTCAAAAATGTATTTGCCCATTTCAAAACACTTTACTCATATTCATAGCAGCAATAGAAACTATATTTGGAAGATTTGTTTTCTTCCTTTGCCTACACTTGTCACAGCATTGTCCAGACGACTCACTTTTGTGGTTCAGGCTGAAGCAGTGATGGGGATTACGTTCAGAAATGTAGCAGAGTGAAAACAGACGGAAGCTGCTCGTATCTGAAGTGTCATGTAGTGACCACACCACAGCAAAACCACCTCATCTGAAGAGCAGGGAGCACAGAAACTGGAGGAAACTCCGTCTGTCACTCCCACTCCCCATCCCTGATTCCTTCTCCAAAGTATGTACTGATGTGGTGGTGCCTGTGATGAGACTCCAGAAGGAACAGTTGAAATGCCAGCATATCACCAGAAGTAAGACAGGGCCCTGCATATGGTCCCAGGTGGGTTGGTGCTGTGTCCCTGCTGATGGCAGGGCTGAGCCTGGAAGGCTCTGCCACCTCTCTTTGTGGAACAACTTCCAAGGATCATCTTCTCAGGCTCTACATGAGGAGTTACAGAATTTCACCCAAGTATTTAAATAGTTTCTTCCTCAGGTGTCATTTACAGTGAGAAGAAAAGGCAGACCACTGAGAGGGCAAGCTGGGGTCACATACAATTTTGTGGCAGACGTTGCAGGGAAGAATCTACAGCAAGCACTCTCATGATGTCCTTGCCTTCATAGCTTATAAACCTCTATGCTTTCCCTCTCTCCTCTCTTCTGTATTGGGGTTCTACTTTCTATCAGAGTCCTCAAATTTGCTCCCATATATCTGATGCTGCTGTCTACAACACCCAGTCTGATCCCTTCATGCCACCAGGCTCCTCTCCTGACTTCCTCCCTTTGCTTCCTCCACCCCCACAAACCATGAGTCTTTCTCACCATCTCAGATGCTCAGTGCATCCTCCCAGCTATCATATTTGCTCTGCTTCTTTAAACCACTTCTCTCAACCCTGAATCCAGTATCATTGTAACCATACAATATCAGGTTGTGTGCCTAAACATCATTCTTACAATTCATAAACAAACTAGAAATAAAAGTAGTTCTTGTTATGGTCTTGGTATGTAGTGCACGCAGTATAGGAGGACTTAAATAAAGGAATACTCTGGGGGAAGGATGGGGACACACTAAGAACTTTACAATTGTATGCAGCCTTGTGAAAAAGTCATGTAGAGCTCAAACCGTGAAATCCACACTAATACAGCATTGTTTGTTATTGATGAGTACAAAAAAAAAAAAAGAAAAAAAGAAAAAAAAGTGACTTTATTATTTCTCTCTTTTTTTAGATATTAAGAAGAGCGGACAAGAATGGTAAGATTGGTCACATGTCTTCCCCCTCCCTTTGGAAAAAAGAATCCATTGTTGATTCACCATTTTAAGTCATCCTAATAGGAAAGCCAGCCATCCCTCATTTCATTTTATGTGTTCAATGCCATGTATTATGTTGTACACTGATTCTCCCTGCAGGTTCTTCAATATCTGATCTTGTGCTTTCACATTTTGGTGTGTGTGTTTGTTGTACTTTGGGTGCATGTGGGTGTTTTCTTAGTGACACTGACAAAAGCTGGTTTGAAATATTTGTTAGTATCTTCATCTTAGTACTTTTAAAAAACACCATAGGCTATATCCAGAAATCACATTTGTTTCCTGCATTTCTCAATTATATATTTTTCGACATGTCAGTAGGCAAAATAAAGCCTTGAATCCATCTCACATATTTATAGCACGGAAGTCTTGAGTTTTTTATTCATGAGAGCAGCAGTGAACAGTGTTAAACTCACAGCTAAGACAGGTTAAACCCTGACAAGTGATTCCCAGTCAATCCTGAGAAAATGGATTGTGTAGATTCAATAAAGAGAATGTAAATAGATACCATTGAGAAAATCAGAGACAATAACTTACAAGGGAGAACTATTGACCGGTAAGGGGCTACTGTACAGTTTGATAGTATAACTGAGCCTATTGAATAACCCTTTATTGTTGCTGAGAGGGAAGTCCCACCCTCATAGCCCATTTCTGGTTGCTATTCCTGCCCCAGCTCATGTGCAGCAAGTGGCACTTCCTATGAGACAAAACAGTGTTTTGGTAATGCTTTCTTTATTATCTCCCTCAGTCAGCTTGCCAGTGGCTTGCATGGGCAATGATGGTGCAAGAGGAATGCCAGGGTGAGGACTGAAATGGGGAGCAGAAGAACTTCCCCTTCAGCATTGCCTTTGTAGGTTAGCTACCTGCCAACCACAGCCAAGCTCTGCTGGCATCCCCCGCACACCTCCTCGTGGTATTGGAAATAGATGCGTATTTGTCTGCCCTAAAGACTGATGTGAGTCAGAGTGCACAGTGCAGACCACAGGTCGTCATCCCCTTGGAGTCAAAAAGAGTTCCTACAGCTTTGTGTCCCTGCCCTGGACTCGGAGCTCTTGCTGTGCTAGCCCTGGTGAATCCACAGCACTTCAGTGGTCAGGAACACTTCCAGTCCTCATTTGGGTTTCCCCCCAAGATAAGCTCATTACTTACCTCATTACTAATACCTGGCTATGAAAGTAAGGGAAACAGGTCACATGATCCGTGAAAAACTGTTTCCACAGTACAAAACCTTATCAGCCCCAGAGACTTTGGTTGCTCTCATTCCTACCTTTATATCGATCCTTTACAATGTATTACTGGCAGAAAAGTGGCTAAGTTCAGTTACTTTTGTTCTGTTAATTTAAGTCCATGAACTTGAGATGGTTTCAGGGCTTAACTGTGTCTGCTAAACCATCAATTGCCCATGGGACTTCCACTTTGCTAATTTAGCACATCACAGGCTTGTGCCACATTAACAGGGAGGAGATTTGTTTTAAAGCTGTGAAGTTAAGTACATTTTCAGAAAGGCTATTGGATATGTGAACAATTACTGAACATGTTTACACTGTTGACAACATAGGTTATTCGCTTTTGTTAATGACTGGGCTACTTACACTTTCAATGTCACCTTTCTGTGCTATTGGAAACCAAATATTGGCTTTCATTAACAAATACTCCGTTACTGTCCGTGACATGGCCCTGCTAAGTTCTCCCATACGCTTTTAATAGAACTTTGTCTTCTGTATTCATTCTCTCTGTGAGATTAAAATACTCCTAGAAAAATTATCATCAAAAATTTTACTATAATCTTTCTTGACAGCAAGGAAAAAATACATCCAAAAAAGTGGATCAAGCTGATAATTAGAAGTATTGTAGGAGGTAGCCTTCTCACTACAAATTCAGGGACTGTGGGACTTCAAATAAGCTTTCCACAGCAAGGAAAGACAACTATTCATGCAAAGACAATATAAAATAAGAGATCAAAAGAGCCAAGAATTCAGCTGAATTGCTGTTACTCAAAAGTACCACAGTGATTTATGACATCTGTGTTTAATTGAGAAAGCCCTTTAGCAAACACTCATTGCTCTGTGTGAAGTCATACTAATGTAGTTGCTTCTTTCTTTGCCAGCTTAAGTATGTATATAATTCTGTTACTATTCTGTTTCTGGACAGCTTCCACAAGAGGATCAGCTTCATAAAGTTCTTATCTCATGGCTGAGCAGCTCTGCTCTGTGTGGAGCAGATCCACACTCCTTCCCATAACTGAAAGGTCATATGACTTTTTTAGATGGAGGACAAATATAGGGAAGGATTTTAAAGAAATATATAGTTCATAATATTGACAAAAGCAACAGAAAACCCTGAGGGGAAAAAAAAAGCAATTTCATAAAGGTGATATGTTGCACATTGACCTTTTTGGAAAGGAGAAGTTTCAGGTCTGCATATTAAAATGAAATTTTGGTCAGGTTTACTTTATGAAACTCCACACACTCGAAGGAAAGTGTGTGGATGTCACACAGAACTAATTTCAGGTAAAAGGAAAAAATTTTCATTTCTTTAATTTTCTTCCCTGTTTAAAACAAAATCAATTTCATTAAACTCCCCTCAAAAAATAAGATCTTGTCCCTAGCCTGCAAGGGAAGGAGTGAAGAAATATGGGCAACTGGAACTGCCAAATGCAATGTTACCAAATCAAACAGCTTTTTACATCTCTCATCTCAGAGGCAAGAGTAGTAGCCCCACACATCTGTGAATGCATCACCTGTATGTGCTTGTCTGCATGAGGTGTTTTTCTCACCTTTTGATATGCTGAGATGGACGTGGAATTACCCATTAGCCTTGCAGTGACTTGCAGTCAAGTGAAAGGATATCAGTTGCGGGTAAAAGTCATGCAGGGGCCTCTCCTGACCACACAGCTTTGACATGTTCCCAATTAGAAAAGCCTGTGCTATAATTCTCTCCTCCTAGCACAGGAATGTAATTTCAAATATAGACTATGTTACAGAAACCCAATCAGAAACAGTCTGACTGTCAAAATGGAGGGTAAAAAAAAAAAAAAGGTAATAATCTACTGATAATGCAACTCTTGATCTTGCAAGAGTAACAGTCATCCTTTAGCTGAGGGAAGGTGCCTCAGCACTGCTTCTTCAACACAGACCGAAGACACGGATCACCAGATAACAAAACAACTGGAGAAAAGTGCCCTGCCTTTCCCTGGGTTATGGCAGGGGCCATTTCCCATCCTCATGGGGAAGACATTTACTTTTACCTGTTAGCAGTCTTTCTACTTTATCACCTCCAGCTTTTTTCTTGAGGAGCCTGGCTGCTGCAGACCTCTTATAAAGGTGGAAACAAATTACCCCAAGCCCAGTGACTGGCTTGCCTAGCTGTGGGCTGCTGAGTGTATGCAGCAGAAAAACAGTCACCTTTAAGGCATGAATCCCCTCTTCTGCTCTGGAAACACAGCATGCTCTGGTGTTCAAGACTCCCCTCAGCACTTTTCGGTGTGGAAACATCCATCCAGTCAAACCTGGAGGGAGGAGGAAGTGACCCCCAGCCATGTCCTCCGGGAGGAGACCCTCTCAACTGTTTCTCTCCTGCACAAACTTAGAATTGGTATTTCATTATTTCCTTGTTCCTAACTTAACAGCTCCTGCCCCCAGCCTCAAGCAGGAGCTCAGGCTCCAAGCAGCAGCTGTAAGGAGGGCAACCCAATATGACAGGTTTAAAAATGATGGTTTGTATATAGATGCTGTCATTGATTTGCATATACAAGTCAGCTATTATGAAAAAGCACTCAGTATAACCTATATCTCAAACATCCTCAAAGCTCCTAAGAGAAAGATACTTGAAAACATCATAGGTAATATCTGCTACAGAAGCAGACACTTTCAAAAAAACTGAAAAGCCTTAACCATAATGAACACTGTAAACAGTATGCTGCAGGCAGTCAAGAATAACTGCAAACAAATGAGGGAAAATTTTAAAAATTGACTAAACAAAAGAAGATTAGAGTTCCATAGATTGCCAAACCTGAATATCAAACAACCAGAAGACTCGGAACAAAATCTTAATAATGTCAGAACCCGTACATTTATGTCTGCTTTCATTTTTTTCTCTGACATTTCAAACAAGCACTCAGTGAAAGCTTTCCCCCTCAAAAAATATGTTTTTTATAATGTCTTTAAACTAGAATCTGTAAAATAAAAAATACAGTCAGATGAGATTAATCTTCGCTTTCTGTCATGTGTCTTCATTCAGAACCCCTGATGTCCATGACACAGAGCAGGGACATAAGACTTTTAAATGTAGAATTCTCAAACTGTATAAAATATCACAATAATACACGTGTATCAGAATCTTTGCTGATTGCAATGATCTGGGGATTTCAGCCCAGCTCTAACATCATTCAAGTGGTAGCCCATCAAAAAACTGTGCGTCATAAATACAGGATTCTTTAAAATCAGTGCAGCAGTAGCATCCTATTCTTTCACTGGTGTCAGTGACCAAAGGGATTGATTTGAGTGACCAAACAAGATTTCCACAGAATAACCAAAAAGCCACTGAACTGCACCTATATGATCATCAAGAGGAAATTATGCAACTTTAGAGTCAGTTCTGCAGAGATCAGAATAGGTGTTTTCATATTCATTATTTACTGACAGTGCCATTGCTGGATAAATACTGACTTTCCAGGTGAGTCTTCTACCAGCTGCATCTGCTCATGTGTCTCTAGGTGAGCTCTGGCAGGATGACAGCTGCCTCACTACAGCAGTCCTCAGACCGTGACTTCTCAGTGGCTCTAGCTTGTTTACCAGTGATAGTTTGTGTCATCCCAGAGGACTGAGGCAATGTGCCTCTGAGAGGCAGGGAAAGCAGGGAAGGGGATGTCTTGAATCTACCCTGAAGTGAACTGTCAGAGTCAGCCTGGAGGCCTTGAGGAAGCTCTAAGCACCAAGATTCCCAGAAAGGCCAGGTTTGAGTGGTCCAAAGTGGCCATGTTTGAGCCATACATTTACTGGATGAATTTACAGAACTCATAGTCTGAACAGGAGCCGGAGGATAGAAATTCTCTGAACTGCAGCATCCCAGATTTAAGCTCCCAAATTACTCAATCAATAATGGTAAAATGGATTAGTAAGGCAAAGCCCTTGCAGCACATCCTCTATGAACTCTCATCACACTGCTATTTGTTTCCTGACCATCTGGGTCCACTGTAGACATCACTCTGACTCCTGTTTCAGAGCCCAGGCTCTTCTGGGGCTGGGATTCCCCATCCCACCTCCCTGAGTCCTTCGAGTGCTGCAGGGCTGGACTCTCTGCTCCAAATTCCAAAAAATATTGCTGTAGAGACAACTTAAATTCTCTCCTTGTTGGCCTACTCCCCTCAGAATCACTTTGTTGCATGTGCTAAGCTTTTCCAGCATAACAACTGGAATAATGGCTCAACCTTATTTCTGATTCTATCAACATACAATACAGATTAGAGCCAATGAAAGCGAAGTGCATTTGCCCAGACTCTCTCAATCTTCAGCCTATGTCTACATTTCTTCTGATGCAACTCTTTTGACTGGGACCTGGTGGATATTATTTGCATGCTCACTTTGGCACACTGAATCTTGTTAGTTTGGCAGCTCTTTCTTGGCCTGATTCCAGCCTATGTGCCATATGCCAATAAATCGTGTGGTTTTCATATTTTTGCGTGTGGTTCATCTATGTCTGTGTCCCCCCACGCTACCTTGATCTCTCTGTGCATGTGGTAATATCTTAGAGCACTCAAGTGCTCTGATCCAAATCTTTTACAGCAGGTGTCGACTGTCAGTTCCTTCCAAAAAGACAAGTCCCACAGCAGGTCCCCAGGACCAGGTGAGCTGGGAGGGGGACCCATTTCCTAGTCCCAGTTGTACCTTCTTGGCTAATAAATACTTTCTGTCACAGGGGATTTTTCTATTTATTGGTTTCACATTTTGTTATCTGTTCTTCCTTTGTTAATTGTTGGCCTTCAAGGGCAGAGATATGTGTTTGTAGAGCTCCAGACCCTAAACAACCTGATTACCCTGGCAATGTGCATGTTGCCGGCCTGGAGACAGGCTGGGAACCATCTGGTTGGGCCAGGGCATTGCTGTGGGTTCTACTTTCCAAATCCCTGGATGAACCCCAGGATGAGTTTTAGCCCAGTGTGGCTTTCCTCTCTGATTGCCATAAACTCTTCCATGTGGCTTTTCCAATTGCCATAAGCCCTAGGGTTGCCATTCAGCCCTACAAGCTACATCTGATGTGGCTCCTGATATGAAGACTGGTTTGGTGATCCTCCACAGAGCTCACAGGCATGTTTAACTGCTAGGAAAGGCTCACAGACCTAACAGGAAGCCCAAAATAAGGAGCAGTGGAAGTGGTTTTGTTGCCCTCTAGAATTTCCTGGCATCTCTGTTAAGCATCCTTCTTCTCTACATCACCATAACTTCCTTTGCTGGCTATGGTCTCACCATTTGCCCTCATCTTTGTACACATAGTCTCCACATACATGTGTTCATTTTGTGCTTGGTATCTTTTGACTCATTTTCAACTCCAAGAGAGTGTGTGTGGCTTTCCTCCATCAGATAAGTCTTAAGTTATTACCCAGTGTGTGTCCTGGAGATTACTAGTGTTAATGCAGTGGGCTGGCTGGGGGGTATCACTTGGGCCTATTTTATTAAAAAAAAAAAATCTATTTAATAGAGAGGTGAATTTTACTGAAATAAATATAAGAATGCAATCGTAACCTGAAGGAAGACTCCTCTAAACCACTGCATAACTATTTTTCTAAATTTGCAAGTGCTGCATGGGGAGATTCATTTTATTGTTTATATTTTTGCCTGCCAGATGGGAGCATTTTGGCTTCAAGGAGGATGGCTGACTGTGCCTGTTTTTGAAGAAACACTGCTTTTCAAAGATGTCAGAGATGACAGACAAAAGCAAGCAAGTCTTGCAAAACAGTTTCTTTGAGACAACATTGCAAGGCAAATGCTGCTGAAGGTTTATTACTCTGAGGGATGTGCAGCTTCAGAGAAGTTTGCCTTTCATGAGTCATCCTTCCCCTGTCACTTTGCCAGTGGAAAGGATTGAAGCATCTATAATAGAAGTTTCTGCTCAACTGCTCTGAAGCACTTAAACCAGACAGTATTTATCTGGTGCTCTGAGGGCAGTGAGGGATGCCCAGGGAGGTGGTGCTGAGGACATGTAAAACAGACTTTAAAATAAAAGCTATTCTTGATATTGTTCACACTTGGGGAAAAAAAGAAAAAAAAAAAAAGAAAAAAAAACAACAAACAGGCTAGGCAAATGTGTCTTGAGTTTAACAGCACAAGGAGCTTTTTAGGCTTTGGGTCCGAGCTTCATCTGAGCACTGAGGAAGCACAGGGCCACCTGGGCCACTGGTGGCTGAGTCCACAGCTGCACTAACAAAACAGTTACACTCAAAAAGTATCAGAAAAATGCCCTGAGTAATCAGAGGTGACTTTATTTAATGTAACTGTATGAAATTTGTAAGTAAGTAGCAATAGGTGCTCAAATCTGTGTTTTGCCAGCAACAAGCTCAGTGATGTGTAAGTCAATGTCAACAACATTCTGAATGTTATTGAGAATAAAGAGCAATGAAGCAAAAGGTAGTGTCTGCTCTTGGATGATAAAATTTAAAGAAAATAGCTAAAGTGCCCAACCTGGCTGCTGTTGGATCAATGATTTTCTGGATTGAGGTAAACCAAATGATCCTGAAGAACAGAAATAAACAGACATGTTTCAGGTTTTGTGTCCTATCCAGGCTTTTCTGTGGGTAAACTCATAATATGTTTATTTTGCCAAAAATCATTAGTTTCTTGAGTACGTGTATAACTTGCATACAAATCACCCTTCCCAGCAAAGGATAAAGGTGGAGGCGCCGTTTGATTAAGCAATTGACTGTATCTGTATGAGCCAAAAGAAGCATAGCTGTGAAAAGAAGCTCCTTTCAACAAACTCAATATTTGATATTCCTTCCCTGTAACCAGTGCCAAATGGCAAATGTATTTAGATTCTCAGTCAGATAATCATGGCAGTTTTCTGCCATCTTGTTTTTTCTCTCTTGTAGATCTTGACATTTTATTTTGTTCATACTGAAGATCTCCAGCTACAATCTGTCTTTTCATATTAAACATTTCAAAATGGTTTTGTTGAGGAAGACATTTAATTTCTTCAATTTTGAAACCTCTTGAAGATTACATATTTGAAGCCATATATTGAAGTCAAAAAAAATATAAAATAAGAGCAACTAAAAGACAGAGGAAACTCCTCAGCTCTACTCTTTAAAAATCTGCTGCTGTAGTACAACATGCATTTACAGGATTTAAATATTACTTTTATAATAGATTCTTCACCATTATAAAAGTAGGCCACAATACGTTGTAGATTAGTCTGGTGCTTAGTCTTATCCTATACAGTTGTTTAGTGCTCTGTGAAGGATTCAATGTGTTACTGAAGGAAGAGAAAGAAACATGTGAACCTAAATTTAGTGCTACCCAACTCAGAGCTATGGACTGTTAGGTTATAAAAACATTCTTTATGCTTCATGCAAAAGCTCAGTCAATTTAGATAAATTATTACTTAACTACAGTTTAATCTTTCAGACTTCTTCAAAATAACAGCAAAAGGTGAATCTTTCTTTGGCTTTTGTTTGCTGATTATCTCTCATTTGAAACTCACTACGCTAGGCAATGAGCAACAAATTGCCTTAACTCTTTTAATTAAAAGGTATGGATTTGCCTCATCCCGATCTATGCACTTCTTCTGAAGTCATGCCTGTAAAAAACAAAAGAGGGAAGTTGTTCTTCAGGACAGAAGCAAATGTCAGCTGTAACTGAGGGATCCCTGATGAAAGCTGGTGGACTTCTGTGAGGTCAGCTTTCCATTTACAAACATCTTTTATTATTTAACATCCTGCTGACAAGCACTGGCTGATTTCTCACATCGCCTTCTATACAATGTCATTCTATACAAAGCCTCATCCAGACTGTAGCTCATTTCAGCATGCAGAATTAACTCACCTTCCTTTGACTAATTCCTTCTCTTTACCCTTGAATCATATACTCAGGAAAAAAATTAGTTGTGCTGACTGTCATATGTTGTTTAAATATTCACTATGATATTATTTGAGTCCAGAGTTAACAAAGTTTAATGTTCCTTGCTCCCAGAGTCATGCTTTCCAAAATAGGCAGTAGCCTAAAGTCTGCCACTTCTACCACTGCAGCCATGGCCACGTTGTGAGTTGGGCAGGCTGTCTGTCCAAATTGCATCACCTTTTGTACATTTCTGGCCTCATTAATAAATTTACTAAAAACATATTAAAAAAACATGGAAAAACTGAAGTATGGAAACAACTCTGGGAACTACCATACGTGCATAATTGAGGTGAGATACAAGTATGATCCCTTTTTTCAGTGAAATTATATAGAAAACAGTGATGGTTGTGTTTAATCTGACAAAAGAGAGTAGAGCCTCAATCTGAAGTGGTAACATCATAAAAATACCAGATGAATTAATCTACTTCACATACCTCATCAAGGATTTTGTCTCATGTTGTCAAGGACTTGTTATAAGTTAAAGCTTATAACTTGTTATAGCTAAAGCTAACTGCAAAACACATGAAACAGACTGCATTAAATAATGTAGTAGATATTGTAATAAGGAGTTTTCCCTTTTGAATTAATGCAAACCATATTGCTGTTCTTCTAAATTTTATCAGATGGTACCTCCCCTCCCTCTGTGTCCCATTAGTCCTGCAGACACTTCCTAACTACATCGTGGTATTGATGATGATCAGGACCAATAGGATAGGGTGATGATTGGATTTGTCCCAAACAAATGAGAACAGCAGTCATTTATAAAATAAACCTTTTCATAGTTGGACTTCCCTGAATATTGAATGGCCAATTCAACTTCCATCTGAAAACTGATCTGAGTATTTTGACTGACCTCTGATATACGCCCAAGCCAGTTTTCTCATTCCTATACTTTGTTGTAATCTTCAGATGAATTATGCTGGTAAATAGAAATGTTTTGTCTTCTTTGCTGACCAACAAAATTAGCCTAAATTCTTTCCAGTGAAGAGGACACAAAGCTAGCTCACTATTCCACGAAAGTCAAACCAAATTTTTTTTTAAATTAATTTTTTTAATTACACACCAATCATGGAACTTTTTTGAAAGATGTATTTTATGAAGAAAAACAAGTGTTGCAAGCCAGTTTAGTGTATTGATTAGTTTTTGTAGCTAGAGAAATGAGCCAGGGCCAGATCCCTGCTGCTATTTAATTGTGTATTTGAGTATCAGTCTCCCCTGTGGAAGGCAGGGAGAGAGGAAAGAGAGAGGAGGAATAGGAAATAGGTAGCTCTAGATAGCTGAAGGAATTTTCACTGACATAACATGTTCCTTCAACAATTGCTTGCTTTCACATTTTCCTGGATTTTCTCTGCCCCACCTCATCTCAGGAGGTTGCTGATCTTCCGCGCAGAGGGCAGGGATTAAGTAGAGGAAGCACGGGGCAGGATGGGGAGAAGCCACAGTGAATAACATCAGGGCAAAACCAGGACTATATCAATGTGTTTGCCAGTAGAAATTTAACAAAACCAGACCATCTTTTCTTAAAAGATAAGAAGGAGGAAGAATAACTGAGTTACCAGTCAAACTGAGAACTCTGATACAACAGATGATGCATTTAACATCATGTTCTTTATCAAATATGTAAAGTTTCTGCATTTAACCTGGAGACCTAGAGGGTTTTAGTACTTTCCTCTTCTACTGCATGAAGTAAAGAAGCAAAACTATGAATGAAATTAAGGCAATTTTCATTTCTTCTTGTTTCAGATGATGGAAAACTGTCCTTTGACGAATTCAAAGCTTACTTTGCTGATGGAGTTCTGAGTGGAGAAGAACTGCATGAACTTTTTCACACCATTGATACACACAATACTGAGTAAGTGGCCCCTTCTTACAATTCCAGTGCCACTCTTTGTACCTGAGAATGGAAAAAAGACATCAGGCTGATTTTAGGAAACAAGTCTAGTTAGAAAGCTGCTTGAGGGAAGCTAGGCTTTGTCATATGGCTGTACAAGTGAGATGTTTTGAAACCTTGTTGATATACTTGCATGTGTGTTCCAATAAATGTGATTTGGGTAGCTGAGAACACAGGGTGAAAATTGAACACCTTCTGTATTCCCCACCCAAGGAAGGAAAAGGAGCTGTGGCCTCCTTCAGGCATAAATATGGATTCCTCAATTCTTGATCCCACTGATTCATTACAGGAGATGAATACTTGGAGCAGATGTTGAAAAGGGAGTAAAACAAATGAAGCAATCGTATACAGTAAAGAGCTAAAAAAAGCTATCCTGTCTGGTGGCATGGTGTTGGTGCTGTCCCTTGGGCTGTTTGGATATCCCCTTTATGGCTGGGTTTAACAAGGCTGCAGGGAAATTAACTGATGGGAACTTCATGAAGTTCAACAAGGAGAAGAACAGTCCTGCTCCTGGGGAGGAATAACCAGAAGAAAGAGTGCTTTTTATTGATGGGTTCACTTATGTTACAGAGTAGAACCTAGATTTAGGTAAGAAAATATAGTTAAAGCTTAGACTTAAAACCACAATAAGAAGCTTTTTGAGTATGTTTTTTAGTGAAATCTTTAACTTTGCAGCTGAAAAGTATTCTATGAGGCTTGATCTTTCTCTTTAACAGAAGAAAATATATTTTAAAGGCATTCCTTTAGCCCTTTTGAAAGCTTTTGAGAATCAGGGCAGACAGACAGCAAGATGTCACATGCCAAATATCAGATGGATATAGCAAAGAGAGACAGCTTGGAGCATATAATATATATATTATATAATATATATATAATATATAATATAATTTCCTCGTTAGTATAGCTTTCCAGAAAAGGTCACATGAAGCAGATATAATAGGGAGGCAAAAACTTTACTCACTGTTATTTCCTGGAAAAGGGGGGTTATGTAAAATGCCTCAAACTAATGATCTGGCTAAGAAAAGTAGCAAAATGTTTAGTAAACCTTGGGAAGTGTTATAATGTAAGCATTAGGAGAATCATGTACATATCAACAATTCCAAAACCATCTATTTTGTGATGTTTTCACTTGCAAATTATCCAAGGGAATGAAATTAAAATCCTGGTTTGTGCCTGTAAGTCCCAAGTAGTTTATGGCTTGAGTAGGGGAGGGTGAGGAACTCTACTCAGTTGTGTAGCTAACAGGAGAAGGTTTGTACAATTATTTTGTCTCTCTTATCCAATGAAAATACAGACTCTATCAAAGTCTGGGCAAGTCATTTGTCTTCTCTCTGTTTAACTTCACTATTTCCAAAATGCAGACTGTAGTTCCCTATTAGAAATACTTTGCTAGCATTGAGATTATGCAGTGATTCACACTACACATAAATGCCGAGGACAGAAGGCTAGGACGGTCTGACGTGATCCCTTAGTTTATTTCTTGGAGTATCTCAAGATTTCATACCCAGCTTGTCACAAGAAAAGACTTTGGGTTTTTTCCACCTGCATTAAATATTTTAGCTCTGCCAACATTCAAAACCTCACTGTCTGTGTGCATGGGTCTTTGTACTACAAAGCCTGAAGATAAAAAAGGAGATGTGGCCTTGGGGTGATAGCCATGGGCTACAAGCTCGGGAAATCTCAATTCCCTTCTCAGCTCTATTGCAACAATCTTTCAACAAAATATTCAAAGCATGAAAGACTTGCACTTTTCAGGTAACTGAAACTAACTTAAGGTAACTTAAACTAACCAGGTATTAAAATCTCCTGTTACACAGGCCCTAATGTCAGTCAGATAGGCTGTAGAAGACTGCTAAAATGAGTAATTATCATCTCCAGTATGATAACAGGGCAAATCTTTAGCATAGCAAGTTTAACTTCCCAGTAATTCAGATTTTGTCTGCCTGACTGTGACCTCTGCCTCTTGGTATTTGGTGCAGTCCGGTGTCATCTTTTTACAAAGTAAAAGGCTGGTGCTGCAGTGACCATAATCACCAGGAAAAATAGATGAGTAGGATTTAGTTACCACCACATAAAGTTTCCAAGAGACAGATCGAATAGGAGTTTCTTATGCCAGGATGAATTTATATTTACAATGTCTAGACCCTAAAGTACCAGTTATTCATTCAGAGCAGATCATTGCTTTTACTGAAAATTGGCATTAGACAAGGATATTTTCTCAGTGCATCATTTGGACATATAGTTTGCAATTTATGAATGTACTTACATGTATACTGACTTTTTTCTTTCTGTTTCAAAAAATCTACATTATCTTTTTATAAAATTTTAAATATTAAATAAATACCACTGAAGACACACTGTACAAATTGATTACCTGTTTTTTTTTTTAACTTCCATTCCTTTTTCCTTTTGATACTGCCAGAAACAAACATATAAAACAACCAGATTTGGTGAAGTAGTGTTCCTATGCAAAAATGAAGTTCTCTTCCCCTATTTTAGTACTGTTATGATGATCTACCATTCTTGAAAGTGTTGTAATAAAAGATTTATATTTGTAAGAACTGGCACTCAAAAAGATAAATTGTAAACAATTACATTTGTGGCAGGGTCTTCCATCCACTGATCCATAAGCCAATATAATAATTAGTCTATAAGCCAGCTACTAAATACACAGAGTTACACAGAAATCACCCCCCTGGGCAGACTATCTCATACCTGTTTGCAAGGCCTTAAAGTGGGCTTTTTTAAAAGCCTCTCATGACCACAAAAAAAAAGAACAGGTCACTGGACCAACAAATGGGACATTGTTGATACAGTGAATGCCAGTCTCCTGTTTGTTAAGGAAGGCAGGGAGAATATACCAAGGATTAATTAATACATTACATTGATTTTATCATTCTTCAGTAAAACGAAGAACTTCTGATTATTCAGAGATATTGTGCTTCAAAAGCTACATCAAGAGAAGATAGAATGCTTTGATTAGGCCATACAACAGCATTCCTGATGTGTAATTAGCACAAGGTGACTGATTTAGGCAAGTAACAGTTAACTATTCTTCTGTAAATGCAGTTTCCGGTAATGTCATTCATGACTTCAGGTTGAAGCTGAAAGCCAATTAGGCATTTAACTTCCTCTGAGAGTCACTCCTGTTTGTGCTTTCCAGGTTCTCATGAAACCTTTGGGCAATCCCTATTCAATCATGTAGCATTGAATGGTATAAAGAAGCTGTTACGGAGGGTTCCCACTCAGATGCCCTCATTCTGCCAGTGTAAGGAAAGGCTTTCTGTTGATGCAGCGGTGATTAGGTCTGGACTGTTATAGCCAGGACTCCAGGTTCTTGTTTCTTAGCATGCACTTACCACTTGCAAGTACTGCAAAGCAGTGTCTTGTATTTAATCACCCTTAAAAAAAACAAACAACCCCCAAACCAGAACAAAAGAAAACAAAACAAAACAAATCCCAAACCAAAACACCAAAAAATCACACCCAAAAACCCCAAAACAAAACAAAACAAACAAAAAAACCCAAAACAACCAAATATAGGTAAGAAATCGAGCAGTGATTGTTAAAGGCTTAAGCTTCAACCTGGCGTTGTACAATGGATCCTCTTCCTCTTATATATAATGGTTTAACTGTGTTGTGGATAGCCCAGAAATAAACACACTATTAGGATCTGGGCAACACCTTAAGCTCTTTTGAAAATATCAGGAGGCCACGGTGGATCCCCACAATGTGTTGAGTAGGAGCCAAGCCCCCACAGCATGAGCTAGACCAACATGAGTGCATAGCTGTGAGCTGGGAAGGGACAAGAGGAAGAGCTTATCTTTGCATCCTGATATGACATCTCTTTGACATGACATCCATGTTATACACCTGTAATGTCTCAGTTTGGAGCTGGTCATTGCTTGTCCTAAGACTTCAGAAAACGTCAATGCACTCTATTCAAAGCTGAGTTAATCACGTTGGAGTTCTGTGAGTGTGAAGTTTCTCTCAGTGTGGTTCCTCTCCCCTCTCTTCCCGCACAATCTTAGCTCCAAGCCACACAGTGCTCAGCAAGGCTCTGCAGGGAGCAACAGGAAGGGTGTTGGAGGCAAATGCAAGTGCTGCAAAGGCACCAGAAGTCTTTTCTAAGGCTGACAAGAATGGTGACAACACACATCTCATGGATGACACGGTCTGCAGGTTGTAGCTGAAATAATTTTGGAACTGAAGACCTAATGCTCTGCTGTCTCAGAGCATTCTGGTTATTAAGTGAAAGTAAAACAGCTTTCATGCACGATAGTGTTGAAGCACAGCTGGACTTCAGAAGAGGTAGTCCTGAAGAAATACAGCTATTTTCTTTACACGTGGTATTGCCTGAATAATTGTATTGAAAGTAGAGAAAGGCGTCAGCAGCACAGGTCTTCTTATAGGTGGAGTGAAGTATGCAGGAAGTTTGGCATTAGTGGTGTAAGGGGTGAAGGCTATTACAGCTCATTGCCTTGGTAACTTGGACCCTGCTTAATTTTAATGTCAGCTCTGATGAGCTTGTGTTTCAACAGAGCAAGAATCCTTGGACATGGTTAATGGTTTAGTGAATAAGTTTTAGCAGTCAGTGCAAATGTGAACATCCCTTTTATCCTTCACCCTTCCCTCCCCCACTCATAACTTTCATGGAAATTGTTTTTGCATAATGGCATCCTCAGGGAAAAGTTGTCAGAAGATAATGAGAATATTTGGCAAAGTTACAAACTAAGAGATATACAGAAGATCTCAAGGGGATTCAGTCTGCAGCACTGCTGGAGAAATAGAGAGATAAATGCTTCACTGATTACTGACTCACAGGAATCAGTAGGGAATCAGACTTGTTTTTCTCACTTTACACATTGGTAAAATGAAGTCCTCAGTCAGGACCCTAGTTACAAGGTAGTAGGGATTCTTAAACTATTCAGGACCTGGGGCACAGGCACCCTCCCAAATGTAGGGAGGTCCCATTAAACCTTTGTATGTAGCACAAGTTAAACTATGCACAAGTCAGAGATGAGTTTGGTGAGGACCTGAGAGCCTTGGCCACCTGCAGCACTGAGCTTATGCTGGGCATTTGGGAGAGTCTGTCATGCTGTATGTACTGCAGGTCAGGATGTGACTTGGCACAATGGAGACACATCTACACTTGCACGTCTATGTGTCGGCAGGGAGTCTGAGGCTCCCTCTTGGTCAAAGAAGTCACTGGCACTGAAGATGTGATGCTGTTCACTTAGGCTTCAGCTCTGATGCCCAGGTATTAGGCATTTAAGATGCTTGCACTGAAAATCAGCCCAGTGTGGAAAGGATGACACAGGAGAGGCAGATGAAAGAGAAATACTAGAACTTTGAATACTAGAACACTAGGTCCCTATATTATATCCATTTACTACTCAGTCTCTTGCTAGCTGGTCAGTTAAAACTCTCCAACTCCACTGAATACACTGGGGCTATTTTGCCTGGCAGGGCAGGTTGGACACCCAGTGCACACATGGTCATCTACATCTAGGACTCAGTCCCAAAGTGAATACACCTCCCTCCCCCCTGTCCAGGTTTTCATTAGCTGAGCCCTAGTTCCTTCCTGGGTCAAAAGAAAAATGCTGAGATTTTCTGCCCTAGTAGCAAACACTGAAATTATGCCAACTGTATCTCTGAGAGCAAGAGGCTGGTTAGCACTATCCTTGCAATAGCTGGAAGCCATCTGACTGCATTAGCCTGTGGCCCACTGAGAATGATTCATACAGTCTTGATGCTACTAGATCCTCTGGTTAGACAGACAAGCTGCAAATAGAATGTGTTTTGGAAATTTTCCTTTTGGATGATTATTTTTAATGGGAAATTCAGCTTTCTGCAGAAACAAATTGAAATCACTCACACTGAGGAAATCAGATGGTAATGACTATTTTCAGTTGCATTTACCTAAATGGAGCTGACCTTAAGTGTTTCATTTCAGTTCTTCTGATAACATTGAATTCTCAGCAGTGAGTACATTGCTTAATGGTAGGTGTAGTTTGAAAGCCTAGTCCCTTCCATGACCTGGGTTTCCCAGAGAACCACAGCATTCTGGTACCTCTATCAATATCTGTATTTCCAAGGAGTTTAATAAAACAATGTAACATTTTAGTTTGTCTAAATATAAATAATTTAATCTCATGTTTTTTAAAAATTAATTGTGGGACAAAACCAGAAATTCTCTTTTATCCTCTGGGATAAAAACTCTGAAATTTATTCCCTGTGGCAAAAGAGCCACCGTGATGTTGTGTTTGATTTAGGTTTGTGTCATTCAGACTCTGCTAAAAAATCATAGCTCTGCAGCCCTTACACAGTGCTTTACAGATTTTAACACAACACCTTGAGTTTTAATAGCATTATTAAGCTTCTTCTAGCAATGCAGAGGCTGTTGTAGCTCAAGTGATTAAGATGGCTTGCCAGCTATGTAGTCATTGCATCCCTGTAAATCATTCCTGAATGCAAAGAACTAGAGGATTGTTTTTCAGATGAGTTCTTAGGAAAAAAACCAAAACTTTATTCCTTCCTGCAGTCCTGCCACAGGAGAAGAGGAAGTGATGATTCTGAAGTTATCACTTAGCCTGGAGCTAAGCATAAGCAAACTAATTATTTAGTGCAGCAAGATGTGGGACATTAAAAGAGCAACGACCCTGCTGCCCATGTCAGAGCCCAGAAAGCCAAGCTGGCTGCTGCTGTTGTGAGTCCAGAGTGTGCACAGTCCAGCTGGGCCTGGGGTTGAAGAGCTGCAGTGTCCTCAGGGCAGAAGGAAGTTTGCCTCCTCAAGGACAGACTCAGGAGCTCTGTCCCACTTCTGCTCCTTCTTCCTCCTCTCCTTCCTTTTCTGTGACAAGAGGCCAAAACCTGGGCCATCACAGCACTGGAGGCCTTTGCAACATCCTGGAGGCAGTTTTGCCTCCAGTGGTAAGAAACCTTGAACAAACCTGAATATAGGTATTCACTGTTGCAAAGCAGCTGTGAGACAGAAAATCCCTAAATTGGAAGCCCACACATAGGACTCCTTTGTGAAACACACTCTGTAATGTTGGAGCACTTATCAGATTTTGCTGACTTAAAGTGAGATGGTATGGAGGCTTTCGTATTGCAAGGAGCTTACAGTATTTTGGCTGAGATTGGCCATGGATGACTATTCAGTTACCCTTGCATAGTTTAAGTAATATTTAATTCCTTTCAATCACAAATTATATGCTTCTACTTAACAGTAGGTGATATTAGCTTTAAACTTTCCTCCCTAAAACCAAATTTAGCCAAAAGTCGTGCAAATGGGATGCAAAAGAGAGTTAGTTCAAGCTCCTGAAAAAATCCTTAGCATCTCTGAGAATGAAGGCAGATCTGAAGAAGAAAGTGTTATCCTTCTCCATCATAATAGTCATGGCAATGAATTTTCTAAATTAAGTTGATTCATAAAGTCTTTCATACAGTATTGGATTCTTCAATAAAGTAACTGCTTTAAATTTCATAGTCCATACTTTGTATATAATTCCTGAAGAGATATCATTGCCTCTTCTTGTGATCCAGGAAAATATGCAGATCTTCTGCTGGTACCTCTGTCTGGAGGTGCCTTTCCTATCAGAGAACAGTATGTTCTCTGTCATCAGTGGGTGGGGTTGTGGATCAGTGGATCCATAGCAGTGAATGAGTGGAATAGCTTTAACCTTCCCTCCTCCCTGGCAGCCCCCAATCCACAGCTAACTGTGGTGGGCAGGACAAGATCACAGCTGCTTTGCAGTTCTACATTTTGGACCACTTCCAGAGGTACCATGAATAGGCACTTTTGCCACAGTTCATTTGAGTGAATTTGCTTATTTTTATGTCACTGAGCAACAGGCATGATCAATTTTTCAGTGATCAGAACTGCTCAGTGTAATAGTTCTTTAAAAATAGCTCATGTTTTTAGGTAGAGAACATTTTAGTCACAGACATGTAGAAGGACTGTATCTAGTAGTCAGAAAGCAAATTGAGAGCAGGACTTTAAAAATTGACATGTTGACATGATGTGAATACATTTGGCTACACCCTATGCCTCAGTGGCTTATTGTGAGTGGAGGGCTGGTGGCTGGATGTGAGTCATCCAACAAATATTGCTAATAACATGTTCAGCATTTCCAGATAACAGTTCTAAGCAAAAGCATCCTTGGCATATGTACCCACTGAAAGGATGAACAGGTGCCTGCTGTAAACCTGAGTACTGAGTTACAGAAACAGCCCTCTGGTGCATACATCACTCCTGTATTATTAAATACATGCCAAATTTCTTTAATTATCTCTGTAGCATCTTGCAGGGAGCTCAAAATTGTTTGTATGCAGCAAAAGAATTCCTAGGTTTGTTCACAACTGTGTTTGAAGCAGCATGTTATTATTTCTGAGAGAATGAAATAGTCAGTGACACAAAATTATAGCTTGCCTGCCGAGAACAGCATCCCCTTCAAACAGGATGCCAAGAACAATGAAGGGTATTTATAACAGAGGAAACACTGAGTATGCTAGACTCAAATCCATGTTCTTTGTGTCTTTTCTGTGTTCTGTCACAGGCTTGCTGCACAAATTGCTTTGCATAATGTTTTCCTCATTATTCAGATGTCCAATTCTAACTGAAAATTAATTCAGCACCTGAATACTCTTCCAATTGCATTGGTAGTCCATTTGCAGCTGTGTCACTCCTGCCAATAAGACTAACAGCACACTGAAAACCGGGATGCTGAAAGCCTCCAAGCTACTCCTTATATCAGTACCATGGTGCTGAGGATACTGCAGAAGGACAAGGATGAGAATGGATTTAAATATGAAAATTGAAAAGAGCATCAATTTGACTGGGTAACAATGTGAAAGGCTATTTTAAACACAGTTATCGAGCTGTACATTAAGAAATGCAGAACTGCATTTTACATTAAGGCGCTAGTGCAGATGATGTGAAAGAGCAGAAGGTGAAGGGATGATGAACAAAGAGTAAGCATCATAACAGCAAACTCCTGTCATTTAACATCATCATATTCTGGCAATTTTCCATCTTTCAGGAGTCCAGTTTGCATTCAAAGGGTGAACATCTGGGCTGTTCAAAAAATGACTGCTGAACTGCAGGAGTGGGTGGTCAGACACATTTGACCATTGATGCTGTAGTGATCTGTGGTAAAAAGCCTTCAGGAATTGCAGACACTTTTTCCCATCACATGGTTTGTTGACCTAAGAGTTAAGTTTCTCAGCTTCGGCACCTGTTCTTACAGACTATGAATTTCTTTATACCTGCCACCAAGGTCATTGGCCAAAAAAATCAGGTGCAAGTTTCCTTGGCAGCCATCTAACTTGGCCTGTTCAAATGCAGATAAGGTCACCTTCAATTAATAAAAGTTGTGTGAAAATCTCATTTACATTATCAATTAAAAGTGTTCAGAAGTTTTTATAGTCCTGAGTATGCAAGTTTGTGATAACCCAGGATCCTGCAATTTCTGTTTCTCTCCCTTGTGAAATAAAAGCCAGATGTATGGAAGTTAGCAGTAGTGAAAGTGATTTTAAGATAGCACTGTGTCATCATTTTATTAAAAGGTCAATTAAAGAATCCCATTAAAAAGATAAGTGGAAATACCCTAAGTGCAATCAGCCGTTCAATATTCACCCCTCAGCAGGATTCAAAGAGAACATTCATGCTTTTAAGTTTAATAATCAGTTTCTTCTCCTCCTTGGAAGAAAGTCAATATGCTAACTTTGAGTAATGAGCTGTAGGTTGAATTTTTTTTTCTTCTGGCTATTAAGGCCTCAGAGAGAAAATATTGCTTATGAGAGAAAATATCACTTCAAAGTTGATCAAGACGAAATCTGTTCCAAGTGAACAGGTTTGAATTGTATAGAATACTTGCCTGCATTTATGTATTTATATAATGGCATGGGAATATGGCAGTACAGCTATACTTTTCTTATCACTAATTTTGCTGAAGCTAGTAGTGGTAAAGTGGTTTTGCATGGCCAGAAAGTCTTAGAAATTATGTGTGCTGATGGGATATGTCTGGTTTTATCCTCCTGCTGTACTGTCTCTCCCATGGAACACAGCTGTACAGCAAGGATTGCAAATGGGAGAAAGTTATTGGTTTTTTCCTCATTTAGCATGGAGGGCCAAGCTGTCTGAGCCCCACTGTCCAGCATGACAGCCACAGAAGAGGAGTACAGGGAGAAAGATGGAGAAAAAAACCCACCGACATTTCTGGTGTTTAAATAGATTTCTGCCAGAAGTGGGACCAAATGTGTAGGGCCTGAGGAGCAGTGACTGCACTGTGATGCACAAAGGCTGGGCAAGGAACATCAAAGTGGGTTGTTAGCGAGGAGGAAGGTACCAGTGGGAACGTGATTACAAAGGGAGGCTGCACCTGCCACCAGCTTTGAAAGGCTGCAGCCTTCTGCTTCAGATGAGCCTCCCTAAGGCAGCAGAGTAAGGCCAGCAAGGGCCAGGCACTCACATCTCATGCTGCAGCCCAGGCAGAGGGTTTCATACCCTAGTCAGGTTAATCAGTCCTACTATTTACCCAACAACAAAATTACTAAGCTCACTAACCTTCTCTACTCTTATCTTTCCAGCAATCTTGACACAGAAGAACTCTGTGGTAAGTTCCTTTTTGGGAAAGAACATAATCTATGCCTGCGGCAGCCCTGTGCAAATGAACACACCATGTGATTATTTTTTTCTGTTTAATCTTTGTAGCTCAAACAGGAAATAATTTCCACTCAAAGAACTCCTGGGAAAATGCAGATGGCTTATAATCTTTTCAGACTCTGTCATCCACTATGTGCAGAAACTACTTTGAAAATAATTTTCCTAACCAGTACTTCATATTTTCTGAGATTCAAAATTTATTCTGATACATAGATAGAGAGATGGCTTTTATCTTATTTCCCTCTAATATGAGATATTTTTTGTAGTTAGTTTCACATTTTAACAAGTGTGAGTGCTTTAGGAATTTTGAAAAGGATTGTCATATTAGTACCCCAAGGAGGAAAATTCATTACTTTCCTCCTACTTGAGCCAGCAAGAACAGCGGTTTGAGAAGTTTTGTCATCCTTCATGACAGTAAAACTCCTGCAAGGCCTAGAATTTGGCCCAATTACTTATTTCTGTACCCTGTTCTGGGCTGTGAATAATTTCTCCAACACCCTGTTTGCTCTCCATCTGATCTTACAGCACCTGATTTCGGAGTGCTGCTGCCAACAGATAACAATTCTTGCAAGATTTTTCCAAGTCCTCCTACAGAATGTTAGGAAAAAAAAACCGCCAACATTTATACTTGTCAACACCAGCCTTTTTCTGAGGAAGAGTTGGTAGCCTGCTAAGTTTTCCAATGGTCAACAAAGTTAAAGACATTTAAAAGCTGAAAATACTGTTAAGTTGAAAACAAGCTCATTTACTCACCCACAGGATGACTCTACCCAGGGCCAAGAACCCACTAAGAGGTACCTCAGCCTGTGGCTTATAAATATATGACAAGAGATTCATCTGAAGTGACAACAAGTGCTGGTTGAGCATCTGGTCAAAATTGTATAAACCTGGCCAAGGAAGACAGGTGGTTTTGTTCCCCAAGGGATTTACTGCTGTTGATGTTGCACTGGAGGCTTACGGGCTTGCTGGGCTGAGGGGGGTGTCAATCCAGCACTGACTCTGTTTACTGTCTGTTTTGATTAAATACGAGCTGCTTTAGTTGCCTTTTAAATCTTTCATATGTTGCCACTAGAGCACTGTTTCTCATCTGTGAATCTGGTACCAAGTTTACTCAGCACCTGTTTAAGCTTGTGATTATACAGCTCCTCCTGAGTTATCTCAGTTCACTTGAGAAATTAAAGTAAAAAGCATCCAGAGTGCTAATTCAAAATATATTTTCATTCAACCTCTTAACAATACCAGGTTATGTAACAGTGTTCTTGGTAACTTATGCTTTTGTGATTCCCCTGACAAGCTCATGCTGACCTCTTAAAAGCCTCAGAGTATTGCTATTTATTATTTCAAAAAGCCCTTATCTAATCTTGTTCTTCCCATCTGCGATTTAGATATTGGATTTTGTGCTTTTCCAGGTGATTTGACGTCTAAATGCCTTGTCTAACACAGTCTCTAGCTTTAACATCTTTTTTTTTTCTTTCCTTTTCACACTTTTTCCTTCCTCTGCCTCCCTCTTTTGTATTTCCCCACATCAACCAAATGGGAACTCAGGTCATGATTTCCCAGCTTTGCTTCCTCCTCTTGCTATAATCCCTCTGATCGAGTTGTGCCCCCTGATTTTACATCAGCTCTTTCTTTTAAAATGTCCTTTGCTTTAAACAGTTACACAAGGACATCCTGCAATTTATTATTTCCATTATTTTCATTAAAAAAGTACATTGCATGCATCATACTTGTTGAAAATATAATCACAGTACCTGGGACTAGAAGTTTATCTGGCCAACTCATGGTCACTTAATTTCAAGGATAGAAACGACTGGTCTCAACCAACCCCAACTCACAACAGCCCCCACTTGATCTTATCTCCTCTAAGAGCTTTATCAGAATTATTCATTTTTGTGTCAATATAATTAAATTTAGTACATGCACATGAAAATTAATTTCCTGCTAGTACCTGTAAAGCAGACCATTAGACTAAAAATCCAGTTGGCAAAGAAAATGTAGATATTTTGAAAATAAGTTTGTTTCAGCTATCAAATTGATATTGTAAATTTTTTGTCAATTTAGCAACTCATTTATTGAAAGAGAATGTTTTGATATACTGATTTTGGCATTTTAAGTATTCCAGGAATGATTTTGCATAGAAATAATACAAAATTAAAAAATAAAATTATCCTTTTCATTGTCATTCCTAATCATTTATATTTAGATATTTAATAATACCATAACTGAATTTAGACTTAGTAAAACTGATATTTAACAAAATATTGATTTTTCAGGTAATTACAGAATAGATGATGTGTTTCTTTTCTTCTTTTAGATTATTTTTCTAAGCACTTAGGAGAGTATGAAAATGTTTTATCTGTTTTGGAAGACTTAAACATAAGCATATTGAAGGCAATGGACAAAACAAAGAAAGTAAGTTAAAACTGTGACATTTTCTTTACATTGTATATTTTGTTTATTTGAACAATATTTGCTATATTTGTCTTAAATAAAGTTACTAATTCATATTTGAGTTCTTCCAAATATACATGTTTGTAGCAAAAGTCCAGTAGGAAAAACACTTGTCAAAATGGTTGTATATGAAATCTATAAAGTTCTGTCTGCAAAGTATTATAGTTTGGATATAAACAAATTTGTCTTTGTGAATGGTTTGAAAAACGTTCTTTATGTTTTTTGTACCAAGAGAGGGTTAGAGGATAATGTGGATAAGTATCAGCACAAATATTTGGAAATAGACCAAATTTGAAAAAATAACATGTTGTTTTGAGTAAAACCTCCTGACCAAGAACAAGATTTCATTTCCATGTCAGGCATTTTAAACAAAAGCAGGACTGAAAGAACCTGCCAAGAGGAGCTATTCAGGCTGTTGCCCACCAGCACAGCAAGGGAGGAGATGTTTCTCAGGGGGAGAAGCTCAGTTTCTCCATCCTTACATCTGACGGGGATGCAGCCGTGCTGCAGGGCATGGCAGGCAGTGATCCACTCAATTCATTATGGGCATACCTGCTCCTGTGTTCAGACCTGCTCGTTCATCCCAGCTATATGTCTGACCAATAGCACATCGAGACATTAGATAATACGCTCCTCTTTCGTGGCTGAACAGTTAAATATTCTTTTCAGGATGGATCAGCTTCAAAAGGTGAGGGAAAGCATAGCCTAGTGGAGGAAGAGAACCTAGATCCTCCAAACCCAGCCACAGACCAATACCACAAGACTATTCACTGGCAGGCTAGTCATCAAAAATGGGAATTTCAGCAAAAATTATTCAGTGAGATCCTGTGGTGTCAAAAATTCCTGATTTTTTTTTTTTCAGTTGATCAATGGGAAGAAAGCTGTGCTTCATTAGTGAAGCTATTATTTTTTGTATTTGGGTGTTTGCAGGAATAAAGTACTCATATATTTTACATGAATTGCCAAAATAAAAACCTGAAAGTGTAGCTTATTTATTTAGAGCTTGAGCCAGTAAGTCTCTTCGTTCATGCTGTGCATCTTCCATTCCTAATGAAGTGATTGTGTGCTGACTCACTGTCTTGTGGAGCTGGACACTGAAAAGCAACAGATTGGTTCATTTTAGCGATGCATAAGTTAAAAAAATAGCCATGTCTATAAACTACTGCTGCTAAAGGGGAGGACATGTCACCTCACAGCTACTTGAAGTAAATAAACCACAGCATTTAGGAATTACTTAAGAAGTTAATTTCAAGTAGGAGACTAATCAGATTGTAAGATGTATGCATTGGCTTGACTAGAAAAATGGACAAGAAAGTCTGGAATATTAATAAGTGTTTCATTTGTCTGCTTGAAAAACCCATCTAAAATATAACCAAACCACAATTTCTTTAAATTTTATTTTCCTAACTGAAGATTCAAGCTTAATAGGTTTTATGTCTTTCAGGAATACTTCAGCAGACTATTCATAAGAGGTGGCAGAACCAGAACAAGGCTGACACTGGATAAACACTTTTAATTCCTTTTAATAGATACAGTGGTTGAACACAGTCAAACAAAAAAATGTGTCCTCAAATCTTCTAAACTAGAGCTTTCTGCCAAGGATATGCTCAGCCACTAGAGCTTTGTATGGAAATTAAATTTTCAATTCAAAATTAGGATTATTCCCAATAGGTACTCAGTTGTCAGGAAACAGATGGGTTATGTGACCTGACTACCTCATAAATCATTGGAGTGCAAATATTAAAAATTATATCTTAAATACTTTGAGCTTTTCTTGAAGTTTTTGGTCTAAATTCTGGACTACATCCATCTAGAATCAGAGCTGGAGGTGCAGTATATCATGGTAGCATTGATAAATGATATTCATTAACAGTGGCACATTTCAAGTTGAGTCCCCAGCTCAGACAAGTAGGGGCTCAAAAATAGTTGGTCTGGTTTTAAAGGGCTATTGGCATGGATCCAGAGCAAGTCTTGGGTTTCCTCTCCTGGTGCAGTGATGTCACTATTCTGCCACTGCAGTCGTTGAGTTCCTTGAATAGTAACTGCGTAGCAGAAGCACTTATGATTATCTTCTAAGTGATGACCTAGTTGGAAAATTCATATATAGAAAAAAAGTCCAAAATTAAAGACCTGCACTGAGACCTACCAAGGCATGGTGTATCTACAGTGGCTGAGTCAGTTTCCAATGACCAGGACCAAATTTCAAAGGACTAAATTGTCCCATTAAAAACAGGTGAGATTGAATCTGAACTCCACCCCACAAAGCATGAGGCTGATTATAGACCCAGTCCTCAGGGCTGCCATGAGCTTTTGTGGATTGGAGGAAGCTCAGCATCTCTAATTATCAGTCTCTTCTAAACTTTCCCAGAGTGTGTGCAGCTTCAGGCAGGTAGCTCATTCAGTCTGGAGTATTTAGTGGGAAAAGGAGCAACTTGGTACTTAATTCATTTTATTTATAGCCAGGTGAAAAATCAGCACTCAGCCCTTCCCACAGAAAATCCCTGGTTTTCTATCAATTCAAGTTGCCCAGACTTAGTAAATACTTCTCACAAAAGGCAGCTGCAGAACTGGACCCCTAGAAAAATTCTTCAGCATCAGTTTTCAAGAAAACCCTGGAGAAGGAAGAAGATGTGTCTGTCTTCAGTGAAAAGCATGGATTGGCATGTCTGAAAAATCTAAAAACCAGTCTAATCAGAGTCCTTCAGGAACAGGCTACTCCAGCAGGGGTCCACTGCAGAGTTACAAGTCATGCCAGCAAACCTGCTTCAGCATGGGCTGCTCTCTCCATGGGGCCACAGGTCCTGCCAGGAGCCTTCTCCAGCACAGGCTTCCCACAGTGTCACAGCATCCTTTGGGCACATCCATCTGCTCCAGCATAGGGTCTTCCACAGGCTGCAGGTGGATCTTTGCTCCACTGTGGACCTCCATGGGCTGCAGGGGCACAGCTGCCTCACCATGGTCTGCACCACGGGCTACAGGGGAACCTCATCTCTGATGCCTGGAGCACCTCCTGCCCCTCCTTCACTGACCTTGGTGTCTGCACAGCTCTTATTCTTTCATATTCTCACTCCTCTCTTCTCTGACTGCAATTTCCCTCTTTGCAGTAACTTACAGAATCAACTACGTTGGAAAAGACCTCCAAGATCATCAAGTCCAACCCTTGATCCAGCACTGCTCCCTTATATCTGTTATTCCAGAGGCTCTATCACCATTGCTGATGAGCTTGGATTCGGCCAGTGGCAGGTCCATCCTAGAACTGGCTGGAATTGGTTCTGTTGAATATGAGGGAAGCTTCTGGTAGAAGGGATTTTCTCACAGAAGCCATCCTTGTAGGTGTCCACCCCATCCCCCCAAACCCAAACCATGTCACACAAACTCAACGCAATATCCCACTAAGAGCAACTTGAACTTGGCTTGGCCATGGACACTTTAAATCAAGATCAAACAAATTGTCCCCATCCCTCCAAATGATTTCCATGAGTAGATATTTTTTTCCTCATTAGATTAGCAGATAATTGGCTCTTGCAAGGCAATTTCAGCATGATTTTTGTATTTTATTGCCCTCTATTGTTCTAAAGAGCTGTCAGCTCAGCTTTCTTGAACGGTGATTTTCTCCAGTCTTCCAACCCTCTGCTATTTGAAAGTGAAAACATCGAGTCATCTGTGGGGAAAAAATGTCCAGCGTGTTAGCAGGGTCAAGAATTTTGAAAGCAGACTTCCTTTCATGGTACTTGGCCCAGATCCCTCCAGCCTAACCAAACTAAATAGCACTGGGGAAGACAGGAAGCCCTTAGCAGTGTAGGAACCATTCATGCTCCGTTGCTTGATGGGAAGGGGCTAAGCTAAAAATGCAGAGAAATAAATATAGCTAGGAACATCTACTTCTAATACAAACACCATCATACCAGAGGATGGTAGGGGAGCTACAGTCCTGGTTTGGTACTGGTCTCCTTCTGTTTTATCCTTATACAAGGAAGCGAAATGCATGTCTGAGAATTTTTAGAGGGATTTGTGCTCTTTAATATTTGATAATTTCTCTCCTTAAGATGGACAGTCTACATGAGTTGCTTATGCCAGAGTGGCAAGGACAGATTAATCATTTGTGTCAATTGTTTTTCTTCCACCTGCCAGCTTGGTATTTTCCAGATCAAAGTACTATCTGAATAGTTCTCTTTATTGCATTTCTTCTTCCTCTTATATACAGGAAACATTAAAAATAAACACTCAGCAAAACTTTACACATGCATTGGAAAGTTTGTTTCTTTAAGCCTTTTTTTTTTCTGAAATCTTTCATAAAAACTACCACAGAAGCATATTTAGTTAAAATATTTAATCTTTTTTATTACCCACATGAACATAACATTTTCAGAAAGCTGCATTTTAATTACATCCCGTAGCTTGCAGTCACATATAAATAAAAATATGAGAAACTTTGCAACCTCCAGCAGAAAATAAAATCTGTCACTGAGTAACAAAGTAGATAGGTAAAAGTAGATAAGTTTTTTAAGGTGCTCAACATCTTGGTTCTATTGACTTGTGATTATTGAAAATCAAAAAGTTACAGACTAAAGAACATATCTTCCTTAAGTTATCAAGCCACAAAATTGTTGCTGCTTGTCAGCTATTTGGTAAGAATAAGTTTTGCTCTATCATTTTGTTTTCTAGTATTGCTATATTTTATTGGAAATGCAACCTGCTGCTGGTGGTGAACTATGCTGTACTCAGTAAACTAGCCGAAACTCATTTGATCATCAAAAATATAATTTCCATGTGAAATTAAATTGACAATATAAAAGTATTCAAGAGTTTAAACAGTTATCTAGAAGTATTTTAGAAGATCTGGGGTATTCAAGGATATCCAAGACATCTTCAGAGGCCTGACATGCATGCAGGATCTCTAGGAGACCCAGGGGCAGGATGATACCCCTTTCTGGGGCAGCAGCTGAAATCCAAGGGGGTCTTTGTAGGGCACCAGACTCCCGTTTAGGTACTTCAATAGCTTTGAGATCTCTGAAGGGTTTTTCCCAGAGGAACTCTCACAGAGGAAGATCTCACCCTGATCTGACAGTGCCTTTTATCAGTCATAATGCCTATCTGAAGTTCACTTTTTTCACTAGCTAAAGAGCACACCCCTCTCCTCCTGACTCCTGCCTTCCCCTATGCCAACATCACCGAGCCATTTTCCAGCCAGGATGTATCCCTGTGTGTCCCCACTGGTGCTGTCATTGGCACCTGCACAATGAAGGCAGGCAGCAGAAGCTTGCAGGGAAGCAGGGACTGTGTTAGGTGATTTTAAACCCACTGCTCCCAAGGGCAGTTTATTCTGCACTGTTGTGAAAGTCCAGCCATAATTGGCTGGTGGCCAAGTGACCAGCCTGTAAGCTATCTCAAAAGTGACTTAAGACCACCATACCTGCTGTAAAAGTGATTCCATCTCAAGCAACAAAAAGCTTTGTATCTAAGCTGCTACTTAGATTCTATTAGTTATATTTATTAGATCATATATTTTCATTTCAAAAGGAAATGGGGGGGGGGGAGGAAAACAAACCAAAAAAAACCCAGAACCAGTGCTTATAAGATGAAACTTTGATCCAGTGAGCAAGAGTGTAGCTTGACCTGAGACAACTTTATATCTGAAGAGCAAATTCAACAACTGTAACGCAACAGCCACCTCCCAGATGGACTTGGGGAGGATTTTTGTACAGCCAGTGGAAAACATTTAGCTTTCTTCCATAGATGAAAACTAGAAGGTGCCTTGACCAGAACAGTTAACACACACCTTTTTCAAAGTGATGACCTCTGAGTGCATACTACTCCTGTAAATAAAGGTACATTCTTCTTTTAGAGACAAAAGCACTGCAGACTTCCATGGAAAGGAGTGGCAGACAGTGTAGAAAATGAGGGACAGAACACTGTAACTTTTCTCCTTTTCAGATTCCATAAAGTCACACATTCTTTGCTTTGGAGAGACTTTCTTCCCTCCCTTGCAACTATTTTATGAAAGACATGGAATGATCTGTCTGTGATAGCAGGGGACCAGACTTGGTGAACTAGCAAACACCATTTTAAGCAGCGGTAACTAAGACTGGTTTAATCAAGACTGGTTTATACCCAGCATTTATATAAACAAAAAAAAATAAAAATAATAATAATAAAAAAAAAGTTTATGATGAAAATGAAAGACAGTTCCTCTTCAGTGGAGCAATCAAGTTCTCAAATAGCCTTCCAAGTCTTTTGGGAGCAAAAAAACCCTAACTGCTTTTTACATGCTGTTTGCAAAAAAAATAGAAAGGATTTGTGCATTGTGTGCAGCAGTAAAATGCTGGATTCAGTGACTAATGCAGCATGTCTAATTATTGGCTTCTATGAAATCATTAATTTTTCTGCTTTGCTCAAAAAACCCCAAAGCTAAGTCAGTGCAGCCTTGAAAATTTCTTGAATAGTCTAAAAATAGGAACCAGACTTGGTAAAAGAGAAGATTATAGGACCTGAGAGAGTAACACAGGGACTTGCAATTTAGTTACTGATGGTACATTTATGGTAATTATGTAAATCACTGCACTCTGGAGGATTGATACTCATTATAAATCAGAATACCTAGATTTTTTTAATTGCATATTTCAGTAATAGTAACAGTAGCATTTATGTAAATTATATAGCAAAACAAATTAAGCAGAAAAAAGCTCGATAAGCATATATTGACAATAGTGTTCCACAACTAACATTCTGCTGGAGGAAAAGTGAAGTTTCAAATTGTTTTTTTGTTTTCACAAAAACTGTTACATTGGCTAGGACCCGTTTTTGCATGTGATTAGAATTTATTAACATTTTTCAGAGAATCTAGTTTTGTTTTCCTTGAAATTGCATTTTTACACCAAATTAATGTAATGGAATAGCTGCTACTTAAGAATAACATAAGGCAGGTATTGATCAGTTTATCCTGATTATAATTATAAATTATGTAAAGGTTTATATATATATAAATTTATATATATATAAATTATTAAAATTTTTTTTATGCATTGGCTTTAAATCCAGTTCATTTGTTCCTTTGGATTTATTATTAATTTTTTTTCAGGTCAGTGTCAATCAAAAATCATAGAATCATAGAATCATTACGGCTTAGAATAATTAAGGTTGGAAAAGATCCTTAAGTTCATCAAGTCTAGCCACTAATGGGACACTGCCAGATCCACTACTAAGCCATGTCCCTGTCACCTCTAGGTGTTTTTTAAATACCTCCAGGAATGGTGACTCAGCCACTTTCCTGGGAAGCCCGTTCCGGTCAGTAACTGACCTGATTGTCTCTCAACTGAAGAGCGAAATGCTGGTGATAGACCTAAATATATTACCAGTTGGATCCTTCTACAAGGTAGAGAGGACTCTATGAATAAACAGCTATTTTAATCTAGGGACATTATTAAATTACAATTTGGAATTTTATTTCATTGGGGTTTCTATTTAAAAAAAATATTTTTAAGGTTATGACTATTAGTGCAAGTCAAGTCAAAGTAAGATAAATTAAAAAAGCTGCAAATAATTAATTCTGAGCAGTCATGCAAGGATATTCCAAAGATTCATGCCTTTCCTCTTCTCCTAGCTCCTTATCAGAGTAATGGAAACTCTTGGGAACTTCTTTGATCTTTTTTTCTGGAAGTCTTATACCTACTGGATCAAGAATGCTCAAATTTTTGCCAGTAGCAGAGAAGATGTATTAAATAGTCAGAACTTGAAGATAAAACAAAACCAGAAAACTCCTTAATTAATTTAATATTCGTACCTCTAAACATAAAAGTGTATATAAATTACTTCACAGCAGAAAAGTCAACATTTAACCTAGCCATTCTGTTGTTGATGCCAATCAAAATCACCAACAGCTTTGATGTTTTCTATGTATCTTTACAACCTTCTCCCTGGAGCAATATTGTTACACATATCCCTGCTACCTGATAATATCAAACACAGTCAAAATAGTTTCCTGTCTCTAAGCTATCTGGTGCAACAAATAGCAGTTAAATAGGAGTTACTTTTTATCCATGAATGAATTTTGTAATATTGCAATAAGAGTATATTACTCCTTTAATAATCCCAGTAAAGGAGCGTTATAGACTGTCCTGATGGACATTATTACAAATGTGTGTCAATATTCTCTCTAATCAGCCATGTCTGCCTATTTTATTTCATTGCTATTATGTCAGCACTGCAAGAGATTGTCACTGTTCCAATTCTCTAGGTAGAATTTCGACGCGTGGTTTATGCCAAATAGAATATTTGGATAAACTTGTAAAGCCTGTGCCATACTCAAAGTTGAATCCAATAATTTGGCATGTTATGCCTTTGATTGCTTTTACAATGACAATGCTGTAAAGGTTGCATTTGTGTGAAGTCAACACACTGAGCATCTCTGGATATGGCTTCTGGTGAAATTAGGATTTGATTCTGACTCAGTTCTGATTTCTTCCTACAGTGTGAATAATTAGATCTTAGTGTGAATAATTAGATCATTCTGTCATAGGAATTGAAATGAAAAAGTTTTAATTTTTTCATCTTAGTACAGTTATTTTGACTAATTTTATATCTTCAACTGAAAACTGTAATCCAGGGCATTGCCCCAGTAATTTAGGCTCTAAACACACAGGGCAAGAGAAATTCCATGATAAAGGGAAATTTAACTAGATTATTCCCTACTGAGTTTTACTCAATGACAACTACTTTTCAGTTGGGAGTATTTTCTGTAAAGACAAGCATAAATATTTTTTATGAAATTATTTTCATATGAAATACAAAATATGGAACAGAAGATTGCTAAGTAGTATAATAGTAAAGCACAACAGATAAGTTGTAAAAGTGTAATATAGCATAAACTATTATGTAGCAAAATAGGAACATAACAAGCAGTAAAGTGTTTGTTCAGCTGGGAGAAGAGGCCGTGGGAAGATATAATTCTAAAGAGTTAAATCTAATCTAAAGAGTTATAGAGAAGACAAAGGAACACTTTTTCAGGGTAGCATAGCAAAAGCACAAAAGGCAATGGCTACATCTTGCAGAAGGACAAATGCTGAGTGGACATACAGAAAATAAGCTCAGAGAGAGTGCAACAGCAGACCAGAGAGATGGTTTCATCTCCATCCTTGGAGGAGTTACAAACTCAGCTGAACACATCCCCAGGCAGCTTGAACTAGCTTCAAAATTGGCCCTACTCTGAACAGGGGGTTGGATAACATCACAGCCAGCCATCCTTTCCCACTAAGTTTGTGGAATCGTAGAATCACAGAATATTCTGAGTCAGAAGGGACCTAATAGGGTCATCAAAATCCAACTCCTGGCCCTGCACAGGACAGTCCCAAGAGTGACACCATGTGCCCAAGAGTATTGTCCATATGCTTCTTGAACTCTGTCAGACTTGGAGCTGTGACCACTTCCCTGGTGAGCCTGTTCCCCTGCCCAGCTACCGTCTGGGTGAAGAACCTCTTTCTAATATTCAGACTAAACCTCTCCTGACACAGCTTGATGTTGCTACCTTGGATCCTGTCACTGGGCATCACAGAGAAGACATCAGCACCTGTCCCTCCTCTTCCCCTCATGAGGGAGTTGTAGACTACAGAGAGGTCTCCCCTCAGTCTCCTCTTCTCCAGGCTGAACAGATCAAATGACCTCAGCTGCTCCTCAAATGGCTTCCCCTCAAGGCCCTTCACCATCTGTGTTGACCTAGTTTGGATGCTCTCAAATAGCTTAATATCTTTCTTAGATTGTGGTGCCCAAAAATGCACATAATATTCCAGGTGAGGCCTCCCCAGTGCAGAGCAGAGCAGGACAATCCCCTTCCTCAACCATCTGGTGATGCTTTGCCTGATGTAGGACATGACTGGCCCTCCTGGCTGCCAGGGCACTGCCGACTCATATTCACCTTGCCATCGATCAGGACTCCCAGGTCCCTTTCTGCAGCACTGCCTTCCAGCCTGTTGTTACTCAGTCTATACACACAACCAGAGTTGTCCTGTGCCAGGTGCAGAATCCTGTGCTTTTCCTTGTTGAGCTTCATACAGTTGGTGATTGCCCAGCCCTCTAATTTGGCGAGGTCTCTCTGTGGGGCCTTCTTGCTTTAAGGGAATCAACAGCTCCTCCCAATGTAGTATAGTTGACAAACTTACTCCGTATACTTTCAAGTCTTTTGTCCAAGTAATTTATGAAGATGTGGGAAAGAACTGGCCCTAAGATGGAGCAAGCCCCATGGAAGCTCTTGCCAAAGCTGCCACCCCTTCTAAGAGATTGTAGAGGTTTTTTTGTGTCCCAGGTTTAGTTTGCTTGCCCAAGTAAGCAAACACTGGTGTCTCCCTTCTTCTCCCTCTCAAGGAATTGCTCTTCTGATAAGTGGATCTGCATGATGTCTGGTCACCCCAGGGGTCAGGACTGGGGCTGTTACCATAGATCAAAAGGATCAAGAGTGTTGCTGAGCCTCTAGTTGTAACCCTGAGATGTGGAGTGCCCTAGGAGATACCTAAGCCCAGCCTCCTCTGCTGTTGTAAAAGGACAGCCTCTCATGCACTTTTTAAGATAGCCATAAGCCACTTTTAAAGACTACAGTGACCTTTTCCACTGAGAAATCACCAATTATGTGTATTTTCAGTTGCATTAATGAAAATTCAAATCTTTGCTGCTCACAAAGGTCACAGTTGCCTCTTGATGAGGAAGATGTGGAAAATTACCCTCGTTAATTCACAGTCAGTAAAACTAACAACCAGAACAATATGTTAGCACAGACTTATTTCATCTGGACTACCCAAACTGTGGTGCAGTATAATGTATATGCTAATGAACAGTAATTTACCGCTAATAAAATTCAAGAACCAGGCCATTTTTCTAGTTTATGTGCAGACACCATCTGTGGGTCTCATTATTTATTTGTGACATGATACACTGACAGTACAAATGCTGGGCATGCCGGTTAAGCTGATTCTACCATAATATACACTTAATAAATTGATACACATTTTTTAAAATTCAAAACTAACATTTTCTTTCTTGTACAGAAATGTTGTATCAGTGTACCTTTAGTAAAATACAAAATAAGATACTTTTCTGTAGGAAGTAGAGTGGTATTACCAGCATGGCTGGTAATTCCTCATTGCTCAGAGTTGGTGTTGAGGTTTAAGTTGAATTGTAATGGACAAGCTTTCCCCCTCCATGACCTAAGTTATAATAATAATTCTGACTATTTATATATGCTGAGTACCATCTTCCATGACCTTTGAAGAACTTTGGAAGGACAGGTAGCAGTAGTTATCTTTCAGTGGACAGGAGTTAAAGTTGCCCAACATTGCCGTGACTTTGTTGGACTGAGTGCATTGCTGGACTCAGACATTATTTAAAGAAAAAAATAATATGTAATCATTTGCTCAACTAGATGCATTAAGAGAGTTAATTAATTCCACATAGAAGAGTCGTAAACACTAATATTTGGGTAAAATATACATAAGAAAGAGTCTTTGACAATTCTAGACTTCCATAGATGAAGTTAGCATCCTGCCTTTCCCATTTTTACAAAAATAGCTCTGTGTACCCTACAAGGTCATATCTAGGACATATCTAAAGATCACAAGGACCTTTTCCAAAGGTAAGCCTTTAAATATAGAAATTATGGGACAGAAATGTGAAGAAAAAAATGCTAAATCGAGTTGCAGTGAACAAACCTGGAGTAGTTCTGATGAAAAAAATCTTACTAACTTTAAGATGCAAGAAAGTATTTCTGAAGGTGTCAAAAAGCAGCCAGCCTCAGACAGCAGCAAGTATTAGACAGCTAATATTTATATGATCCCCCCATCCACAAGGGCCCATCTGAGCAGTTGAAAAAGTATTGATGTGCATTTTAAGTTGTAATTCAGCATGCCAGTATCAGATTTATCATGACTATGGGCAGAAAGCAATATGGAGGTATCTGCAGCATTTACTTTTGGGATGTCCAGAATTTTAAAATACTTCAAACTTCAGACACTTCAAACAACCCAAAAACTTAGAAGAAATTGTCAGTTCTGTTGTGTTTTGTTCATTTATTTCCAAAATAGTGTCAAAAGCTGAAAAAAACTAAAGCATACCCTGTATTCTACTTCAGGGTTTTATTTAGCTGTACGTGCTACACAGATTCACATATGTTGTTCTAACGTGCCAGAGAATCAATGGAGAACATTTATAAGAAGAATAAAAAATCAGTTTTCTTAATTCATAAAAAAGATTTAGTAATCGTAAAAAAATGTTCATTGTCACAAACATTATTTATAGACTGGTGTGAGTCTCAGGTATTCACTGAGGTAGACAAACAATCTCTCATGGGTATCTATTTTAAAAATGTATAAATGAAAAATTATTTGTTGGAGAGTAACTCACACCTGATTAATCTGAAGACAGAAGAAGTAAATATAGAAGACCATGAAGCTTCTAGCTACATAAATAACTTCTAATAATTCATGAGTGGTTTAACATCTGAGATTTTTGCAGAATAAATCTTCCAGCAAGAATTAACTTAATAAAAAATATTGTGAATAGATCACTCTCACTTGAAAGCAAAATGCTTTCAAAGCTATTATCTGTCAGTCTTTAATTTTACATTTAAATTTCAAAACATCTTGTATTTGTGTTCTGTTTGTAAACACATATCTGCAAAAATTCTAAGAGAGGTATAAAAATAAAAAAAGGCATTTCAGCTGTCATTCATATTGGGACAAACATGGAAGAGCTTAAAAATACCCACATGCATTGCCAGAAATACTCAAATGGGTTCTCAGAGTAGGAGGCAACACCATTCAAATGACAGGTCTTCTTTAAAGCATGGAGATAGTGGACCATTTCTCTCTTTGGATGTGGTTACTAAAGAAATCTTTCATTCAAGGCATCTCATATTTTATGAAACTGTTTTAGATGGAATTGTACCCAAAGGTTTTCAAGGTCAGCCGAGTGGGGAGCCAACAAATGCATTCAGAGTTTAAGAGATGGAAATCTGTTTTCTTTCTCTGTTTCTGGTGTGAGCTCAACACAGTAAACAAAGCCTCTCTATTACACTTATGAATGAGAAAACAAGAAAGAGAGTGTTTATATTATTGTAAAGGTGACCTCCCTCACACAGCATTACCTATGTGCTACTGCAGAACTGCAGAATCACAGAATGGATATGGTTAGAAGAGACCACAGTGGGGTTTTGCAGATCTGGCTTGCCAGAAACATTAAATTTGACCCCATCTATGGAAATATGATTTATTGGGCCAGAGAGAAAGCAGAGGTAAGAATTTATTTCTGAAATTATCTACACCAAATAAGCATAAATATTTTTGAATGCATACAGTATATTGGAAATGTCATTACAAAAAGAACCCCTACAGACTGCTACGTATAGGTGCAAACTTTTCTAATAACTTTAGCTCAAATAACACTTAGATGCATTTCATGTAATTGTAAAATATATAGACATATGGTTTCAAAAATAATTAACCAAATCAAAGGAATAAAAATCATTCAAAGACTCTTAAATTCAGAAGGCAACCTCTCTTGCACAAACAGTCCTTCAGCCAACTGAAGGTGGAGTTTTACAAGGGAGTATCACTAAGCATGTGCCTTGATCTAAGGCTATTCCCATAATTACTGTCAGAGACAGGCCAGTGGGGCTTGATAAACAATTTTCAGAAAAGTGGATTTGAATAAAACCTTTAAATTCAATTCTGCAGTTGTCAGTCTTATTTTGACTTTCTTAAGTGAAATAATGTGGTGCTGCCACCAACTGGAGCTAAGACATGTAAGGAAAAAGGATTTTTTGAGAAGAAACTATGCTGTGCCATTGTGTATCCAGGCCTCTCTCAGCATGGGTGGCATTTGTGTCTATACCTGGAAATTCAGAGGTCTTTTTGTCCAGAAACACAAAGGGTGATTATGTGGTTTGCATGTACAACTGTGAAAACATCCAATCTGTTTCCTTCCTGAACGAAGTCTGAACCTTCCCTCGTGTGTTTCTAACCTAGTAGGAAAAGCCTTCCCTTTTTTTCTTCCCTATGTAATTCTTAGGACTATCAGGAGGCTTCTAATTTGGAGCAGTTTGTGACTCGCTTTCTCTTGAAGGAGACACTGAACCAGCTTCAGTCCCTCCAGAGTTCCCTGGAGTGTGCCATGGAAACCACGGAGGAGCAGACCCGGCAGGAGAGGTGAGCAAACCTCTTCTTCAGCTGCAGTGAAGGGGTGAGGAGTGAGGTCACTGTGAACCTTCTGTTTTACATTTCACCCAGCAATCTGATGTAGGGAATAACAATAAGGTTAAACTTTTTATTCCACACAGGAACCCACTAACAGTAATTTTTTATGGGTTTTTTTCCTCAGTATGCTATTGTTAAAGATGATAGAAAAAGCAAAATACGAACTGTTTTATTTTGCAGATGAAGATCCTAAGACCTTTCTTTTGGAAATATCATTTGCTTGTTTTGCTGTTGGGTTTGAGATCTCTGAAGTACATGAATAATACCCTGGGGTTTTGTGCCAGCAGCTTGACCATAGTAATCAAACAGTTTTTGGAAGTCTGAGGATGCACCAACCATGCACAGTATCTATATATCCCTCTGTTCATGCATACATATTTCCAGGTTCCCCAACAACTGATGGGAGAGAAAGAAGTCTTAAATGGCCAGTTCAGAGCTAGAGCCTAATTTAGGTGCTCTTACAGCCTCCAAAGTAATCACTGACTTCTCTGACTTGCCTTTTAGGACAGCCTCTCTGGAAATACAGTTTAGAAGTATCATGTGGGTAACTCAAACTGCCCAGTTGGGTGCTTGGATTTGGGTGATATGAACATCCATTTTGCAGTAAGCTTTCTGGGCTAAATTGGCTGTCTAGTAGTGCATCGTGGAGAATTCTTTCTCCAATTCTATTAGTACAGTTGCTCAGAAATACCCTTTTGAATGCTGAACTTCATTTGTGGCAAATAAAATGAGAAAGAGGTGTGACACACTTAAGCCAAATACCATCTTCCCCATTTTCCAAGGTAGCAGTGAAAAAGGCAGGCAAACACAGTACTTTAACTACAGCTGTTTTGGAGAAAATTAGTTAGTTCCTAAAGCAGACACCCCAGGCTCTATGTAAAATCATCTTCAGTTATGTTTAACAAAACTCAGGGGCAAACTGTTTGAATCAGAATCCCACTAAGATACTCCAAAACTAATTTGAGAGTGCTCACAGTGGGGAATTGCTGCAATTTGTCTTACTGTGAAGGGATTTGATGCTGCAGAAAACACCATCCTAAAACATGTCCTTAACATAATGTGTGAACTTTTAGTGAGCCTTTATTCTGTGCTGCAAGAGACCAGATATCTTTCCAAAACAGTAACGTGAGAATTATTTACTGAACTGTTTAGGCTACTGTCTAATAATCTTTGCAACCACTCATCCATCTAACTGTTCAAAATTAACCATAGTCCTGGTCCTTCATTGCATTCCAGCTGGAGGATGAAGAAGAACCACATAGAGACAGCCTTCGGTCCTCACACAAAATCTCAAGCTTCAATGACTCTGTCATCACAGTACAAACATAATTTCTGTATCTGCTACTGGTCCCAGAAGCGTATCAGTCCTCCATCCAGTATTAGCTAGTTCTCATCAGTTTTCCTTCATTATCAACAGATAGAGGTTGCTGTTTATCTTTTCAACCTTTAAGCTGTAGGGTTCAATTATTAAAGTTCATATCTCACTTTTAGATGGTATTGTGAAGCCAGTTCCTCTGCAGTGATGCTACGAAACTCCTATGAATGAAGAAACTGTGTGAATGATTACTTAGGTCAGGTTAGAGCCACATCACAGACAGACACTGATCTTGAGATTTCTCTCCCTAAAAGATTTACAGTTTAACCCTTTTTTTTAACCCTACCAGCTTAACCCTTTTTTTCTTTTTTTTTTTTTTTTCAAATTTTTTTGGACTTATTAATGACATAACCACAACTTATCAGTAATAGTGAAAATCTGGAAAACAGTCCAGTGGTCTCAACAGGTATTTCTTTTCCTTTAATTCAAAAGGGAACATATAAGCATAGTTTTTAAAAACAGAGGGAGGAGAGCTCTCCCACACATTCTATCTTAAGAAGTCTCCTGTGTTTCTGTGCAGAAAAGATCCAACAAAACCAGAAGTGCTCTCAGTCCAATGGCCAGGGAAACGCTCAGCTCGAAGGCTTCAGAGGAACAACAGCCTGTCATCAAATAACCCTCATTCTAGCACAGGTATGATACTTCACATTTTCAAGATACTTAAAACATTTGCATACACACATGTACAGAAAAATATACACATATCTTTCTCTGAAAAATTTAATTTAGATACCTAACTAACTCAGATGCTTTAGTGACAGAAGAAAATTTCAATTTATTATAGAAGTTATTAACTTAAACCATGAGGAAAATAAATATGTATCCACAGATCTGAACTGATGAAAATAAATACATAATTATGGGCCAAATTGTGATATTGTTTGGGGGCTTTGGATTGATTCAACATTTTTAGGTAATATTTGTAGCCTGCAGAAGTGAATGAAAAGGTGAAGGCTGTAAATTATAAAGAGCCAGGTTCTCTGCCATGACTTACATCTCAGCTGAGGGGAACAAATAAGAAAGGGAAAATACAAAATGTGAAAGAAAATAATATTTCATTTCAGATGACACCAAAAGAATCTGAACCAGCATTTCTGAAAAGGTGATAGTGCAATTTGGTAAATGAGATTCTTTGGAAGCAATGGCATTAAGCATGAGGCTGCAGTGAAGGTGTCTCCATGCTTAGCGGCGTGTTCCAGAATTAAGGCATGAAGATCACTGAAACAACAAAGTATGTGATGGGTCAGGCTCACTTCTTGACAGTCATGCAGATCTCACTGTTACAGCCAAGTGCTTACCTCTTCCTTTTTAACCCTCTTCTGAAGACCCTTCTGTCACTCACATTCTTGACACACTTTGTGCCACTCAGCAAAAAATGCTGTTCTTTCAGCTGATACAGGATGACATTTGGTCTCTTGCTGTGAGTTACTGTTGTTCATAAAAAGGAAGGTCACATAGTCCTGTTGCTGCACTGCTAATTCACAGAGCTCAGAGGGAACCCAAACATATGCAAGCTTTACCAAATCCACTTACTGTATTCATGTAATTTTAAAGAGCTAACATCTTTCTCTACGATTTTACTAATAGCTAATAGCCGTCTCCTTTCCCACACAAGATTTGTGTCTGTCTTGGCACTTGGTCTTCCTCCTTACTGCCTGCTGCCCACATGCACAGTAACACTGCAGGCGTGTATTTGAATTCAGTGCTCAAACCACCATTTCTTTAGACTCTGTACTTGTTCAGGTAAAGCCGCACCCTGCTGCCTCTACAGACCACAGCTGCGGTATGTTCTCAGCATTAGGATTTCTTTGTTTGGTCAAAACATATGCAAGAGCCACAAGAACTCTCAGCTGTAAAATAAGCATGAATGTGCATAACAAGAGAATGTATTGAAATTCTTGTTTCTGATAAATAACCTGCCTCGCTTCTTAGAGCAACACCTATGTAGACATTCACACTGTGAGTGATGTCAGGAACTGCTTTAATAATGCACATATTTGTTTTCTTGAGTACTGACCCTTCCATCTAGTAGGCAATTTTCATGAGACTTTAGCAAATCAAAATTTTCCAGAGACTTCAGAGAGACTCACAGACTTACAGAATCATAGACAATCCTGAGTTGGAAAAGACCCACGAGGATCATTGAAGTCCAACTCCCGGCCCTGAACAGGACAGCCCAAAGAAGCATGTACCTGAGAGTGTTGTCAAAAGGCTTCTTGAACTCAGACAGGCTTGGTGCTGTGACTACTTCCCTGGGGAGCCTGTTCCAGTGACCAACCACCCTCTGGGTAAAGAATTTTTTCCTCATCCAACCTAAACCTCCCCTAACACAGCTTGATGCCATTTCCTTTGGTCCTCTTGTCACCAGAGAGATCAGTGCCTGCTCCTACTTTTCCCTTCATGAGGAAGCTTTAGACTGCTCTGAGGTCTCCCCTCAGTCTCCTCTTCTCTGGGCTGCACAAGCCAAGCGACCTCACCTGCTGCCTTGTATGGTTCCCCCTCCAGGCCCTTTGCCATCTTCACAGCCCAGATGCTTGGGCCTTTGTAGAACATCATCTTCTAGCTTCACTCTTGATATATGACATCAGATCACGTTGGATGCGGCCCTGAGCAACCTGATCTAGTAGAAGGTGTCTCTGCCCATGGCAGGGGGTTTGGAACTAGGTGATCTTTAAGGTCCCTTCCAACACAAACCATTCTATGATTCCATGATCAGGTCTTTATACAGGCAGGAATATAACTGCAGTAGAGATGGAGAGCTTTCTTTAGGCATCAGCAGAATTTCCAAGGCACTAGCATTAATCTAAAATGTGGCTTTAATTCTGAAGTGGATTTCTACTGTATCTTCAAAAGAACAAAAATAATTCATAGAGTCAAAATTGTGCTTTCCTTTAGTTTTACCTAAACGAACACTGAACTAATTGAAGCATAATTTTTGAGAAGAACTGAAGCCAAGCTTTTTTTAAAATAAAATACAGGGATACACTATGTTCCAGCAATTTAGTAACATTTTTTAAATGTTCATTATTTATCTTGTCCAAAGGTTGGATTGAGGAAGACAGCCAGTGGATGACCCAGATAAACAGACTCCAGAAGCTAATTGATAGACTGGAAAAGAAGGTGTGTGTTTTTTTTTCCACCTGTTTGTTCTCTCGCTTTCAGTAAAGCAATTATTTTCAAAACACAGATGTTTTCAGTGTCCCAGTTGCAGTCTTTCCAATCTACAATGAGTGAAACTTCAACATCACCTAAGACAGCTAACACTCATTAAATGCCTACATTTTTCTTCCACCTTCTTCTTTCCTACTGCATGACAACATGCCATGGTTTTTCCATGCTCCCCTTTCCCCTTCCCATCACCACAGATTCAAATTTTCATAAAGATCTGAAAAGCTGCATTACAGTATGACTGGAGAATGTTACTGTATTTAGTCATGCTTGTTTTGGGGAACATGGCATAAGCCTCTATTTTCAGGATATCGTAGTTTTCTTTTCCTCTCCAAACTTTCCCATGAAAGCATGACAGAACATTTTGTTTCCTCCTTTCCATCAGAGAATACTCATTTATAAAGTTGAAAACACTTTCCTAATAAGTAAAGTTCAAAAGCTGATGCAATCTTGCCTGGGAGCTGGCAGCACCAGCCCCCAGAGCCCAGGAACCATCTGTGGTTCCCACACCAAAGCAGACCCCTCTGGGAGTCTGAAAATGACCCATCTGATCCAACAAAGCCAGCATTTATAATCCTGGGGCTTGTAAAATCCTGAGCCATATCTATCTGAACAGAAAGTATCTATTATTTTTAATTATGATTCAGATTTGATTGCTACCCTGGTTTATAAAAGTTGTTTTTTATCTGCGTATGATGACTTCTCTTTTTTTGGGAGAAGAAAGAAGAGCACAGGAAAAAGTAAGGTTATAAATTCCTGAGTTGTTCTCTACATAAAGTGTCTTTATTGAAGGACAATTTCAGATAGGAGCTAAGGGAGTGGCTGAATTCAGTGGATTTTGGGACCATGGGGGTTTCTTCCTCCTAGTCCACTGGAGGTGAGATTTCAGGCTGAGTGCTCTCAGACCCCAGAGTAGCTCCATTCCCCATGCAGCTGATGCTGCTTCTCCCCACAAGGTCATTGCTCACCAGCAGTGACACTGTGCATGTACTCTAAAGACATTGGCACGGGTGTCTTCATCAGCACCCACACCACACAGGCAGCACTTGCAGGAACATGAACATGAACAGCAGCATTTGCAGGAAGATGAAACAGTCTGATTACGTTCTTTCCTTTCAGCTGATCACGGATGATCATGGGGATGATGCCCCATGAGCAATATCATGGGGTTTAAGTATTTGTGCCTGGACCCACATCCCTTACCCAGGCACTGGCTGAGACTTTAGGTCCTGGCAGACAAGTGTCTCCTCTTCCTCAGCCAGTAGTCCAACTTGAGATCAGTAGCAAATTGTACACACAGAAAATAGTTAAGGGACTTAACAAAAGAAAAATAAAAATAGGAGTGACTTGGCACAGGGCTCAGCAAGAGCAGCATACTGACCTTTCTCTGACATTGCTCCCTCCCAAAGCAAAAAAACACTCCTAATTACTTTTGCCCTTTGGTCCCAGTTTGGGAACAGCATTGGGTATTTCAGTTATCTCAGCCTTATTACTGATTAGCTGTATATGGTCGCCACCAGCACCGCTGGCCTTGCAAGACTTTGTGCTCCAAAAGGAGTCCCATATTCCCTTTGGTTATCCCTGTGGTCTGAAAGTCTCTCACATCACTTCTCCATAACCAGCTGTGAAATCTGGCCATTTCTTGAAGCACTGTCCTTAACTTCTGTTGGCTTCTCACTCTGCTCCTTGCCATGCTCAGCAGCTCAGCCCATTAAGCCTCTGGCCAGAACCTACCCATGAGCCTCTGTACAACTGCTTCCTCCCAGAGGTCATTTCTGCAAGAGAAAGGCAATGACATGGCAGTTGTCATGTTAATGATGTTTTAGTAGCAACTTGATTTTTCCTGAATAGATATAAACTGGATTTTGAAATGTCAAAGTCCATCATGAAAGGTAAATCTCACGTTTGGTCTACTCCCAACTCTGCTTTGGAAACAGCAGCTCACTGCCCCGCCACAGCTGGTCCAGCCCAACATGGACCGATGCCAAAAGAAAACCTAACATCTAAAAGAACATAAAAAAGAAAAAAAAAAAAAAAAACAAAAAAAAACCCAAAAACACACAAACAAACCAAAAAGAAAACCTGGCCTACAGCAATAATGCAATGCAAACATTACAGAAATCAGCCAACCATTTTGTGGTGAATAAACTTACTACAAGGATGTTATAAAAATATCAAATCTGCTATGGTTAAATGACAGAGATACTCAGTCTGAAAAGAAGCTCAGTGCAAAAGGAAACAATGACAGGGCATAGACCTCCCATAAATACCTCCTTTTCAGTATAAAGCTTGATGACTAAAACACAGCAATTAGATAAGCCTAGTTTTCCCAGTAGAGAGTCTATATCCACCTTTGCCCAACTTGTCATCTGCTTGACTTCGTAAGTCTCAGCCATGCCTGACTGTGAGAGGTGTTAAATATCAGCTGTCTTTCAGCAGCTATTAAAAGTCCTGCTTTTTGACTTTACCCTGAAACAGATTGGAAAGGATTGCACAATCATCCTAAAAGACAACTTCAAAAGCTACCACTTCTCAGTTGAGTGAGGTAGGACTCCAGAGTGATTTTAAAGCCCCAGCTTTGAGCTGCATGAGTTTTTATTTCCAGGCTGCTTGGCAATGGGCTGGCAGGACCTCTGTTATGCACACTGGGCTACTTCACTTATGCTCAAAGCCAAGTCACCCAATGCACAAGCACTCTTCCCACACAGATGAGGACTATGTGCCAGTGCTCACGTGCTCCAAGGTCACACAGGCTGGCTGTGTAGACTTAGTCTATCTGTGTACTCATGCTCTGTCTAATGGCATAATACTACTGAAGAACTGCTATGGATTATTTTTTACTTTTTAAAGGAGTAGCAAGTTATTAGTCAGTCGTTCCTACTGGAAAACAATTTGGTGAAGAGTTGATGTAGTTTTGTCTAAATCTTCTGCTGCCTTCTCTCAAAGGTGAATTTGACCATGAATCAGTCTTGTAAGCTGCCTATTTTTACTCGAGTTCTAAATTTACATACACTGAAGAACAACAAAATATTTTCTTGATACCTTTAGAGGAAGTTTGCAGAATCATCCCTTCCTCTCTTTTGCCATGTTTCCCTAGGAAAAAAATGGCACTGAAAGAATAGAAGAATTACAGGGATATGTATTTTCCCTTCAGAATTTTTACCTAAAATGTCTGAACTGATAATAAAGCTGTGTGTTTTTCCCTCCACATTCACAGCAGTTTCTATCCACATTCACAGCAGTTTCCAAGTACTTCACTCCTGCCTTGCTCTGCCACCTGCTGCTGGTGGAGGTCCTCTGTTCATTTGAATTCTACCTGCACATCTCTTGCTAGTTTTCAGCGAGTACAGCATCTGTGCTGGCAGAAAGCCTGCTATTTGAGGTTAATCAATCCTCACCTAGGCTGGGAGCATAAGAAATTTTTTTCTCTTTGCTGCACAAGAACTGCGTGCAGTGAGAAGCAAAGCATCACTAACAAAGAGTGTGTTTTGCTCCAGTTGCTTATTGGAAATCAGTCTCTTTTTTTTTTTTTCCAGGCATATGGATATTTTTCAGAATATCATAATCGCACTGAGTTAGAAAGTATTGCATGTGCCTAGCATGTAAAGGATGATTTTGTGTGCACTACTAGTTGGTGTTTGTGTCAATCACCGATTCATGAAACGCACATCCAGCCTGCGTGCCGAGCATGCTGCTGCCTCACAGACACATCTGTTTGCTGCTGCCCAGCCTGTGCTCACAGCAAGTGCAACAGTTCAGAAACCTGACCTGGACCATCATGCAAATCTCTCGACTCTAGAAAACAGACCCTTGCAGCCCCTTTTAAACCTCCCCCAGAGAAGATCCTTCTCTGTAAAGTTTTATCGTTGCATAACAGTAATTGATAGTTCATTCCAAATCACCATTCTTGCTCATCTCCATAGTCCATGGGACAATTTGAGAGCGTGTCTGTCCTTCCTCAGTTAAAACCATACATATGTGAACATGTTTTGTTACTTTGTTGAATGAAAAAACACCTGCTGAGCATTACAGATAAACCTTTACAAAACAGCCCAGGCTGGATTTAATCCCTGGAGGTATATCAGATCAGCATTTGTGTTTGACTTACAGCTAATAAAGAAGGCATTTAGTTATAACTTCTTGAAATAAAACAGAATTTAGCTATTGGAATAGTTTGTTAAAAAGGTAAGAGCAGAATATGGCTGTAGCATTCACTCTTCTATTTTCTATTTTCTTTTCAACTGCCTAAAAGGACCTAAAGCTTGAGCCATTTGAAGAGGAAGTTTTAGAAGAAAATGCAAGATCTGTAAGTACTTTTCAAGATAACGATTTTCACATTTGATTATGAATGCCAGGTATTGAGACAACAATCTCATCTGGTCTCTTTTGTTAAAAAGTAACTTTAAAAATCATTACCCTCAGTTTTTCCAGTGACAAGAAACCATTTTATTTAGTAGAATACACTGTGAAAGAGGCAAAGAACAAAACTTAGAATACATGAGCAAAAATTTTATATTATTTTTTGCATTGTTTTCAAAGGATACAGGGAGCCAAACCTTCACTTGCATAAGGAGGAAAAGGTGTTAATAAGATTTACAAATTTGGCAGCAGTGTTTATGGGGTGGTAGCTTCTCTGTTTCAAATCACCTAATGCTGCTTGCATGCTTTAAATCATGGTTGTACAGCCTCCCTCCCTCCCAAAACTGCTACAGGAAATCTTAACAGGAAAGGTGGGATACTATCTAGGTCTAAGCAGTAATCAATATTACAACCTACAAAATCAAAATCATTACCAGAAATAAACTTACTGCTAAGCAAGTTTATGTCCCAAGATTGATAGACTAGCATTCCTAAATTCAGGGCTTTGAACAATGCAAATCAAATATACATGAAAAAAAAAATAACCAAAAGAGATGATCCATCAAATTGGATCATTATTTCATCACAGAAGTTGTATTAGATTTTTTTTTAAATGAGACCATACAATATTGTTAGACAGACTGCTTATAATTCATGAGATAGTTGTATTAATAATCAAGGCAGAAATTAGTCAAAAACCTGTACAAGAAATTAAGTTTTATTCATTAAGAAGCACATTGTGTTGCCTTAAATATTCCACAAGTAAAGTTGTCAAGCTTCAATAGATGAATCAACACGTAAACTATTTAAAATAGCTAAATGGTAATTATATTAATTCAGGATAAATAGGTCTTCAGTACTGCTGAGTGTTTCCATAGTCTTGTTTATAAAGATTGTTCATTTTCAGAAAGGTGGACAGAAAAAACCCCTCTCTCTTTATCACGTAACATGGGCTACCTTAGGCATCTCACTCAGGTGTGAGTCAGGGCTCTAAAATGTAAAAGCAACAACGTACCCAGTGCAGACTCTGGGGATTTGCTCTTATTCCAGACCTTACACCTGCTTGCATACAGAGTCACCCAAGGAAAAACACACTGTCTTTATTACAGAGTATTTCAAAGATCAGCATTTGCTTTGCACTCTTCTGGAAAGACTCATCCAGGGTTAGGACAACTGTCTCTGAGATGGACACTCATTTTGGGTGTTTCCATTCTGTACCTCAGCTTGCCTAGACATAAAAGCCACACTTGAGAATTTCTACTTCCCCACTCTAGAGCACTAAAATGGGGACTGCAAACTTCAAAGGAACTTCTGTGGGTTTTCTTTCACGCTTTATGGTTTTCATTGTTTCATGATACTACTTTTCTGAGTACAAGTACAAAGGAATTCAAAGAATGATATGGCAGTAATATTGTAATGTTTTTGTATCAGCACATAATGATCGTTCAAAATCAAATGTGTGTGATAGAAGAAAAAATTGAGGAATTCCATCTTGCCCTGAAGCAGTATGTGGAATCTGCTTCTACTCTGGGTGGCTGCTTGCAGTAAGTACAATGTTATTGTCCTCGGGCTGAAGGAATGAATGTAGTTTCATTTCTTGAATAACTGGGATTATTTATGAAGAGAGAACCTGTAACACCTGTCCTGGCAGTTTATTCATAATCTGTAAGACACAGCTTTTCAAAGACACCTAGAACTAGATAGAGATGTCCAAATGTGCAGATTTTAAGTACTATCAAAAAATTACAACAAAGGCTATCCCAAAGATTTTAAACAATCATTTCAGGCTTCTTAGCTCTGCAGGTCATTGATTCATGACTTCTGGAAGCTCCTAGGCTGAGACTCTTCATTGGAAAACTCGTTTGCCAGCCTTCATTTGTGCTCACCTGGCAAGGAAGCAACCTGTCAACTTGTTCACCAGTTCTCTGCTTAGAAGCTTCCAGAATCTTCCCTTTAGGCTGACATTTTAAAATTTTAATTCATAATAAAGAATTGGGAAAGTTAAAAAGCAAAATTTTCAATAAAACTGTGTTTCTGCTTTGCTCCTTTTTGAATTAAATAAAATATTAAATAAACTACTATGGGTTAAGCATAAATTTTCATGGCTCTCCACTGTTCTGAATTTCTGAATTTCACATACTTGAGAAAATTACTATCATACACAATGTAGGCCCTTATGAAAAAGATATTTTTATATGTGTACACAATACAGGATCTTTCTCTATACTCAAAGGCTTCAAAGCCTGCCTATCATACCCCTAATTTATAAGCCTAGTTGCTATGAGATCATCCCACTTAGGATTTTATCAGTAGTGTCCACACAGACCAGAAAAATCAAGTTAAGCTGCAAGAGGAGTGACATTTCTGTAGTGGTTCACTTGTAAAGGCAGACTGATGAGGAAAATAAAATTCTCTTATTGGCCAAGAGATAGAAAAGACAAACAAACAAACAAGAGAAGCCCCTCTGGCCCCTTCCAAAAACGAACATCAGGCTAAAGACTGTACTGACTGCAGACTTGTCAGGGGAGAGAGCTTACATGACTTTAGAATGCAACTTAATAAATGATGGCAGGAAGTTCCTTTCTTTCCCAAGTTTGCAGGCATTTGGTAAGTCTGTAATGCCACCTACCGGATGGGTTTGCTGTAGCTGTTAATGGCAGTGACTTGTTTTTTCCATCAGCTTTTGATATCTTTGCTATTTTACCATATACTTGCATATACAGCAGGAGAAAACCAATAAATCATAAAACATTGCTTATTACAGTATGAAATATAATCTGATACGAGTTTTCAAGAACATCAGTAGTGAGATCAGCAATCTTACACTTGGAAACTCAGAGAAATAAATATATTTACTTTTTGTACTATTTATCTAAACACACATTTGAGTACCTACATGCATTAGTACTGTACATGCTATAAAGGTTTTATGCTCAGGATAGTAAGTGGGATGATTCTGTGTAGAGAACCAACAGTGTTGATACTCGATCCTTGAAAAAGTGTTAGCTGAATAGTATAAGGGCATGTAACAAGTACTCAAAATATTATTTTAAAAATGTATATGCAGCAGATATCAGCCCGACTTTACACTACATTCCAAATATACTTCATGTGCTTTTAAAGCACAGAAATTCCATGACACTTTGATGCATCTTTTATACAAAAAGATAACTTCTACTGTGTAATTCTTCAGTGAAACAACCTTTATAAACTTACTCAAACTGTTCACTGCGTGGGACAGGCTCCCCAGGGAAGTGGTCACAGCACCAAGCCTGACAGAGTACAGGAAGTGTTTGGATGATACCCTCAGGCACACAGTGTGACTCTTGGGGATGGTCCTGTGCAGGGCTAAGGGTTGGTGATGATCCTTGTGGGTCCCTTCCAACTTGACTTAAACACAGTTATTTAATTTTCTCTGTTACTGATTAGCATTTCTTTACATATATGGTACTATTAGAGCGAAATGAAAAATAAGTTTCATAAATAAGAGTCCATCCTAAGTGTAGTAATATAAAATATTACTAAGTAAAAATAAATATACAAGAGTTTGGGGTTTTTTTAAAGTTAGATAATTTGTAGTATATGATCACTTATTTGTTAAAATTATTATTTGGGTTGTTTTTTGATTTTGTTTCTGTTATGTTGTTGTTTTTTTTCAAAAATCACTGCATTTGATCCTATTTATGGGCAGTTTGGAATAAGATATGTATGTCCAGTAACTTTGTTGTGTTTTACTAAATTACTTCTATTGCACAATTCTTAGTATTTCCATACAGAAACTTCCAAGTAATTTCCGCTTCATTGTTTATGAGTTCTGGGAGAACAGCAATGCCTGGAATAGGTAAGTTCTAGGAGTTTAGTGGCTTTTTTTTTTTTTTTTTTTTTTTTGTAATACATAAAGTTTTGAAGGTTAGAAATCAATTGTGTAGAAAGACTGAATATAAATTACTTAAAATACTGCTAACCAATTTCTTGCTAAATATATCACAGTTAATACTTCAGAATATTTCAATTACTAAAGACTTAAATATACTAAAACATAAAGAAAAATGCCAGAAAGACAAACCTAATTCAAAACAGAAAAAGTCTGCAAGTGATGAAGATATAGCATCAGATAGGTGTTAGTTCATCAAAGAACAGGAAGGCATCAATATTACCAAAGTTTCATGGTAAAGAAAGAAACAGAAGGAGCCAAAAAATAGAATACATGCCATCCCACAAACATACTTCAGCATACAGGTAGTCATGGGGAGCTCTCCCACAGCTTCCCAATCCACATCACAAAAACCCATCCAACAGACTCCCAGAGTGTCTCTTTTGGGCCCAAAATAGAAGTTATAGTGATTAAAAGTCCTACTAGTTCAATTCCACCCTCTGGCAGGCAGATAAGAAACTGAGTAGAGACAAAAAGATTGTCCTTAACTACATTTAGTTAAATCCCACACAAGCCAACCCTATGATCCTAAATCTGAAGACAGAAACTGTTCTGAAGGGCGTTATGGAGAATCTCTCGAAGCTCAGTTGCTATCCTTTCGAACAAAACCCCAGTTTTACTGGGTTTCCTATCACAAAGACTCAAGAGCACTTATAACACATGTCAACACTACACTGGGTCACAACCACGAGATGAGCATCAGAGTGACAGCTAGATGCACTGAAGAAAACCTGTATTTAATATAACATGCAAGCACTTCACAGCTTATCTGGACTCCTCTCCCACTATCACCACTGCCTAAATTTTGGAGCACAAAATCTCTGTTACAGCATTAACTGTAAAATTTCTAATGATCATTAAAAAAAATTAGGCCCCTTTAAAAAACTTCTTTTTCTTTTTCTTTTTTTTTTTTTTTTTTTTTTTACAATTATTTAGCCACCTTCAAATGAATTACAGCAAGACATTCCAAAGAAGTAATGTGGATTTCCTGGAAACTCCAGAGCTCATCACAACAATGCTAGTCCCTGGTAAGCATCAACTTTTCCCATTAAATTGTTAGTTCCATGTAAAAAGTTCTGCTATATTAGTGTGTTCCATACACAAGACCACTGCATAATGTCACCCTTAGTCAGATCTTCTTTGGTAAAGTACGGAAGAGAAAGGGACTCCAAATGTTTTTATTTTAACCACAGAAATATAAAACAAGAAGATGACCCACAATGCTTTATTTTATATAGTGCAAACATACACAAGCATATTCTATATAAGAAAATATCTAGAAAAACCAATACTGTGTGTGAGTGGTAAAACAGACCCTGTTTAAGATTTTCAAGCAAAAAAATGTTTTCTGATGAAGAATTCAACTTAATCCTATTTACACTGACTGAAGGGAGCCTTAATTACTAATAATTTATATTTATTAACCAATTTATTTTACGTTCTTCCTGCTATGTTAAAAAAACTACTTTTAAAAAGCAAGGTGGTAAAGATTCCAAATTATTATTCCTAATGCAAACCAATGAGCATGCAATATCTTCCTTCTCCTAGGAATAAAAGTTAAGAGACAGTGCAGAATGAAGGAAAGCAAGCATCAGTCCCATATTTACAGAGGGAGGACAGCAATTATTTTTTTATTTTAGGGAACACAAATCTATTAAAAAAAACCCCTAATTTCCCCTATGTCTGTGTACAGGCTAAATTTAAAATCACAAAACCATACCTAATAGGAAAAAAAAATGCAGTCCTGTACCTGGAGTTTCTCTTTAAAAGAAACAAGTCAAGACATCTTCAGAGCTCATGAGCCTCATCTCAGCACAAAATGATATGCCAGTGATTCCTGCAGTATCAGGAGACTGCATTTAATGAACCAATAATCTCTGTAAATCTTGTATCTTACTGGGAAATTTAAAACAAACTTGGCTGTAGGAAACAATGATGTCTTTTCCCAAAATTCTTTGTGTCCGAGAGCGTTCCAGGGTAGTTTACTCATAGGTAAAGTACAATGAACATAAAATAAAATGTAAACATTATTTTTAAATGCCTAAATATAGCAGTGTCTGAAATTGAATTCCAAATACTCATTAAAGCATTGACTCTGTCTGCTTAGAAGGATTTCAGTCTGCAGCACTCTAACCTGGCAGACCGTTGCCATAGGAACAGCATTTCTCACTGTGAGCTCCTTGCTGGGGCAACAGGAATTATTGAATTCACAGTTATTTGTACCATTTTATAGATTACCTGTAATTTAGAAATCTGTGCAGAGATCTGGACTTTTTTTTAATGGAAAGTACTTCCCATGACTGATCTATACAAATTTGGGCATGGTCTTAAGCTCTGCAAGTGGAGGTTTAGCTTGGATATTAGGAAGAAATTTTTACAGAGAGAGTGATCAGACATTGGAATGGGCTGTCCAGGGAGGTGGTGGATTCAGTGTCCCTGTAGGCTGTTAAGATGAGCCTGGATGTGGCACTGAGTGCCATGGTCTAGTAACCACAGCAGTGTTGGATCAAGGGTTGGACTTGATGATCTCAGAGATCTTTTCCAACCTGGTCGATTCTATGATTCTATGAAATCATATTTGTGTTTGAAAGACAGAAAAAGTTCTCAAAGTAAACAATTATGGCTAAAATCCTACCAGTATACTTTAGGAAAGAATTTTAGACACCATAGTGTAATACCACTGTAAAATCACAGAAAAAAAACCCAAATCTGTCTGCAATTAGCACACAGATAGGCTCTATTCTAGAAACAAATTTACCCTAGCTCAGAAACTTCCAAACTCTTTTCACAGATCTGGGTAATTAAGAAACAATAGAATTGCAAATTGTAATCTAAACCTGTATCAACGTTTACAACCCAGAAATCTTTACTTGACCAATTAATTAACATTAATAAGGATACACTTATGTGGCCAAGAATGATTCAGGGAGACAACACTTTTTAAGACTGTTCAATCCAGTATTGTCCTAAAGAAAATTAATTTACATCAGTTATAGGAACCACAACCTATTATAACCCCTCAGACATCTGTCAACTGACCCAGTTGCTTCAGGCAATCTACCAGGGTGGCATGAGTCACTTAGTTCATCTTCAGTGAATGCCTGATTTTCATAGAAGATCTGGCCTTGAGGACACTAGAGAACCTTTGGCTGAAGAAAACAAAAGCTAGGAGGAAACTGTTGAACACTTGTAACACTTTAATCTATGAAAGAAAGTGTTAAACTGGCATTTTTTTGGCCAAAATTCATTAATCCACTGATGTTTCTGAGACTACTAGGCTTTCATAGCCCAAATTCAAGTAAGATTCGTATCTTCTCATCATTTTTCTTCAATAATAATATTTTCCATTTAAATGGAATTAATAGAAGGATTTATGGATACATTCACAAGAAACAAGTTGTGTTAATGAATTTAATCCCCAAATTGTAATGCAAAACCCAGTGAACTCAGAACCTTCCTCTGCTATGGGCATTTGGCATCTCAGATAATCACAATTCTTTTCTTTCCTTCCTTCCTGTCTCTCTCCATACCTCTTGCATTTCCTCTCTGTGTAAGGTTCAATTTCAAAAGGCCAAAGGGTAGGGACTGTGGGGAAGAAACACAAATTTGCTTCACTCCAGCCCTGCCTATAATTTGGTGATTACAGATCTTTTTATAGGAATGGTATTTTACAAGTCCATCAATTATCTTATTTTTGGAGACAAAAACACTATTAATTTGTAGAGCTGTGTAAAAACACTGCCAGATTTGAGTAATGTTACCAGGAAAGAAAGTCATTAAAAGTAACACAGCCAGACAGAGGACACAGTGCTCAGCTTAAATACTGACACATGCAGCAGCACCTGAACCTGGGTGCTTAATTCTATGCAACCACACCTATGACATGCTAATGCTTCTTTGGATGTTTTCAAAAGGTGATGTAAATTCTTGTCCTAAAGCCACCCCCCCACCAGTCCTACTCAGCTCTCCCAGTATTCTGAGTATTCTTTCTCAACCAGTATCAGCTGCATATATAAATTAATGTTTCTACATATATGTTATGGCTATTTTATTTTGGATTTTTATCAGAAATATTGACAAATAAATAAATTTTATTTTTCAGCATCGTGGTGGGTCCTCAATAACAACTAGAAGCTGTGGTTCCAAGTAATGTTAATGTTGCATTGTTTTTCATTACACCAACATTCATATAGCAGTGTACAGGTGTGCTGGGCTATGAATTTATGATGTGATAATGTTTGTTATTATGGATGTGATCTTTTCCAATTTATCCGTCTTCAAATCTGCAAAACTGCGTATTTATTACCTTCTCTTCTTGTGACTAGTTCAGGGACATGATGCATTCTAAAAACTAAAATAAGAAATAAGACAACTATATTTATTGGGTATATTCAGTCCAAACTATCACAGAGAAGTACATCTGCATTTGTATGACTAAATATTTGTGAAAAGTTTCAGTCTTGCATTAATAAACAACCATTACATAATGCTGCTGTGGTCTCCTTTTGCAGAAGAAAGAGATATGAGCATGAGCATACCTTTTCATATATGTCTGCAGAGATGCTGGAAGTCATTAAGAGAATAAACACAGGGCCAACTCTTTGTGCTAATACTGAACTTCCCTCACACAGGATGTTTTTTGCTAACAACAAGACAAGGCAGTACTATCTTCTCTTCACAAACTCTAGCCCCTGCTTCCCTCAAGAGGAAACATATCTGCCTGTCTGTCAAGCCACTCTAGATCCCCAGACTTAACATTTCACAACCAATTTGCTTTGAACTCTATGTCCTGACCACTCAGAAAATATTTTTATTAGATCTCTGTCACTTCACTCAAAAGTCATTGGAGAAACTGCTGTTAGAACACAAATAGCCATAAACCCTTAGCTCATTGGGAAGTTCTAGCAGGGGAGCAGGGCTTCTGTACATCCTTGAGCCATGAACAGTACCATCAGAGGTCACTCTCTGTGACAGAGTGTGCAGCTTCAGGCGGGATGCACATGGAGCACTGAGGGGGGAAGGGGACACCCCCACCTATAGCCAGCTAGATCTGCTCAATTAACCTGGCTGATCAATGGGGTGACAGATGTTGCAGCCAGATCACCTTCACATGCAGGGACCTGGGAGTTCTGGTCGATGGCAAGGTGAATATGAGTCAGCAGTGCCCTGGCAGCCAGGAGGGTCAACCATGTCCTGGGGGGCATCAGGTAAAGCATCGCCAGCCAGTTGAGGAAGGGGATTGTCCTGCTCAACTCTGCATTGGTGCGGCCTCACCTTGGATATTGTGGCAGTTTTGGACACCACAATCTAAGAAAGATATTAAGCTATTTGAGAGCATCCAAAGGAGGGCAACAAAGACGGTGAAGGGCCTTGAGGGGAAGCCGTTTGAGGAGCAGCTGAGGTCACTTGGTCTGTACAGCCTGGAGAAGAGGAGACTGAGGGGAGATCTCCTTGCAATTACAACTTCCTTGTGAGGGGAAGAGGAGGGACAGGTGCTGATCTCTTCTCTGTGGTGACCAGTGACAGAACCTGAGGGAATGGTCTGAAGTTGTGTCAGGAGAGGTTTAGGTTGAATATTAGAAAGAGATTCTTCACCCAGAGGGTGGTTGGGCACTGGAACAGGCTCCCTGGGGAAGTGGTCATGGCCTCAAGCCTGACAGAGTTCAAGAAGCAAGCTCTCAGACATGTGGTGTGACTCTGTCCTGTGAAGGGCCAGGAGCTGGACTCTGATGATCCTTGTGGGTGCCTTCTAACTTGGGATAGTCTATGATTCTATAAAACTTGGAAGTAGAAATATCTGATTCCCTAACAAGTCATAGTATTGTCCCCTGCATCTGAGGAGTAGGTGTGTCCTCCAGCCCAAGAATGAAAGGAAAGCAACCATTGTAACCTCCCTCACAGCTCCATGACAAGTTGACAAGCTCTACATGCTACATGACCACTCATCTAGCAGTCCAAGGTTACAAGCAGTACCCACAAAGTATATGACAGTCTTGGATGACAGCAGATCCCTACCTTCAGGCAACTGAATCAAGCCCTTTGCCAATAAAATTCATGAGGCACAAATGTGGATGTCAGAAAGAGATACCTGCACACCTAAATTTAGGTGCCCGTGTTAGAGACAAATTTCACCTTTAAATCTTCTGACAGTAACTCAGCAAAAGTGAATGCTTTTAATAATGAAGTCTGAAAGCTTCCCTTATTGACATGATCCAACTGCTGATCTGTCCATTTCTAAAAAGACACTCAAAAAACCTTATTACCCTCAGAAATGACATCACTGTAAGTTTAGTTTCTTGTTTTTAGCAAAGTAAAAGTAAAATATCCCTGAAAAACTGTTTTTCCCATGCCAAGATGTCAGTCTAGTGTATGGCATAGGTTTTTTTGTCATTACAAACCTACCAGCAAAGGAAATACAGTAACATGTGACTCGCTGCAGGATAAATCCTTAAGTGAAAAATTGCACACTACATTAAGGTTTGTGACATTTTTCCTTTTCACTGGGAAAAAGACATGTTAAAATTATTCTTAAAATAACCTGTTTTAGAACTTCATGTCAATTAGGTGCTGGAGGGGTGAAAAAAGTTCTACTAGGTCATATGACCTTCTAGCAGTTATTCTCCTTTGTATATTTACTAGTAAACATACATTTATTTGGAAAAAAAAGATTTATTGATTAAAAATTAAGCAACAAAAAGATTTATTTGTGTGGTTCAGGGAAAGAAATCTAGTGCCTATCAAACACAAGTCAAAAGATTTCTGCACTACTGCAATTGCCATTAAGCACGTTCTCATTTAGCTTTTATTATCATTTGTGACAGAGGTTAAAAAATTGCCTTCAGTGCCCAAATGATGTTATTGTAGGTTTGAATACGGGTTCTGAAGTTAAGTATATTCATATAAAATAACTATTATTGATGCCTGCCAACTGAAGGATGCTTCCAGGAAATACTAAACTACTGCTTTTCACTTCACTATTAGATTTAAGGGAAATTTAAGGGGAAAAGTGATAGAATTAACTGTGCAGTGGGATACCCATTTACCCAGGTAAGATGTGATTAAAATCTGTCTTGCTCCTCTGTTTTGCCCATTGCTTTCACTTTTCAAAGTCAAAAACACTGGACCATTATTTACAAAGAACTTTAGGAATGCAGTGCACAGGCATGTCTCCTGCTCTGGTCCACGATGAGAAAAGATTTCTCATTTTAGTGAAACAAGAGACTTCATACCTTGAGAGAGAAGGCATGTATTTCCACAAAATATTAAGGAATATCTTGTATCAAAATGAAGATTTCAAATTCAGAAAGAAAACAAGTGAAGTTTTGTCAAAAAAAAAAACAAAAACAACCAACTAGAGGAGTAATACCCTAAGGCATCTGAGATATGGCACAGCCAGTATTTGTTGTTCCATCATTACTTCTCAGGAAGGGAGTTGGGAGCGAGCAAAAAGTCCCGGTCAAGCATTGGTTTGGAGTTTATGGTCAGGCAAAATATTTCGCTACATAACACAAACAATTCAAGGACAAAATTCTGCCACAGAAATATGTAAAATTATTTATTTTCACTGTAATCATATTACCATCTCAGGCATTACAAATTAAAGGTTTATCTCTTAAAGCATTCGGGCAATGACAGGAAGAAACAGGCATTTTTTAAAATTTCATAGGGTCCTATTTCCATCTGCAGGCACCCAAATACCTCCAAAAATTTTGAAGACCTACATCATATGTAGCTCCTTCATTGATGGACTTCTGATTTTCCAAACAACATGTCACTTCTTGCATAAGTCAATAAAAGGTTTGTTCTTTACCTGTAAGACAAACCAATTCTCAAATTACTGCAGTTATAACAGGTCATTTAAACATTAACAGGTCATAAAAGTTTTCATTTGGGTCTGTTTATAACTCTTTCCTAGTCCAGGTACATTTAACGATTTGTTTGGGTTTGGTTTTTTTTTATGGCAACCAGTTCTATTTTCACTAATCAGAGAGACTTCACCTAAAATTTTCCTAGAAGACTTTGTCAACACAGTAAAATCTGTTCAAATGCTAAGCTATGTATTGTGGCTCAGGGTAGTCCTGAGTCCTACATCTCAAAAAAAATCACTGTCCTTTGGGACAAATGCAATTCATAGTCCACCAACTGTAACAACAGCATTTCTCTTGTACACTCTACCAATGTTTTATTCACCTGAAAATACAATTTTCAGTCATAAATGGGCATATACTTCAGCAGTGACTTCAAAAAAAAATTCAGAATGAGGAAAGTCTTAAGAGAGGCATGAACTGCCTGAATACTCCATTCAGAGGCAAACTATTGACAAGCACCTGGTTCAAAATACAGTGTCACTGACATGTTGTAGAATTGTCTGTTTGTCATCAGAAATTTATCTGGAGGCCACCCTCTGCCACTTTTAGGCATCATTCATTTAATTCAATGTCTACACTAGGATTCAACACTAGAATACACCCACCAGATAGTTTTATCCTATATTAACAGCAAAACAATTCTTCTAGTCGATTCAAGAAAAAAAAAAAAAACAGAGTGTTAAACAACCAAAATGTGGAACTAACTTCTGAAGCATGACTGGTAACCTAATATCACCTTTATATACTGATGAGACCAGTATACGTGCTGTATCCTTTTCAACACTCCTCAAGATCACTTGAAAGCTTTTGCTTTCTTTTGATGAGAATAAGATTGTTTCCCTTCAGTTTCCTACATAACCACCCATATTTTGTGCTTAAGACACCAATAACAATAGCTAAGTAATACACTTTACGTTACTCTAACACAACATCATGACTAACAAGAGTTTGTAATTTGCCCATCTCCTTTTGGAGCTGAGTAGAATCAAAAATCTCACTGCTTTTTGTATCTGTACGACAAACTAGCATATGCAGATGGGGGCTTACAAACATATGACTAACACAAAGCAGAGGAAAGACTTTAGGAGCAGGCCTCACAAAGCATGAGACCGCCGTATTTCTAAAGACAAGACTATATATATAGAACTGGATACATTTATGACATCGTGGTACAGGCATACATCCTCCAGCCCCAAAACAATCTCTCAAAACACATGCAATCCATCTTGGCTAGTACCAGTTTTTACTATCCTTCTTTCCCTCTACCCAATTATTTGCCATTTGGTCACGTCATGAGTATTTTCAGAGTTAATTCGTTCACGGATTTAATTGCTGCTGGGGTCCTCCTTTCTCCTATGAATATAACCATGTGAAAGTGTATAGATTATTGAACTTGGCCCCCTTAGAAAGTCAAGTGACAGGGCAAGGGGGAAGTAAGGAAATTAAAGAGCAGAAATTTCCCTATATGAAGGAAGGTTTTCAAACAAACAAAGCTTTCATCTTGAGGACAAATAGAAAGACATAAAAGGATCAGGAAAAGCCGATTACAGTCATATATTAATTTAACTTTGTTTTTTTCAAAGGCTAGATATTTAAAAGTTTAAAAATACCTCCAAATGAGGCCAACATAGTAATCATCTGGATACATTTCTCCAGAATAGGAACCTATCTCTAGCAGAACTAATCCCAATAGCCTCAAAAGCAGCCTAGTATGTAGCCTAATTTGACATGATAATATTTACCCCGAAGATTTTCCCACACTTAAAGGTATGGAACACAAACTCAGTAGATTTTTTTCTCCTAGCATACGAAATATTTGAGGATTATTTCATCACAAAGGTTACGGTAGCACACCTGGATATCCTTCACATTGATCATTCATTTCTATTAATTTCTCCCCAAAACCACAGACCAGATATACTGATAATGCAAACTGCATTAAGCTCATTAATAGTTTTGTAGTGGACACTGATGCATGGACAACTTAAACACTGGATTCAGATTTCCACCAAGCTGGAAATTTATCAAGATTGTTCTCTTTTATTTTGAACAGATGGAAACATACCTGATCTTTTCCCTAAAAAACAAAAAACCCTTTCTCTTTTTATGTTACTTACCACAGGAAGATGTCAAATACCAACTGGGGGAGATACATACAAAAGTAACAGAGCTGAACTGCACAATCTGTCTTTTGAAGGTTTTACCAATTTGGCAGGCTAGACTGAGGGAAAACGTTTCCTGTCAAATGGGCTGTCAAAACCTCCATGAATGTTTTTATAACTTCACTTAATGCAAAAAAATGCACTCACTGGCTTCTCAAGTACAACTGGATGATCAGGAAGAAATTCTGGCTTCTTCTGAGAGAGAGAAACACTTGAAAGCTTCAGAAGGAAATCTCTGCTGTATTGGATCCTTTCTGTGAATATACAAAATCACTACATTCAACGTTGTTTAAGGGATTAAGACTGGGAATTCATAAAAATTATTTGGTTACTTCTAGAAGAGTGGAAATGTTGCAAGTGAAATATAAAAATCTATATTAAAACCAGAATAATTTCAATCTTACCTTGCATCAGGACAACTTGTAGTAAATTACAGAGCATTCACCAATAAATTAACACAAAAGAAAAAAAGGTGAATCTAACCTTACACTAGAGACAGACTCCCCGTATCTTGTTCCAATTTACAGAAATACCACACTCTGGTCTTGAAATCCTACAAGAATCTGTTAATAACTCACACCAAAGTGGTATGTATTTCTAAGGGAGACATAACAGAAATGAAGTGTCTCTTTTCTTGGAGCTATTAACTTGGATGTCTTTTAACACCGAAAAGTAATGGTGAGATGTGCTGCATGTAAACTGGCAAACAGATTAATACCAATGAAATAGTTTTAAGGGTATTACATCGAATCAAGAAGAACCAGGGGCTTTACTTAAAACATGCAGGTTACTGCTCGAGTTCATTGCAGTGTCTGTACTCTAGCATATCATCAGATATATGTCTGGTTGTATCTCCATTTTAAGCTGATATTCTCAAACAAGACCAGAAACAAGAGGAAAGGAATTAGGAAAAGAAGGGACAAATTTTATCACTGGTCCTCAGCGACAAAGAAGTTTATTCCTTTAGGAATGATGGGCTGCCTGCAAGACTGTTACACCTGATGGACTGCAGCTTTGTTTCTCAGACTGTAGGATGTTGACAAAAGACAAACTGACAAAGTCAACTATGACTGGGATTTTTTTCCTGCCTTTGACCACAAGCGATTGCAATAACTGCTGAATCTATGGGAGGGCATGTGGGTAACTTTAAAAAAACCAGTTCAAAGAATACAAGAACACTTGAAAACTTACAGCCTGTTTTTCCCCCCTCCCCCTGATTAAAAACCTATGACTTCTCTAAGGCCTCTGAGACAGTCCCCTACAACATCCTTCTCTCTAAATCAAAGGGAATGGATTAGATGGGTGGACTGTTTGCCGAATCAGGAATTGGTTGGACAGTTGCATCCAATCACATGTTGGAGTGAGTCCAAAGGAGAGTCACTAAGTTGATCAGAGGGCTGGAACACCTCTCCTGTGAGGACAGGCAGCAAGAGTTGGGGTTATTCAGCCTGGAGAAGGTTCTGAGAAGATCTTATAGCAGCCTTCCAGTACCCAAAGGGGGTTTACAAGAAGGCTGAAGAGGGACTTTTTACATGCATATAGTGATGGCACAACAGGGAATGGCCCTAAGCTGAAGGACAATAGATTTAGATTAGATATGAGGAAGACATTCTTCCCTGTGAGGCACTGGAAAAAGTTACCCAGAGCAGCTATGGATGCCCCACACCTGGGAGTGTTCAAGGCCAGGCTGGAAAGGGCTTCAAGTAACCTGGACTAGTGGAAGGTACCTCCCTGACCATGGAAGGGGGTAGAAACTAGAGAATTTTTAAGGTCCCTTACAATTCAAACCATTCTATGATCCAAAAAGTATCCAGTTCAATGTCCAGATGGAGATCAATGAGTTATGACTGGTATCCCTTGGGGTTCCATATTTGGACCAGTACTGTTTAATATCTTTATTAATCACAACCAGTGTAGTCACATGCACACTCAGCAAATTAGCAGATGATACCAAGCTGAGTGGTGCATTTGACACACCTTAAGGAGAGGATGCCATCCAGAAGGACCTGGAAAAAAGAAGTGGGCCCATGGGAACCTTATGCTGCATTTGAAAACTGTAGAGACAGATAATTGGAGGCAATTTCAAATGGAAATTATTATCTAGAACTTAAAGTACAGCTGAAGATATAAGGAGTTCCAGAAGAAATTTTACAGTGTGAGGGGGAAAAAAAAGAAGAAAACAAAAGATTTATTTTTAAGCAGCAGCTGAACAGCAGAACCCCTAAAGTTATGTTATTCTGAAGGAAAGGATTACAATAATCAGCAAACAAACAAAAGCCCTTTGAAAATAAGTGTGAGAAAATGTTTGACATTGCGGAAAATTGTGAAGTAGACTCAAGGGAGGCATCTAAGAGCAATTAACCACTGAACAACACCCAAAGCGATTACTTTTATACAAGAGACCAGAATCTGATGAGAATCCATTTAAAATCTTGTAGAACACAACAGTCTCCACAACCACAAGCAGAATTTACGAGAAAGGAATCAGAAAGCCACCACCAAACTGACAGAACTTAACATCCAACTAGATCTAAAAATAAATCTATTAATCAAGATCAAGAACAGAAGGAACCTGAGCTTGAATGGATTTACTCTCCAAGTCAGTAACACACGAGAGTAGAATTATTGCTCAAGAACCTGGGAGATGGTAAACTCAGACTGAGAAAAATAGGAAAGGCTCAATAAAGCTTAATAGAATTCTTTCAGTTCTTGAGTACTAAGAGCAACAGTGCAATTCAAGTCTTCAGATTCCTTAGGATTATTACAGAAGATGGAGATCTAGGATGACTGATCACAGGAAGATATAGACAAAAGAAATTGTCCCAATGAGCTGATGACCTGAGCTGGATCACTGATGCAGTTAATGTGACATGTTTAAAAATGAAGAATTAGGTAGGAAGCAGGGCAGAGAAGTATTGTGAGAATTCGTCTGAAATCTGAGATTATGGTTTAATGAAAAAAAAAAGAGTAAAATTTTGGCTACTACCAATGCTCTATCTGTACTGACAGGCAGTAGAGAGAGAAAAGCGTAAGGAGCAAACCTTAAGGACAGTAATGACACAAGAATCAACTGCCCAAGACTAATCATTAGAGAAATTAATTCATTTTTGATAATGCAAATACTAGTATTTCAGAACCCCTGCAGTAAGACTAGGACAAGTAAGCCAAAAAACTGAGTTCTCAAATTGATTACGTGCAATAGTCGGTGTGCCATGATTGACTCCTGTAACAGGCTAAAGGATGCAACTCAAATATGTACCTCTACACACACAAGCAATTTATAGAAAACCAGGATTTTGTGTAAAGTATTTTTTTATGCCTGGGGTCTGTTTTTTCTTGCATTCGTTTTTTGGGGGTTTTTTGGGTTTGTTTGGGTTTTTTTAAAGACAGTTACACTCTCATATGAAAGCAAGTCTACCAGTGGAAGTTTCCCACCTCTGGTATGGTCAAATTTTACACCTTCTCTAGAGTGTCATGTGAAAACCAGAAAGGTTTCGTATTACTCTCCAACTGTGGCACAGAAGGGAGCCAAACTACTAGTGCACTGGCTAATCAGAAAAAATAAAATACAACCCACATCACTTCATATTTCAGGTGTCTTCCATCCAGAAAATGCAATCCTGACACAGCTCTCCATACAGTATTTTACCTTTTCTTGCTCCTGATTCATGTTGTTTTGGTTGACAGAGCATCACAGTTTGAGTTAAGATCTTCACTTCGGTCATTTCAGATGACTAAAATAGGAAGGAAAGTTATGAAGCTTATCTCCTTCAGGCACATTAAAACAGGGATGTATGTTTCTTAGTTTCTTAGTTAAAAATAACAGTTGTAGCATAGTTTAATTTGAATCTGTAGAATGTTTGTTGCTCTTTATTACATACAATAAAGGAACAAAGCAATACAGGTAAACACAACTGAAAGCCATTTTTACACAGAATTTTACTGTGGTATTGCTAGTTTTTAAAAATAACATAATTATCTCCTCCTTTTCTATTATCTCACCAGGAATGCAGCCAAAAGCTGCTATACTGGGGAATAAGAAAAGCAGGAAGGACTTTCCTTAAGACCAAAGGATGGACTTGGTTCTCTTACTTAGCAAAAAGGTCTTATAAGCATCAAGAAATAGTATCTACAGCATAATGCTGAGTTCCCTCAGCTGCCAAAACCTTGAAGAGAGTGTTTCGGAAAGTAGGAAAGCAGTTTATCAACAGTTTGTCTTAGCTCTGAAAAGGCTGCATGGGTTTGGCTGAGGAATTTTAACAACATTCTGAGCCAGATGGGAAGGGGGCAAGAACTGAAAATTTTGGAAGCGTCTGTCGAAAACAGAAGAGATCCTGTACTGTAAGTTCACCAGCTTTCATGGTGTGCTAAGACTCCAAAATGTGAAATGGCAAAATATTTATGTTTTATTCACCTTGCTCCCATTTCCATTTCCTCTGGTTGAAATTTATTTATCTTTTCCTGATTTCTCTAAACTAAACTAAACTTCTAAACTACAACTTCTGGGAAAAAAATCTGAAAAATCTAGGTATTTCAGAAAAATGAAGTTAACAGAGAGCCTTACTGCTCTAACTCCTTTGTGATGTTCAACTAGTCTTCGCAAGCCTTAGCTATTCAAAGGCTCTTTCCAAGAAAGAAATCCAAAGATTTAACACATTCTCAAATCCGTAAGAAACAACATGATAAAGCACAATTTACAGCAATGTGCCAATATCACCACAGGATTTCTGCATTTCTTTCTGCACCATGTCCCATCACATCCTCCTGCCAACTGCTCTACAATATCAAGACTGGTTAAAGAGTGGTAACAGGTAACTCTTTATCACGAGATTGAGGTCCTAGTATCTTCAGAACTAGATACAGAATGTTTCTGTTTAGAAAATATTCTGTGAAGCTACTCTGCCAGCCTTCAGGCCCATGTTGCCCATCAAGAAGGGGTTCATAGGGCACTCACTGTTCAGATGGTATTTGGAATACCCATGGAACAGTTTATGGCCAAACGTATTATTAAAAAGATTTTTCTATATCCTATGCCAAAGTAAGTTTAAAGAATATAAAAAATACAGCTATACTAACATCAAAGAAGTGCCTTATGCATCTTCATGTAGCCAAATACTGATGAAACTGAGGACTACAACACTGCTGACCACAGGCTTATTTAAAAGAGAATAGTTTGGTTTTTGTTCTCCTTGAGAACTACTGCTCATTAGACAAGTATAACTATTAATTTCCCTATATGTGATCAAGGACAGGCTCTCAACACCCTGATGTTATTTTAATATTTTTTTTTAAAGTCAAAGGCAGCTTCCAAAAGCTTTATACAATAAGGATTATTAAAACTCTTCTAAAATAAAAAGAGAAGGAACAGGCACTTGTTCTAACAAAAAAAGCCCCCACAAACTATCAATACACTCTAAAGAACATTGACATCAGAAGCAAATTCAGACTATGAAACATTAGGCATTCCAGTTGGAAGACTTCAAACTTCATTTTGCAGCAAACAGCTACAACCAATTTCAAGTTTGAAGGACGCACTGTACCATGCCCAAAACCAAGTATTTCTGACAATAAAGCACTACAGTGCTTCTGTTTTTCTGAATGCTAGAGCTCCCTTATTGCCCAGTCCAGCACAGTGAATGAAACATAATTACAGAATGCACTCGAACTGTTAAATTTCCTACTTTTGTGAAGACTCAAATGAATTTGTGCATGTGCTAACAACACAAAGAATTCTAATGTTATTATTTACATATAATAAGCAAAGACTAGATATGTGTACTTTAAAAGAGCTGTCTTAAACTCACAGTGAAGACTAAAGAAATGCCATGCAGACTTGCATAAGAACCTTAAATTCCTAAGCTGCATTTTTCAGCTACTAGTGCATGCAAATACCAGGGAAAGGCATTCCTGAAACTCATAATTCTTTTTAACAGTTCTGACACTCCTGGTTTAAAACCTTCAGATTCAAGGACACTCCTAGCTGGAAATAGTTTGCTTTTCATTTGGTAGCATAATGGATCAAGTGACCTCCAATTTATAACATGCTAGAACACACGCCATCAACTTTATCATCTACTATTTACTCAGTACTCACCCAGTTAACCTTATTCTGCAAACATACTTCAGTGCTGCCAGGTAACTCAGTCTGAATGTTTAATGCAATGGCTGATGTTGGCAAAGATAAAACATTAAGGGAAAATAATTTCAACAGACTCCACATAACTTACCACAAGAACATTCCTGATGGCAAAGAGATTATATAGGCATTTATTTACAACTTAAAAGCTCTAGATCATCATAAGACCCCTTCTCCACTTCTCTCAAGAGTTTTATAGAAAGTCAAAATTTATCACATCACTTAGCTTCAGTCCACATCAGCACAGCTGATGATTCTCTGACCACCAGAAATTTTTATCTTAACAATTATAACAGCTGTAATATTGCAATATCTAGGAGGTACACAGAAATTAAAAAAAAAAAAAATATTCTTACCTGATGCAAATACTGCATGAGTTTATTTTTTTAGGCTTTTTTTGGGATTTTTTACTTTATATGAAGGCTAGATAAGAACAGAGCAGTACAGCGTATTGTACTTGAAACAGAACCTAAAAAATCTATTTGTTAAATTATGTGTACTTTATGTTTTCAATAGCAGGTGTCAACAAACCCAGAAAATCCAAATTTAGCAGAGAAGCCTGATCCAGCTTTCTGAAGCCAGATTTCAGTTTTCAGTCTAGAAGAATAGCACCAAAGAGTTCTGCATAAACCTGAAGTTTAAATTCTGATTTTGTCACAGAGATAAAAGATCAAAAAAGAGATATAAGATCAATACACAGCAAGATATTTATTCACCACTACAGTTTGAACAAAGTCCTTAAAACAAACAAACAAACAAACAAAAAACCCACCAAACTAAACCAAACCAAACTAAGTCACCTTACATGTCCTTGTTATTTCATTAAACATAACCAGAACTTCGGCAAACTGAACTATACCTTAGCCACACTACTCACCTTGTTTAGAAGACAGGTGATGCACAGGTCGTGCTGGCTGAAGGGATTTGCCAATAAACTTTTTTGCTTCTGCGACATTTTGAAACATTGCACTTCAAAAAAGCAGCTGAAATCATTAGAGACTGTTGAGTTTCAGATACGGATGTTAAGGAAGGAGAGCAGTCCCTACCACTCTGTAGCTGCATTTGACAAGGCAATACACTACTACATCTGGACAGGAAAAAGCAGAAAAGGTCTGATGTGGAAAATTTTTGAGATGATTGAATATGCTGGATAAAATTTGCATGAAGACAGAATCAGATCTCTCTCTCGTTTTTCCTTCCAACTGAGCTTATATAACTATAGCTTCCTCTCCAAAAAACTTTTTCCTTAACATCTGCGTGTACATTTGGAGAAAGGAGATGGGGACATGTGATGGAAATGAAGGTGTTTTCTAATAATTTAATTCAAGAGGTTTTTAATTAATTAACGTCAGTATACCTCCTACACTCTGCTGTCTGCATAGGAGTTCCCTTACATACATATATAAACCTGCAGAATTGTTTTTTAATATCTACTTTAGTTACAGTAATTCAGTTTTGCATCTTCCCCCTCAGTTTAGCTACCACAGAAGCACCAAAAACTGTGAAGGTGATGCTGGGCTGACAAATCTCCCACTACAAGTGAACAGTTGTAGAATGTTAATTTTTAGCATCTATATCTTAGTATGTCACCTTCCCACTTCCATCTCCTTTGTCATCTGGGAGATTTTATGATTTGAAGGAACTTCAGCTTCTTTTAGAGAAAAAGAATCAATCAGATCAACACAATAAAAATTATATTGAAATTCTGTTTTCTCTAGGAAACTTTACCAGACAAGGGAATGTTATAACAAACAAACAAACAAACAAACAAACAAATCAAAAGAAACGATCATGACTGCAAGAGTTACAACTACATTATCCATTTTCAGCAGGGAACAGGAAAAGACAAGTCAGGCTTTTTGAAATATGTCCAGTATCACCCCCTACTTTAACTGGTCTTTGCATTTTAGAAAGAAAACCAAAAATCACCTGAGAATTTACTACACTATAATTTTTTGAACACTGAACTTCTAATATAGTCAAGTAACAACTTCCCAACACATGAAGTTTGAATCCACTCAGGTCTAGAAACCAACTGTTAAATGGCCACTGTCTGAATCAGAACAACTTAACTAAAGCTAGGAAAAAAAAAATTCTGGTTTGATTCCCTGCTTTTCCTACCTGCTCATCTTAAAAAAGGAAGACTTGAAAGCTGTAGTCAAAAGCAGTGAAAATTCCTTCATCTGAGTTAACCAAAACTACTGATACGGATGCTTTATTTCTTTTTACCCAGATTAGGAATGCTTCTGTAAACCATATTTATAATAAATTTCTGCATAGAGCAAGACCATAATAATATAGATTTGCATTAGAAGAGTCAAAAAAAAAAAAAAAAAAGGGGAGGGGGGCAAGTTTTCCTTTATACCTTCATTACAAATTATATGCATGCTTTTTAAAAACGGGAAAAACTGTTCAAGAGGCTGGATAGCTTCTAGAATGCAGCACCTCTGTTTTTTCAGCATTCTGACAATAAAAAAAGGTGTGTGGTGGCAGCAAAACAACACATTTTGCCCCTCTCGCCCCACTCCTGCCAGAAAAGGCTAGAAAAGATTCAATAAGTTATCTAACCAAGTCTCCTGAATTCGAGTGTTCTGACAAGTATCAAGAAAAGTGGAGAAAGAATAGTTTAAATAGCTGAGAAATAAACTGCCTCCACGAGAGACTGCTGCAGCAGGGGAAGCATCCCAAGACTTGCCCCTTACAAAGACCTCATTGCTTCTCGGGAGTTATTACCATGAGAAACTTGCCCAGGGAAGGGAATCCCTCTGGCACCAGCAAACAGGCCCATGCAGCAGTTGTGTGGGACCCGGGTTTTTGTAGTATCTTAACAAGTTGGACATTGACCGCATATTACGAGGGCCCACCTCAAGTGTTCTTTGGAAGACTCTTTCCTGAATGCTTGAAAGAGAACTGACGCAATTTTGGTGATAAATCCCCAGAAATTGACCGAGCCCCACTCGCCCAAACCGGCACCGCAGCCGGAGCCCCACAGCCCCCAGGAAACGAAACCTCCTCGCCCCCTCCTTTGGGCCGGGGGGGTGCCCAGCCCACCTAGACCGTCGGCAGCGCCCTCCCACACGGCCCGCTGGGCTCCGCGGCGCCGCTGGCGGTCGGTGCCGCTGTGGCGGAGCCTCCTCACGGCGGGCGGGGCGGGGCGGGGCTCGGCCGCGTGCCCGGGGGTGCCGTTCAACGTCGCGCCGCGGGCCGGGCCGGGCCGGGCTCGGCCGGGCGGGCATGGCCGGAGCTCCGCGGGGCTCCCGCCGCCCCTCGGCAGTCAGGGACGCGCTGTAGACCCGGGCGGTGCCGTACGAGGCCGTGCCGAGGAGCAGGGAAAGCGAGATGAGGTGCTGCGGCCCAGCTCCCTCTGGGGTCAGGTCTGAGAGGGACTGGTAGTGAGTAGTGTCCTCCTCTGGCCCGCGAAGGGAGTCACGTTCCGTCAGAAAACGAGAGAAAATAAGCGACTTTTGAAACACAGCTGTGAGGCCTCCACAGCTAACCTCGTCCAGAAAGAAAAGGGAAATCCACAGGCCTTGGAAAGCAGTCGGCGAGTCAGAAAAACTGCCCTCGCCATCCTACCCCCTGGAACCAGAGCGGCCTCGGGCTTCTCACAGCAGACGTGATGGCATCCTTCGTGCTTTGGAAATTCAACTGTATTTTGTCTCACGATATGTAATCAACAGTTAACAACGGAAACACTCTGCTGACTCCCAAAGGAGCAGACTAAAATTCCCTGGTGTTAGTTTACTGGATTCTGTAGTCACTTAAGTACACAACATTAGTCCTTAACTTTTTTTGTAACTTATTTTTTAAATATGTGTTTCATTTCACCTACTACAGAGTCCAGAGGTTCAAAATAGGTAGGTAACATCAAGTACCTAACTATATAAATTGCAAGTACTTAATTATTAATATTCAACATTAGGATTTACAGTCCTGGCTAGTTTATAAAGACTGTTTTATTTCATCAAGCGTATTGGTTCTTTGCTGCAGTCTCTGAATTTTATTAACTTAGGTACACAGAGTTGAAACTGTCCCTGAAATAGCAGCTATTATATACAGATGTCACGCTCCTATATTCTTCTCTCCTAACATCATCTTCCAGTTGGTTTGCTCAACTGTTCATGCATAGTGCACTATCACAGTCTTTTTTCAGACGCTGATGCAGCACATCTGCATGCTCACTAACCCACTTGCTGCCTTTTAACGTCCTCTTTAAAGTAATTTCTCCCAAGTGAGTTAGTTCATACCCAGACATAGCCTGTTTCTTCTAACCCACCATCTATTCTCACAAGGTTGTCATGTAAAACAGTTTCTCCCCTATTCATGGCTTAGATAGATCAGAAATGATTATCAATTATTAATATGTAAGTGCACATAATATTAATGTTGGCTGCTATTCCAGAACTGTTACTGATGGGAAAGTCAATGGGGCAGCTAAGATAAAGGTATGTTTTTTCATGGGGCTGTTGTGCTTTTTCAAAGAAGCACGTCAGGTACTGCAAACCAGATTTACACAAGAACTACACAACCCTTCTTGGCATATTGAAATGGTGTCACAGAGATGTAGAATTACATATTCTTCCAGTATTTTTGCAGATTTAAATATGCAAAGGATGAACTAAACAGTAAAAATCCTCACTTGTGTTTTTCATAGGAGCTGTAAACTGGGCTGCTGCTTTTAATCTGTAGGGAGAAAAGAAGGGGCAGGAGCAGAAATAGGGCAAGAGGAAAAGCATGGTGTGTGCCATTTACTTGGAAAGCTTGTTGCTCCTGGGCCTGCTGGGAAGATGGGAATATTAGGGCAGGCAATGGCTATTTTTTGAGGCATTGACTGTCCCAGCAGGAATAGTTATCACCTCACACGCTGCCGCCCATGAGCTGGCAATACCAGCAGCAGCAGTGAGGCTTTCCAGCGTCTGGCAGAGGAAGAGGGAGTGCTGGACTGCAGCCACTTCACAGATCTCAGCAACCTGCTGTCTTAAGCAACTTTGCCTGTGCCTAGAGAGAGTCGTGCTTCTGATTGTGGGAAATGAAAACATAAAGCAGAAAAAAACTTTATCTTTTATCAGTTGTATCCCGGTTTGCTTGGTGCTGGTAATTACACTACTGGAAATTTCCACTTAATTTGGTATTGTCTATGTTCTTATATTACATGAAGACAATCTACTGTTCTCTCAAATGCTTGTTATATACAGTAATTAATTTGAAGGGCCAATAACAGCTCTAGCCAAAGAGATTTACTGTATATAGTAAAATATAAATAATAAAGATTTAATAGGTGTGTGAACAAAATCCATATACAAAAAAACTCACCCCAAAGCAATTGTCTTTTTCTATTTGGTGAACTAATCAAAGATTATTTCTTTTTAATATACTGATTGTGCTCCTAAAGGCTGTAGGTAGCAGCCACACAGTCACACTCCCTGTAGTAGATAGGGTTCAGGAAAGCAGAAAACATTTATGAAAGCCAGTATCAATATTGCATGTGTAAAAATGACCAATTGCACATCTAAATGAGCGTGTAATTGTAATTGCACATGATTTTAGTTTTGTAGTGGATGGCACTTAACAGCAAAGTAATGGCTTTGAGCTGAAATGAAAGGACTCTTGGGTCAGCCTGAGGGCAGACTTGTAGTTGCAAGCTTAAAAAGCCATTTTCTGTACAATTTGTTATTCAGTTACGCAGCCAAATGTAATCAGCCTATTTGCACATGTAATTGTGATTTATTTAACAGTACTTTTTGGGCAGCTTTTTATCCCCTGACTGTTCCTGAAGTTGAGCTGTTAAATATATTAATATTCTTCTATCAATAGATTTGACAATTCAGAATATTAATCATGTGTATTAATCTTGTTCTTTTTGACTACAGAAACTGTTGAATTAAAAATGGGAAATTAGTACTGTATTTGGTGCTTACCACAAGTAACTAGAGGACTGAATGTTTATGATCAGCATATAATACCATATACATTAAGATATCAAATATATTTTCTTCACATACAAAAATTTTTTCAAGTCTATCAACTGTCATGCTTCTCCTGAATTATGATTTTGTATTTTCCTTTAAAATTAATTTTCTGGGATCATTAATTGTAACAGATTCTCAACATTTTTCTTTTAATTTCTAGGGTTTTTTGAATGTGGAGAAAATCTTAAGAACATGGATCTAAGGCACCATACAAGAATCAAAAAAATCCCTAAATGATAGATAAAATTAATTTTATAAATAAATATAAAAAAGACCTATGAAAAGTAAACATTTATTATTTTGGGGGAGGTCTGCCTTGTTCATCTCTCATCATGAAGGGATGGCAATACTGAATTGCAGAGGTTAATTATTGCACCTGAACTGAACAGTGCATTCAGGATGCACTGAATATTCTTAGTAACTGCAGACACTGAACATCAGCATTCCAACTGACCATATTTTGTAGGCTCTGAAACACCAGCTGCGCATCCTGCTTCTTGAAAGGGATCCCAGAAGCCACTGGCAGGAAGATTAAAAGGCAGGAAGGCCTATGAAACCCGTAGGCTCTGCCATGTCACAGGGTAGCAGGGTCTGCCCTTAGTGCCTGGACCAGCTCAGGCACTCTTCCCTTCTCAGTGTTGCCCTTTTGTTTGGATGCACAAAACTGTGCCCCTTTTGAAGGAACTACCACGTGGAGGGCACGGCTCAGATGCAGGGCTTTAGTTTGCTATGATTGCATTGGATAGTGGAAGAAGATGCCATGCTGTTTGCTTATTTTTGTGTATAAACAAAAGCATAAGAGAAAGAAGTTGAGATTTGTGGTCCTGCATAGGATCAATCAATAAAAAATTCATCCACATCTATCATCCAGAACAAAGTTTCATCGTTTATGTTCACATGCACATAGTAACAGACAGATTAAACAAACAAAACAAAACACCAACCCCCCCCATATTTTTCTCTTGTGTGTTTTTAGATATACACAGGTAAAGAGATGCATGCATTTAATAATTAATAATAATCCTAGAAGAGTTCAATTTGCTTTGAGAGACTGAAATTCTGAAATTGTGGCCTAAAGTGGAAAGTTTGCACTGCTTTTTGGAGTTCGGGCCAGAATTTCACCTTTTATTTGTACAGATTCCTTTACTCTGAACTCTTACATCTGATATAGCTATCATAGCTGACTTACAAGACCTAAAAGTCTTTATATATGCTGCAGTTAGTCTCTGAATCTGAAAAGAAACTTGAAGAGAAATCAGCTCCTGCTCCAATGGAATGAGGAATTCTGCTTTCCAGTATTTCAGTCATGGGAGTTGGTTTTAGTTCTTAGGTTGATTGAGATTGTTGTCATAGCTTTAATACCACGAGTATATATTAGGGTCTTATGACTAAGACATTGCTACCTTTAGATTCAGACTAAATCAGCATGATTCAGCAAACGGCACCAAAACCTGTACTGGTAAATAAAGATACAGTAAAATGTGGATAAATAAGTCAAGAGCATAAAAGTTAAAAACAAAGGCCAAAGCTTGGAATGTGACATAAGGAAACACCTGTGTAAGAGTAGTGATTATAAAAATTACACACATTTAAACTATGTATTCATGATTCTCTGGATTGAGGTAATTGTTTATGTCACAGCTGTGGAGAAAAATGGTTATCAAAATTGTTGACAATTTTAGTTTATATGCCTTATAGGAAATATGATTTCAAGTTAATAAAACTGTTATGTTTCCAAATGTGTGTATGTACATATGAGGGCTAGAATAACCTAATTGAAAATTAATCATTCATAAATTAATCCATTTTTATGCACCCAGATTTGCTTTGTCACCTTGAAATATATTATAAAATTACTAAAGGCAAATTACCAAATATTGGAATGGAATAATTATGACCTTGGTTAGCTTTTGCTAGATGTAAGGTATGGCTGATTTATAAGGAATCAGAATAAACTTTCTTATATTGATATTTAAATTTTGATTTATTTACAAGAGAAAAATTAATATTGTTATAGCTTTTAAGTTAGTATTTGTCCATTTTTCTAGGTAGTGTATATCTAGTAAATTGCAAAGGTGAACTAATAAGGCAGCAGCCGGTGTAACTTTTGTGTGTATTTGATCTTTCTGCATTATGAAATACATAGTCTCTATTTTGAAAGAGGCCAGGGATGAGCCTTAATCTTGTCCTAAAACTGAGTTTGGAGCATACACCTACTCACTGCACAGAGATAATGTGGCTGCTGTGTGTGCTGTCAAAGACTGAGAATGTAAGAAGAAACATCATTCTGTGCTTCACGGTGAGGAACTGCCATCTCCTGCCATGTGAAATAGCATGAGAGAACTAAGGTGGTGCATTGAAGTGATCTGAGAAACAGCAGTTCAGAGGAGTGCACAAGAAAGTCTAGCACTGTAAGCTTTGTCAGTCCACTCTGCAGTTGCCTTTTCTCTACCAGAAATAGCAGTTTCATAGAGTCAGTGAACTAACTCCTGCCTGGGCAGGGACTCCTTGCCATAGAAACTAATTGCCAAAAGCAGGAAAGCTCTGGCAAGAGAAGACTTGCAGTGGGGTGCACTAAGGGAAAATAAATGCATTGTGTGCCTTGGCTTGGCATTGCCTACTACAGATCATCCTACTAGAAGCCAGAAACTGTACAGTTTATGCTCCAGTACACCCATTATTTACTTACTCTGTTATCTAGGCTTGCCACTTCACTGTAGCAATGGACCCATCAAATTTCACCTGTTTTTGTAACTCAGGACAGCAGGTTGTTCTGGCCAAGAAAGTGTTTTTTTTCACCCAGATGCTCTTGTCTTACCCCATTATTTACTGTGTGCCTCTGAAACACTGACAAAGGCAGGGGAAAAGCAAAGGTCACCAAATAAAAAATGAGAAGTAATAAGAGCGAGTCAGAAACAAAAGAACTGTTGCTGTCATTAACCAAACATACGAATAATTAAAAAAAAAAAGGAAACAAACAAACAAAAAAATCCACACAAACAGAAAATAGTACCTAGAAATCCTGTTCCGGAACTGAAGCTTTAAAGCCATCCCAGGAATAAAAATTAATTTGATTTTTTGAATATGCAAAAGTTTCTACTTCTGTATATGAATTGGAAAAAGTAAATTATTGCCTGCAAAATGAACAGTTGAAGTCTTTGATGCTAGTGAGAATAAGCCCCCTAAATGGCAAAAACTAAAGGATTTTCAATTCATCCTTTTAAAAATAAAAAAGAAACCTCAAAAACATCAGATGAAGTTCTTATTTCTATGTAGGAAATAGTTTGCTGATCAGTCTCTGAGCATGAGTTTGCAGAGATGTTTGGCCCCACAAGGCAGTAACAAGTATTCCTTTGTTTTAATTAATAAATCTTACTTTCTAGAGCTTTAGAAGTATTACATTAATAATATGTCTTGGTCTGGAAGAAATTTATACCATTACAACACATCCATATAATATTCTACCGCAGCTTATATAAAAAGTTTTTAAAAATGCATTTTTATGGAGCTTTAATCTAGACTTAGTGTTTATTATTTGAGTGTAGTGAAAAGAAATTCGCAAAAGTCATAATATAGGCTCTGTAAATAAAAAACATTTTCCCTTAAGGCTGTAAATATAAAAAGTATTTTTAGGCAAATATTTTACTTTCCATGCTTTTAACTGCCAATGCCAATCAAAACCAAGGTTTGTGAGAAACTTGTACTTCTCTGGAATAATCTTTTTAATAATATATTAATTTCAGTTTAATCAACAAATGTGACATTTTCAGATTTATTTAGTTTTTAATTAAGCACAAAAGCTTTTAGGAAGTTTAGATTTTAAAGGGAGTCTCCTGACAGCCATTCTTCACAGAAATCTATCACTAGGATACATGTTTCAATGAGAATTCATGGTGAGCTGCTATGACCCTCTCTCCACCCATCCCAACTGCCCCACCAGGGGTGGATACATGTATTTGGAAAGTTAAACACGAACATTCTGAACATTAGGCATGTGCTGCTCTGGGTCAGGAATTTGTTGTCCAGTCTTACCTCATTCCTGGAAAGCAACTTCAGCATCTCCAGTTGTATCAGTTTCTTGTCAGCAATACCATTTGTTGCAGAAGTAAATCTTTACCTTGACATTCTCAATCCAAGCAAAGTTAGCAATATGGGCATCACTGAAACTGTATTATATAGTTGTACTAAACAGAAAATGTTCTATCACTCTAGTCAAAGAGTGTTAGAAATTGTTTTATTCATGAAAGCATATATTCCTCATCAATTTAGAAAACATTATAGACTTAAAAAATGACAGATTCCTTAAGTAATAATGGAATAGGAAACTTAGGGTTCAGTCAGCTCACGTAAATATCTCATTAAATCAGCTCACACCAAGGCCTTCCTTCAAGCCAAGATTAGGATCTGCGGTTACTTGAAAATTCCATTCAAGTTTTCCAGCTCAGCTAGCCTGTGCACTTACAAGTGTGAAACTAAAAGCAGTTAATCCTAGTGGGGAAGTAAATTAAATTTCACAAGTATAAACACTGAAATTGTAAATTTCATAATTTTATTCTTCCTTTGCCTATGCTCAGAAATCAATTCAGTATTAGCAACACTCCAGTACACTTAATGCCGTATTAAAATACATGAGCTGGGCATATAAAAAAATACATGTTGCGGGCATAACAAGATTAAGCATTATGCAATGGTAATACTGTCTTTGCTGCCAGTGTTGGAAGTTCTTGCTCCTGTCACTGTACCAAGGACAGGCTGCTGTGACAGCCAGGCTGCTTCTCTGGGGTAGAGAAGGGCACTGTCCCACCCAAACAGTGCCTCGCTGACTGTGTGTGACACAAACATCACTGTTCCCATGTCCAGAGAAGCAGGATAGTGAGCTCTCCGCACTCGCAACCTGCTCTGTCTCCTCAATAATAAAACACAGGAAAAGTCAATAGTTTGTTTGACAAAGCGCCTGTCTCCCAAAATGAGAGGTTTATTCTCACTAATTCCCAATGTTTATTCTCACTAATTTTTACTTTGTTAAACTGGAAAAAAACACATTGCTGTTAAGCTTCCTGCCACAGATATAATACCAGATCTACACAGTATCTTATGACTACACCATTTCTGCCTTTGCAAACTAAATTATAGTATGTTTGTACATCTGGGGCTTTTTTATTGTTAATAGCTGCTACGTCATGTTTTCCCAAATAGGAAGGAAAAACACATTTTTAAGGTTATGTCTTCTTTTCACTGTTAACAGTCAAAAAGGTGTAATTTGCTGCAAGCCTACCAGTCCATGAAGTCTATTGCCCATTTCCCCTGATCCTGGTGACAGGACATTTTAAGCAAAACTAGAAGTATGTTGACTAGAAATGCAGATTCAAATGATTTTTTCTGGAAATCTGAAGCCTCTGTCCTGTTCAGCAATATGTAGATGAGACTACTTTAGTGTTTTTCTAATTAGAATAAAATTCATGGATTTGAGGGCAGTTGTCCTGTTAGAGTTGTATAGCACAGTAGGTATACAGTGATTCCTATGGTGATGAGTGTCCCATCAACCTTTTTGCAGCTGGTAGAGAGCTGACTGCAAACCAGCTCAGAAAGAGATTCACGTGTAACAGCTATGAGAAACTGTCGTGGTTTTGCCCACCAGCCCATCCCTGGAGCTGAAGATGGTTTTGTCCAGGTAATTTCCGGACAAAAAGGCCAATCAAAAGTCCAGTGACGCCTTTGCTAATTACATCTTTAAGAAAACGGAAGAGAAGACTTGTGGCGCAGTTGAAATTAGGGGCAGCAGCCATGTAGGAGAAAGAAGCGGCAGGCCCAAAGAGGGCCAAGGCCCTCTCCTCCCCCGGCTTGGGCCGGGGTGGGGGCAGATGTAGCACTGAAGTCCTCTCTTTCTCTCTAGTAAGAGAGCGAAGAAAAAAAAGTTTAAAAGACGAACTGTTTGGACAGAAACTGCTGTGGAAGAATTCCAGCCGAAAGATAACGGAGTTTCCAAGGTCAAAGCTGGCAGCCGGAGGAGAGAGAAGAAATTCGAAGGGGGGAGAGCTGGTTTTTTTTCCCTTTTCGCTCTCTCTCCTCAGCAGGGAAAAGACTGAAAAGTAATCCCTGCTACTTGTAAAAATTTGTTGGAGTAAGGAGACCCCCCCACTGCGGCTGACGGAGGAGCCTGTGGATGTACCAAAGAGAACTGAGACTTCATGAAAAGGACTGAGGTGAGGCAGAGTCCTGTTGAAGACTTTGTGACCCTTGAAAGAGATGATGCTTATGCCGGAGCAGAGATGGCTCGAATAAGCTTGGGATCCGTGTGTGTGTGGATCCATACTGCTGTTGAAGATTTATAACTTTAAGGAAGAGAAAGAATCTCATGCTGGAGCGAGACGGCCCATGTGAGATGTTGGGATCCGTGTGTGTGTGGATCCATGCTAGACCCATGCCGAGAAGTCTATCAAGGACTGTTTCTCCCATGGGGAGGGACCTCCATAGGGAAACAGGGGTGAACTCTTAAACCATTATCCCCTGTACCCTGTGGTGAAAATCTATAGTAAGCAAGTGTCCCCTTGCAAGCCTATGGAAGGAAGACCCTTCAGGACCTGGGTAACCCCCAGCCTTCAGTCTTAGCCCAGGAGGGGGGTAGGCCCAGCCTTGGAGGCTGACACAGAGGGAGAGAGAAAAAGAAAAAGTTCCAGCTGCAACAAGAATGCTACTGCTACTAAAGATTTGTTACTGAAGAGAGAGAAAGAACTGGAACTCCGAAAATGAAGATTAAAATCACTTCTCGTCCTTGGACTGGTATAAGGGGGGGGGGGGGAGTATTTCTGTAAATATATAACACTTTAACTTGAATAGAAATTGTTGTAGATATAATTCTTTAGTTTTTAATTTATTAGTAGTTCTTGTTTTACTAGTAATAAATGTTTATACTATTTTCCCCAAATCCTGTCTCTCTTTTGTCTGCAAAAACCTTCTCTCCACTAGTAGTAATTGTGTGGGGGGTGGAAAGCAAATTAAGCCAAAGCAAAACCACGACAGAAACTTTCTTCTGTGTGTGTGTCTGAGACAACCAGATCTCTGAGGAAAATCTAAGCCGTTTCATAGCAAATTCCAATTTACTTTGTGGAGGGGTTTTTTGTACTGTGCATGCATTTTTAACAATTTCTCTTAGCTTCATCACCTCCCTAGTGTCCAGTTTAGACAACGTAAATATAACATTAAATACAACAGCTTTGTGAGATTTATGCATTTATAATTAAAAAAAATCCACAACCAAAAAAAAAACACCCAAAAAAACAACCCACAAAACCCCCCCCCAACAACAACAACAACAACAACAAAACCAGCAAAAATTAAGATTACCCTTGCATTCTTGACCCTTTTGGCCCTCAGGAGGTGATTCAACTCTACAGTTTATATGGGCTCCCTCTTTTCCTGGAACACACAGGCTGTCTGTGGGCACTGTCAAGCTCAGGGCATTTCTGCCAAGAACTCCAGGGTCCCTTGGCCACATAGGACAGTGGTGATGGAGGGAACTTGTAGGGAACACAAGTGTGCTTTTAATTTCAGAGGAATGTTTTGCTGCTACAGATTTTCCAGCTCCCATTACCTGATACAGGGTAGACTGATGTAGACACATCAGTGTCAAAGAGTAAGTCCAGAAAACTAGCTCATAGTCCAGAATATATACCTGAGACACTTGGGGTGGAAAATTTTGTTCTAAAAGATTAAGATTTGACATTATAAGCATCAAGAGACAATGAAAGCTCAGAAAATCAAAACTAGGTAAGTTGAATATTTTTTAAAGCATGCTTTCTACTTCATTGGCCTGTCCATCAAAATATCAATAATGTGTATTTATATTAAAAGGAATGTAAAGTACTCTTTTCTTACTCCTAAGTAAGAAAAGTAAACTAACTATAAATGGCATTATAGGCTCTTGCAACCCTCTTCAGCACTGAGAATTAGAGCGAGCTGAGTAATTTTTGATGGGGAAAAAAATAAGCAGGGAATGCCAGTTTGTCAAACTCAGATTTCTGAAGGGGAGACTCTTAGGATCATTTCATTTTCAATGAAATACAGCCACGGAACTCCTGTGAAGACCTGCATGCTCTCTGCGGGGTCATCTGGTGGTTGGTTGGGGTTCCTTGCCATATAGCCTACTTAGGGCAAGAGGCTCCAAGTCTGTAGAGCTTCTTGGGACATATGTTTTACCTTTCAAATTACTGTTTAACAAAAACCCTGTATTAAAGATTGTTTTTTTCAAGGTCCTTTATTTTATCTCTCTGAAATAGTTACAAATTATGTTCAGGATGTAAAACTGTATGTTAAGAGGCAAGAATTTTTTATAATTTAGAAGTTTATCTTGAGAAACTGGTAGATACAACACAGTGGTATCAAGCTACAGATATTAAATTAAAAATATCTGTAAAGAAAAATATTATAATCACATTACAAAATTAAAGAGGATTCAATATACTCCAGTAATATTACATAGGCAAATAATATAAAAATTAAATTCTCTACCTATTTCCTATCTAGGCAACTCTGCTAATTTTTTTAACAAACTGAAAGCATCACAAGAAAGGTGTATTAGACATGGGTAAAAGACTTCACTAACAAACAGTGAAAGTTTAAAGATGTTGCTTTGAAAATACCAGAAAACTGATTCTAATTTTTCTGTGCTGGTTATGTGCTGTATTCCCTTTGGTGTGGACCTGTGAGCCTGTTAGCAACTTCCTTCTCACACAGTTTAACTCAAAGCAGTCCTTAGGAAATATTGCAAGAAAAATAAGCAGCATGCCCTCAGAAGTGTTTTTCTAACCTCAGTCTCTTACTCCCTCTCCCAATTGTTTTGGTTTTGGGTTTTTTTTTTAAGCACTAAGCAATGCACATAAAGTTAAGTAAGCTGGAACTAATCATGTCATAACAAATTTATATAAAGCCATGTAAAAGAGACAGTATTAAATTTAATTGGAAATAAATTGTTGTTTCTCCATTACGAGACAGTGTTACTGGATAAAACCCTAATATGCAACTGTCCTCATGACCCCATGTGTCTCATCAAGCTTTATCTTTTAGCCATTTTTTATAAATGTTCTTAAACCCTTAGATAATCATTTTACTAAGTCATTGCAATGACATACAACTTTGTCATCTGAATCAGCAATTTCCAATCCATAGTCATATTTGTTACTTATGTTCACTAGATTTATCTGAACACACTTCTTGCTAATAACCTGTTAAAAAGGAACCATAAAACCCAGTTCCAAAATCTATTTAACCTCATGACCTTTTTTTTCCCAAAACCAGCCAACATGAATGCCTACAGATGAATAGAAAAGCAGAGGAAGTGATGGAGGGATACCTGCCTGGTAGACTCCTCCAGATTCCAGTGAAGTGTAACATGAGTTACAAGTAGCTTTATTGTTCTAAAATAAAAGCCCTTTTGTGATTAAAGCTGTAGGAAACTGAGCCTAGATATTGTTTTCTTGTTGGCTCAAATATCCATAACAAAAATCTTGCAAATAACTTAAATCGGATTAAGTTCCTCTCAGCTCTCCTTCATGACCTCCATCCAGCCTCTTGCTCCTTCACCTTCATGCAATCTGCTGCAGCAATTGTACCAATAAAATCACAGAAAAAAAATCTGAATTAAGGAAGCACTTTCTAAATGATTTTCAATCAGGCTTTTGCCCTACAGCAGTGGGTGTACAGTACAGTCAATCACACTCCTCCAGTACAGCTCTGATGCTAAACCCTGGGATAGGGATGAACACGGGTGGAAGGCTGAGGAATGGGGACAGTTAAATCTGATCTGGCTACTGAGACAAACATGATTTGTAACTCCACTATAAAGAGAATAATCTTTAGCATCAACAGGGATTTAATATAATGAGGGTCCAGCTTTCAAATGTTACATTATACTAAATGTTATCATTAAAATTTTCTATTCCAAATGATTGACACTCATTTCTCCAACACTGATCTATTTGTCCACAACAAAGGGAAAGTTCAGTCCCTGCCACTGTTAATCCAAATCACACATAAAGAAATTAAGTAGGAAAACAGGATGAGTTAATTTAATGCAGTCAGTCAGCTTGCTCTCAGATTTTAATAGCCAGAAGTGAAATAGATGAATAGCATACTACCTTTACAAAAAAGTAATTCCAAATAGCTGGCATGTATTTGCTACATCTTCCCCATTTGATAATCACTATATTTGAATAATTTTACTGATGTGTTTCTCAAGCTTGCTTGGAAGAACATTTCACAGATATTTTTAGAGTGCATGCTGCATTCAGTGTGGAATTTTTGCCGTTCGAAAAGGCAGTTAGATGGATCTAGCATGACAAACTGTCTTGCTGCTATTCACCTAGTTATTATTCAAGTCCCTTAAGTTAGTTACAAGGATTTTTTTAGTACATTTCATTAAGCTGTTGCCCTGGCTTTTCCTCTGTTTATAAAGACATAAAACTGTTTGAAAACCATCCATTTCTCAGCAATAACCACTAATGACTCCATAACTGCTCCAGCATCTTCTCCAAGCACTTCATGGTGAATTTCTTACCAGGCTGATTTGAAACCTCTAGCTTCTTCCGACATGCTATTTGTGACAAAGATCTCCTGATAATCTCATTTTCAGAAACACTACTCCCTAGGCCTCATAAGACAACATAACATATATGACATGTACAAACAAAAACAGTAAAAGACTCAGGCATCAGTATGTTTATAATTTAAAAACACAGTTTAAGGTCTGAAGTGCTTCCTACTCAAGGACACACAATTTGTAAAGAAGTTCTTTGATGGGAAGGAGTGCAGGAAAGTTTAGAGAAATTTAAAACATTGACATGTAGTTCAAAACAGAACATCCTGACTGTCTGCAAACAAGCCTGCTTCACAAATGGCCAGATCTGAGTCCCTTGTAAAGAGCCATCACCTGCTACCATTAATATTCTTAGCTGGTTAAAATAATCACGATTCAGCAGTGATTGAAATGTAATAACACATTTTATAGAAATAACTACCATGTTTTACTTTGCAAAAGGAAGAAGAGGCAAACATCATGCTAGTACCCTGATCGACAAAAAAAAGTTACTTTGTCCAGTTATTGTCCCTTCTGCTCAAAGAGGTTGAGAAGAAAAAAGGAGAAGCACGAGACAGGAGATAAAGTACAGCTTAACACAGGGGGGAAAAAGTGCAAATTCCTTTGATTCATTAAAACAACATTATACCCAGCCTCCCCCAACCCCCACTGCCACCCTCACTGAAGTTACAAAAGCAGTGGATGATTTTCTGTACAGCCCCAGCCTACTTTATTTCAGAATGTGGAGTGCAGGCAGTATTTTGAAACACAAAATAATAGAAAAGGGTATTCACAGGTTTAAAATGCAAGCATGTACTGCAAATCCCTCCAGTGAAGGGATGTGAAAAGCATTAGGAAAAGATGACAGTATATTACTGTAGTCCATCAGTAAGCCATTGACTAATAAAACGATCCCAACACGGGTTTCATCCCTTATTTACTTCCTCATTCTTCCCAAAACATCAAGCAAAGAGCAATTTATTATTGCTCTCTTATATTCCTGAGGCTGCCATTTGGCAAAAATGCAGAGTTCACCTTTGCTGAGCAATACCTTTGTGGTTTCTGTATCACACTAGAAAATTCTTCCACTTGTCCATTTTTATTTACATATAAGTAACAAAATACATTAAGTTTGAATAATAATCTTTATTTATTAGTTTATTTGTAAAAGGTACATTGTAATCCTGAGCTACTGCTTTTATACATTTAGCATCATACAAAGACAGGTCATTTACAGTTTGATCATTTACATTTATTGTGCTCCAAAATCCTTATCCGAATATCATTTTGACTTAGCAGGAACATAGATAATTTAAATTACATGTATCCCTGAAACATCCATATTAATTTACCCATCTGACCCCATTATCTAAATTACTACAGTTGTCTAAATCACTCAGGACATTCCTTCTGAATTTAGCAAAAACTTGTTTGAAACTAAAAAGATGGGCAGTGCAAGAACTGGTCCCTCAATCCTTTGTGAATACATCATTAGAAAAAACTTTCTGTTTCCGTATTCTCTTGACAAGTCAGTGTTAAATTGACTAGATGTACTGGATGGAATGGTCCAAGTAACAGTTTACTCATTTCCTTATTACAGCAGTTAATGAGAATTTACAGTGTCTCCCTTTGCAATGACCAGTGTCATAAGTCTCCCAAACATGGAAAATCTGACATGATCAGAGAAAGTAAGAGGAAACCCATCACCACCTTATTGTCATCTACATGACACTGAAGTATTACAAACCAATTCATATGAAATGCTTCCCTTAGACCCTGTAAAGGAACTTGTACGAATAACCGGAGTTAAGTTCCATAATCCGAGCATGGCTTTTAGGATTTGCCAGTTAAAAAAACCCACCAAAAAAACAAAAACAAAACAAAAAAAACCAAACAAACAAAAAATCCAAACAAACACCAAAACCAAAAGCTCAATCCCAGGATCCTTGAGAAGAAAGCATTTATCCTAACTGAAATCCAATCCTGGATAGATGGAAATTTAATTGGACTACCAAAATAGCATCTCTCTATCTGAAAAATCTCCAAGCATACAGTGTTTACAAATGTCTCTCTAGCAACAGTGTCAGTCTTTTAAAGTACACCCATAACTTTCACTTCCTGAATAAGGTCACTATGATCTTAGGCAAAAGGTACAGTAAGCAGTTCAAGCAAAATGCTTATTGCTTAGGTTTTAAAGCAAGCCACTTGAATAATTTTAGTTAAAATGTGAAGTACAAATGTGAAGCTACTGTAGAAACACTTAGAAACACTCTTGCTTTTGAACTTTTACTGATCATCTGGAAAAATGGCAGACGGATTTTAACATAACAAAGGAAATGTAAAACTTAATACTGACTGTTGAAATAAAATTCAACGCCTATAAAGACAGAGTTATGAACATGTAAACACAGCTTTAGTATTCAGAGCTAGGGAATCTAGCAGCAAAACAAACTATTTGCATATTATGTAGTGCAATGAACATTTGTTCTTAGAGACCCCCAGTCTTTAAACTACTTTGAACAGAATGTAATCCTTACAGGAAAGGTTTTAAAAGTGTCCACGATGTAATATCCAGAATTACTAGACATTCATCTATAACCTAACAATTTCTCTACGCAAAACTGTGCTCTGGATAACTGACTTTAATGGCTCCCCAGTAGCAGGCTCGAATGAGGCAGATTAAACCTAAGAGATAAGCAACAGCCCAAGAAACATATGTTGCGTGAAATCGCCTGGCGAAATCTTGTGTACCAACCTAAAAAGAGAAAACAGAAGTGTCAAACACACAGCACTATTTGCTCTTCAGAGAAGAGCAAGTTATATTAAGGAGAAGCATTTCAGCACCTTTTCAACTCTGGGAAGGGCAAAGCAGATACTTTATTAGCTTAACTTTACAGAACCATAGAGTAATTGAGCTTGAAGGGGACACCAGGAGACCTCTAGTGTCAACTTCCCAATCAAAGCACGGTCAACTCAAAGGTCAGACCAAGTTGTTCAGGGTTTTAATCCAGATGCGTCCCAAAAAACTCCCAAGGATGGAGGCCACACAAGCCTGTGGACAAACCTCATGGAAATTTTTTTCCACATAATTTTTAGACTCAGTAAGGTCATGGAAAAAAAAAAAATCCATCTCTCAGTGTTTTTATTTCTGGCTGTCTTTTTTTTATTAGGGAAACTGTAAAATCCTTCATAATTCATTTAAGCTCACCCATAAATAATTATTCAAGTTAAAATGCAAGTTAGAGGCCTAATGAGAATTACATGCATAAATTCACTTCAGGTATTTCCTCACATGTACTTTTCTGGGATTGCCAGGTAGAAAGTTGGCTCTAGTAACCAGTACCAGATACTGGTAAACCAGACAGTTTTCCAAGTAGCAGAGCAACAAGGGTGTGAGCTTTTTAATTTTTAGAACGCTTGTTATCTGGTTTTACTCCTTATAGCTTATACAAATTACAAATACATACATAATTCTAGCTTTTGGAATCTCATTCACCTCTGCTGCAGTGGAACATACATTCCTGGCTATACAGCAACATGTGTTTTTAAAAACATGGAAGTTTTGAGAGCTCTAGCAAGAGCAAGATATTCCAGTATTTCTACAGTGAAGTAAACCATTTTTCATAAAACTAAAGGTTTTAAAGAGATGAAGAGTCAAATTTAACACCAGAACAAAGTAACTTTCAAAGTGCCAGAATACTTTTTTTTTCAGAAACATTTCATTTTTCTGGCTAAGTCCACTGTTTTAATAAAGATGATAAAAACAGCACAGACTTAGGAAAGTTTACTCAAATGCTGGGGAAGGAAGAGCAAGTGAACTGAGAGAGCTCCTTTGATCACACACCCTTGCACACAGTTGCAATTACATCACAGAACATCACTCACAGTTAATCCAACGCCAATGAAGATGCATATCATGCCAATCGTAATATATGCACAGCAGCGCCTCCGTGGCAGCGCACTTCCAACAGATGAACTGTGAGGAAATAAATGATGTTGTAAATTAAACAAAAATACCCCCATCCAACCAAATAACAAACACCACAAAAACTACCCCTGCCATCAATAGTAACTAAATAGGGGAATAGAAAGAGAATGGCAACACACAACCCTGAGACTGGCTTGGCTGGTTAGAGCATGGTGCTAACAATGCCAAGACTGAGGGTTTGATCCCTGTGTGGGCCATTCACTTCAGAGCTGGACTCGATGATCCTTGTGGGTCCCTGCCAACTCAGAATATTCAGTGATTTTGTGACATACACCATCTTAAGTTTATAAAGCTGTAAGGAAAGTCTAAAATTTTACTACGAAGTACAAGACACATTTGTTTTAAAGGGGAACTATTGGTGATTATCTAACACCTAAAAATCTAGGTGCTTACAAGAAAGAGGATGGTGTCACACCTACAGTTTGAGTGTGTCCCACCTTCTGTGCCCACAGCACACCCAGGTAAGTATCCTACCGGATGATAAAACCTTTGGATTGCAAAACTTAAGTTGGCTTTGCAGCTTTTATGTAGGTTGCAAGACACCCTTCAGACTTGAGTCATCAGCATACGGCCTTAGTATATTCACTGCATCTAATTGACTGGAAATCACTTTTACTATCCCTAAATGTCATTAATAACAACCTTCATTATCCATTTCCTGGAACAGTTCACTCAATACTGTTCAGTGGCTAAACTCGGTCTTGTTTCTTGAAGGTAAACACAAATAGTTTTAGTCACAGATGTGTAATTTTTTTCCATGTTCAACATCTCCAAAGACTGAAATGCTTTAGACATCTTTAAGTCAGTTTTAGTAACTTCAAAAACATGGTAAGTTCTTCTTACTTTCCAATTTCTTTTAGAGTTCTACCACAAGTTACATGAGCTGCACAGATCACTTCTGACAATCAAAGTAAATAAATGCCCTGGAAGTTCTGTCACTTATCTGGACTATGAACTCCATGACAGACAGTTTTGTCTCTACTTCCTGCATCAAGATATCAGAGTGCTTCAGTCAAACAGGATATAAAATGCAAATAAAAATTACATTATTTACTACACGTTAGAAAAATTATTTCAGAAGTTTAGCACTGTTTAGCAAATACATCTTGAGTCACACATCTGCAATGACATGCAGCTACAGTAATGAAGAAAATAGGAACATGATTCAATTTCATTGAAACACAAGTAAAAAGACTATAGAGGCAGAGGTTCTTTCATAAAAACATGCACCATCTATATTAGAGGTAGTTTTGAAGCATCCTGAAGTATGCTATCATTAGTTAAGTTACTTCATGCCATTCTCTGGGAGATCAACACAACATTGGAAATAATGGAATGCTTGTATTCTGTGTTCAAGGATGCAAGGGAAAATAATTTTCATCTCATGATAGCTCAACATATTTAAGAAAAATGCATAACAGAAGAAAACACTGCTAAACTATTAAAGTAGTACATGCATCATATGACTGACCAAATTTCTGGCTCCAGTTAATTAACCACATAGTAAGGCCTCATATGCTTAGCATGTGACTAAAATTTTTTAAGCATTCATCTTAGGAAGCCTTCAAACAGAGTTTAAGCAGCTTTACTCCAACATTATTTCTTTACAAGGAATTTCTAAAATGATCCAAGAAAAAAAAAAGAAAAAAACAAACCAAAAGTGCACACCATCACAGTCTTCAAGCTAACACACTGAGCTTCATCAAGCTAACACAGTGAACTTCATCTTGCAAGGCAAAGAGTTGAAATACAGTGACCACTCAAGTCCTTTCCAAAAGAGCAGGAAAAGTCCCAAAACAGTTCTGGTCATTAATTTCCATGGGGAAATTATTTTTTGCCAAAAACCTTACAATTCACATCTGGGATGGGACTGGGGGATGTGTGTGATGTCATCAGTATGGGAGAATTCCCAGTTGGGGAAGTAATGGTATCTTACAATCCTCACACACACACACCTCTACACACTCCCTCAAAAGCCATCCTACAGCCATTCCAGAAAAAGGATATGTTGTCCAATTGCAAGTTACACGAGGAGAAAAATAATCAAAGCAAAAAGCACTTTTATAAAAGGGGAAAGCAAGGAGATGTTTGCCAAACTGACCTTAGATTCCCTCCTTTGCAGGATTTCCTGGCTACGTACTCAGAAAGTTAATTCTATTACAGAGCTGGATACTGTCAGATAAGCTGGTAGAAATGTCATGTTCAATACACCTAAAACATGCATGATATTCACCATGCTGTGCATCTCACACAGAGGCAAAGTTAATTCTGGGAAAGAGATCTTCAGTTTCACAGCTGACTTATGATTTTGTTTTTGAAATCATAACACTGCAGGTGCTGTGTGTGTTTCCCATCCATATTTCTCTCAAGCTCTGTCTCCTATACATTAAGAAAGGCGGGGAGAGAAACCATCACCTCATATACCACAAAAAGGAAGCGTAACAGCTTTTCTCTTTCCATGGAAAGCAAAGATGAAATAAGTATATTAAGTTTCTACAGTCACATAACAGACCTGGGAATATTTAGCAATCCAAATAAACCACAATTCATTTTTCACCTCCTGACAGTGATACTAGCCACTGGCCCACTCTAAATAGTGAAGCATCCCCCTAGCCACTCCAAATTACATATAAAAACCCCAAAGTAACTTTGAATAAAGAAAGCTAAAATTCTACCTCAAAACCTACCAACTGTGACAACTTTGACAAGCACATTTGGAAATCTGGGATCAAAAGAACATTTTCACATCACAGAAGCAGCTGATTAGTTCCATTGTGGGACTATGAGGGAACTCACTACAGAGCTGTCCAGAAGGCAGTGGTTCTTTGTTTCTGAGCTGCGCTGAGGAAGCAAAGGCACCTGCTAGACTTTTGAGCGGCAGCAGCACATATAAAAGACACCAGAGCCAATTTAGCCCTGGGTAGTAATTAAAAAAGAGAAAAACCACCACAAGGGACAAAGGCTATAAAAGAAGTAGCACAGGAAAGAATGCTGGGTCTCTTGTGCTCCAAATAATAGGAATTATAGCCAGAATTTCAGACACGCTTTCAGGAGGGTTTTTAAGAGGAAAATCAAAATGCCAGTATTTTGAAGGTGAATAGCACTGCTGAAACTAGCCTCCACAGTAGTGATAGGATTCCAGCATCTCTCTTTTTCCTAAAAGTCCTGCAGTCTTTATGGAGCAAAGCTGTTATAAATTCATTAGGGTTCATGGTTTTGTCAGACTGTAAAAAGTAAAATAGGTAGGTTCTAAAGGAAAAAAGATTTGAAAGTCTGAAATAATAACTTGTAGCATCAATTCTCTTTCTAGTAACTGAATTCATGATCCTGAAGTTTCTAGATGATTTATTATAGAGCTTGGGAAACAGAATGGCAGACATTAAAAGAACAGTTCCAGCTTCTTCTCCATCATTAAACAAGAAAAATACCAGAAACCTTCCTTAAATCTCTCACTCTTTTGGGAAACATCTGGTATTTTGCAATACAAAAGATCACTAAATCAGTAAAAAGTAACAGTTTCTCTCTCATTTCTAGGTGTCACTATAAAATAAAGCTGTATCATGACAGTTTCCTCATTAGCTACATTTGTTGTCTCAAAGCAGTGGATAACGTGCAACTAAAAGCCTGAGACAGGCTGAACCACTTATGCATCACCAGGGCATCTGCTAACACCTTACCGATACTGGCATGACAGGTTTACAGTCTACTTCCAAAGACATTTGGTCATTTACTAAATAAGTGATTTTATTCTCTGCATCACAATTAATTTCCTGTATTTCCCAAGTTGTTTTGTGACTTTTTTTTTTCTCTTGCAAAATAATAAAGTTGTAACCACAATGATAGCACATAGATAGGACTAAAAACAAACAAGATGATCTTATTTCCCCCAACATCCAGATATGAAAGAATCCTTTGTTTACATACTCTGAGGCACGATCGCTTTATTTTTCCCTGAACATTGTTTCATTATTGACCTTTTCATGTAGTAAGTCCTGATCTCCCCAGCAGTTTTAAAAGACATTTTTAATATTAAAATCTAGTTTCCATCAACCAAGTAGGAGGTCACAAACAAACTATTTTGCTGCACTGCTGAAGAGATTCAGTGCACTTTTAAAAGCATTTGAAACAAAGTTGTGAAAATTATTTGAGAATCTAAAAGTCTCAGTTGATGCCTCCTTGAAAAACTTACTGCAGCAGTCATTCATGGTACCTTGTGCCTTGGTCTACACTATCCTTTTTTCAGTGACAGTCATCCACTGAGTCAACAGAAGGAATGAATAGTTTTGCATCTGACTACTCAGCTACTAATGAAAGAAGCTTTGCATTAATAAGCTGAAATAAAGAACCCCACATTCCCTTCTAACTACTTGGCTACAACGACCTCTGACAAAGACTCAAGAGAAAGCAGGTCACTGCAGTTATTTATTCCATCATCATGACTCAAAGCTCTGTCTCACCTATGCTGTGCCCTAAATCCAAGTATTAAAAATGTTTATGCTGCTGGAAGTGCAGAACTCCTGACCATCGCATCTCAAATGCAGGGAAACACCAAGCAACTCATTCAAGGCTAAATTACAATATTCCACAGTTTGCATCCTCAGCCCAAGGGCAGACATGCCCACTTGTTAAAATTAGTTTTGTGCTCTGCAATACAGTTGCCATGCAAGCTGTAATTATCACAAATTGCACTGCAGAGAGGCTCCCATTTCCTTACATACAGATAGCGACTTTCCACTTTATCGACAGAGACACTGAGAAAACCTTAAACTCCAGCTGGAATTTAAAGTACAAGCAACATTAATCAACAGAAGACAAACCAAAAGATCACATGGTGGGAGTTTCAGACTGTTGCTTGGAGTGTGGTTTATTTTGCTGCTGTTATTGTTAGGGTTGGGTTTTTTTGTTTGGTTGGTTTTTGCTGGAGGTTTTTGTTTTGCCTTTTTTTTTTTTTTAAGATTAAACAGCAAATAATTTTGTACCTAAGGAGAGTCAAGAAAAAAGCTGAGGTCAGCTATCAAGAGTGACATGATAAAATATAAAACATAACTGCAATTAGTTTGAAAACAAAACAAACAGCAAAACATCAGCCCCTCCCTCAGGACTTAAAAGACTTAATGCAATCACAGTCTGTAAAAAATCCCTGAAGCATCTCACCAAGACTGAGTTTATTTGACTTAAGCAAACTAGAACATATCCACTACTACACACATGATCACTTACACCCCTGAGGCTAAACATAGCATTAGACTGACTTCTCTATCAAATACTCCAATAAAAGACTTCAATCACTGTTGAATGCCAGGTCATGCCCACACCTACAGTACACTTATGCTAAGCCTTCTGCTTCCTGAGGGACCTGCTAGTTGTCCTACAACATGCAACACAGCTGTGGTTCTCCATTCCCAGTGGAAAACACATTTGCTCCTTTAACTGGAAGTCACACCTGCCTGTCAAAGGAAGACAAATATTTAAATAAATCAGCAGGATGAAACGTCTCTGAAGAAATATTTAAGTCTTATTTCACATCCTGTGGTTGAGTTGATGTTAGTAGTGTAGTTTTTAGCAACAATTCAAACTAAGTATTCCTGACCTCAAATAATAAAGGCCAAATACTCAAAAAGAGAGCTCCAACCAAAAAAACCAAAACAAACTCTTACAGCTCTTGTATTCTACCTTTTCTTGTTCTCATTACAGTAATAACATATGAATAGACAAGTTATTCCACAGTAATTCATAAACATTAAACATGCATTAGGATGCTTTACACAAGTTAGTTGTTGAATTTATAATATCAGTAAAACCTCTTTCAAATAAGGATTAGTTCCTTTCCTCCTTTTACAATAAAGCAGTTAAAGCTCTAAATTTAAAGATGGCATCTGATTACTATTGCATGAAGAGGTAAAATTTCAAGGACATAACTTGGTAATTTTAGCACCCATTCCTGTCTATTGTTAGTAGCTTATTTTTGCCTCTATCAATTCAATCAGACTTTTCATCAATGCAGGTTAGATTTGTCAAAGTTACTGATTTGTGCATAAAGAGTGGAGAATTTATGTGCACACAACACGCGCTTTAGCCTTGAAGTTCAGATGAGCACGGCAAAATAATCAGCACGGCTGACATAATTTACTCCAAAGACTTTTACAGAAGAAACACTGGCAACTTCACAGTAATTTACATAACCTTGTTTCCAGAGAACTTACATTTTTTTGCAGTGTGGGCATTTTGCTAGTGTGTTAAACCTCAGTTCCATCCACTGTAAAAAGAAAAAAAGAAAAAGGTTGAAAAATTGACCTGAAAAAATGTTTATTGCATTTTATCCCTAAATGTCACTATGAAAACATGTTGCTTCTCAGATTCCTTTGACTTGTTTCTTGCTTTCTTCCATAAATGGGATGCCCTTTTGTCAGTGGCAACATAGGATTGGGATTTCCATGTGAACATTTCCCATGACTTGCCTTAATATTACAAAATTCAATTGACGTAATGTGGTTGCATCCACAAGCATAGTATGGGTAACATTATAATATTGTTTTTTTCTCTTACTTAACAGCTATGAATATACCCTGAATCAAAATAAGTGTGTTTTCTTTGGCACAATTACAAATGGGAGCATTTTCTCATCTTTCCCCAATCCTTGCATCATTTGTGAAAACTAAGTTATGGGTGCACAGAAAGATTAGCTAAAGAATATTTTAGAAAGTAGACATCTAACTTTTATATCATTAAAGCAGAGAACACTGTTGGCTTACATGACTTTTAAAAAGATGGTATATAAAACTGTACATGGTATGGTCATAACCTTCCTTGCAGACAAAAACCTATGTGGGAAACAACCTTAGCGAAAGTAGTGCCTAGAACTACCTCAACCAGGGGATACATAGTGATATACTCATTTAAAAACAGCATGTTCTGTTAAATTTCATTCTGTGATAACAGAAGTATTAAACAAGCATTTTAAACACGTTTGCCTTGATCAAGGGGATAAGGTTATTTTTCTTCACCCTTTAAGAAGTTATATTATAATTGCGGCTCTCTTTTGTTGCCTTTCTCAAGTGGAGGTTAGTTTGCAGCTTTCCTGGTGAAATGTAGTTCTCCTCTCCCCTCCTTTCTGGATTTTAGCAAGTCACCCTGCAAATTATTAGCAGGGGAAGAAGCCACAGCACAGATCACCAGTGTCTCGCCTCCATTGGGATCTGCCTTATCTCTGTGAGAAATCTGGAGTCGGCCTACTGAAGTGAATAGCATTAAAACTGCTAGAACCACAAATCAAAATCAAAGCCTGCCCTTGGATGGAAAACAGGACCAGCCTACAGCACAGCACCATTTAAACTAAGAAAATATTTATGATTTTATGTGTAAAGAAAGAGGATGTGTCTTTGCCAGTATCAGCAAATTTTGCTGTAAAGTTTCAATATGTAGTATTTAAATATAATAGTATTTAGAGTGCATTTTTCTGCCTCTTGAAGGTCTCCCTCAGTTTTATTTACTTCTCAATTTTATTTACTTGGGGAAAAAAAAATTTTTTTTTCCTAGTTCTGAAGTATCCAATTACACATTTAAAGAACAACTATGTAACTGGTATTATTTGTTTACAAGGCTTGGCCAAACTGATTTAGCATAGTTCTGTTTTATCCCTTAAGACTTCTGTAATACTCCCCACTCAAGCAAAGCTTTTTAGGAGCATTAATTCTACTTCCACATTCCTGGCAGAGGAGCAAGTTAAGTATTTGCCTGCATCCCTGTCAAAAACCTCCTCAATATCCCTTAGTTCTATACAGTGAAAGTGGAACTGGATGCAGCTGTCAGCGCTGGGAATGGAGACAGGCCTCATCAGACGGGTTACTTCAGCTTTTGAAACTACAATTCCAGAAACAGAAAACAGAAATAGGTAAAATATAAGTTCTTGATATAGACTGCTTCACTTTCCCTTTTGTACATTAGCTTTATCACAGTGTAGATTAGTCCATTTCCAAAGTTAATCGTTAATGGTCTTTCTAGAATTTTTTTAAGATTCTAATTATTAGCCCTAATTATTAATGGCTACAAACTCAAATGCATGAGCTGGGCTTCAAGTATAGATGGAAAAGAGAGGCAGCAATAATCTGTCTTCATAGAGAGTTACCTGGAAGTAACAGAAGCACTAAGTGTTATGATGCTTTCTGCACATACTAGAAATATTTGCAGAGAAAAAAAGAGCAAAAATATGACAAAACATTCAAACTACAAGAATTCAGATCACATCAGCAATAGGAAAGGTCACGTTGATGTACCTTCTAAGTCACAGAGCTTTGGTGGGGTTAACAAATAGTTAAAATCATGTTTAAGCTGGTATTTTTTACACATATTGCAATGCTTTACAGTACCTAATATTGATTCATGTTGTTATGAAAAATTTCATGTTACTGTGACTTGAAGTTATCTCTCTGCTGAGAATACAAACTGCATTTTTCTAATTGAAACAGTAGAATAAATGATAAGCCAAATCCCTGTTTAGATGTACTGAAACACAAATGAGGAGATAAGGATTCCAGAGCTCTTCATTTCAGCTATGGACAAAACCAGACATCCATCAAAGGTATTACTAGAAGAACATGTCAAACTTTTTTCCTTCTGAGCCTCAGTGCATTTAATGTAAGATAGAGAGGAAAAAAAAAAAAGAAAAAGAGAAAGAAAAACCCTATGCACACACAGAGTCCTACATACAGCTGCTTCTGCAAAAGAAGCTTCCCTTCCACTCCCCTCAGGTCCTTTGAGAGAGCAAAACACTTGTGCAAGTTAAAACTCATCTAAGTTTCCTGAAAAGTTTAAAGGGATTTCTATTCAATTATTTCAGAAGAAATAATTTTCATATTTGAATAGTTAAAAAAAAAAAAAATTAAATTGACAAAGCACAGTGCTTAGCCTACAGCCTGTGGCTTCCATAGCTTGCTCCTGACTTCTTGTCCTTAAGGTCTCTGCAAGAAGGACAGTAGCAGGCAGATGGCAGAGAGGGGGACAACACAGGGACAGCCCTGCCTTGCCCACCACCATTTCCAAAGGCAACTCAGTCTGATAGCCACAAACTATCACAGGCAGAGGTGTCTCAGGAGGTGAGGGGGGTTGCAGGGAATGACTTACTGCTGGCAGAAACAGTAAATGTCACAGCCCAAGTCACGAAGCACTCAAAAAAGCCCAAACCAGATCAAATTGTGATCTAGCAACAGTTAAACCCATGGCCTGCCCTCCTTTTCTATTCTACCCCATTTCCCACTTGTCTGAACTCCAAATCTGCCAGAAACAGTGGAAATCTTAAAACAGGAAAAACCTGCATCAGGTTACAAAGGGAAGAAAAGATCTCATTAACAAAATGTGAATAACTACTAATAGTTCAGCTATAGTATCACTTTAGTACTAAGCCTGACAGCTAAGACAGAGAAACTTTAAGGCACTCCATAGTATGGAGAGTGCTTTTCATAATTTTTAAAAAGACCCCCACATGTATAGAGGCAGGGAAAGCACAGCCCATACTGATGCTTTCATATAAAAAAAAAAAAAATCTTGGAAAGTGGTCAACAAGTTGACACACTTAAAAGAACACAGAACATTCAAATGACAATTTGACTTTCACACTCCAGGGATTCTAGCTTTGTTTGTCTATTTTATTCATTTTTTAATGGCCAAGTAAAAGGGATAACCTACTGAGTTGCTGAGAGATGCATCTAGCATTATGTATCTTCTTTACAGTGTGGAAATAGCAAAAGGCAGAAATACAGAGAAGTTGAGTTTCCAGGCTGGCTAATTTTTTTTTTTTTTTTTTTTTTTTTTTTTTTTTTTTTTTTTTTTTTTTTTGCTTCTCTGCTCACTCTGAAATCCAAGCAATTTCCAGACTTCTCTTCACTAAGAATTTTATTTGGAGAATCTCAGAATTAATTACAAAAAACAAGAGAAGCAAAAGTCTAGTGGAAAAGCTGTGTGAAGTGAGAAAAAATGGGTTTGTTTCTTGATAACTCAGTAAAAAAGAATACTAAACTTCCTATTTCTAATTATTTGGAAATTTTCAATGTACCACAAACCGACAAAATTTGTCTTACTGGCAGATAGAACTATGAAGTTCAAAATGTTGCAGTTCCCTAAAGTAATCATTATATCTGAAGTCACATGCACAAATCCCAAAATAGAAAACTTTGTCTGTTAAGGCATAATCTAGTGGTTATAGGAAAAAACAGCCTTTATGGGTTTAGGTTTTTCCCCTTATTTTCACCTGAAGTAGTACACTGTGTAAAGTACAAAGGTAATTTAGGCTGTACTTATAAAAAGCAAATAGGGAATCAAGTCAAGTAGAAATCCTATGCTTATGAAAGTCCCCAAAGATAGGCAAAAAAAAAAAAAAACAAAACAAAAAAAACCACTTCAGCTACCTTCAGTTGCTGACTTCTGCTCTTCAGCAAGTGCTCTAAGATAAATATATATTTTTCAATATATGGGCAGAATTAGCAGACAGAATATTTCTCAAGCATCTCTCTAATGGCTTTTCAGTTAGCACATTACCTGTAAATTCATAATCAAATTTCTAATATCTGAAAAAAATAAAAACAGAAGTGTAAGGGCCATTTCCTGCTTCCTGCATTCATCACCTACTATAGTAGTGAAGCCATTACAGCACACCTGTCCTGAATTCAGCTGGGATTATCAATTTTCTTCTTAGTAGCTGGTACAGCGCTGTGTTTTAGATTCAGTAACAACACTGGTAACAAGCTAATGTTTCAGTTGTCGCTAAGTAGCATTTACTCTAAGTCAAGGACTTCTCAGTTTCTCATGTTCTGCCAGTAAACCAAGTGCACAAGGAACTCGAGAGACCATAGCCAGGACAGCTGAGCTGAACTGGCCAAAGGGATATTCCATACCATAGAACATCATGTTTGATATATAAACTGGGGGAAGTTGGCTGAGAGATGCTGATCACTGCTGAGAGACTGGCTGGGCAACGGTCAGAGCATGGTGAACAACTGTATTGAGCATCACTTGCTTCTCTTGGGTTTTACTCCTCTCTCCCTCTCTTTTCATTACTATTATTATTGTTATTGTCATCATTAGTAGTATTGGGGGTTTTTTGTTTTAATCATTGAATTGTTTTTACCTCAACCCACAAGTTTTGCCTTTTGCCCAATTCTCCTCCCCACCTGGGCAGGGGGTCTGGGTGGTGGTTGCAGGGATGGCCTGGGTTAAGCCACAAAAGCACCTCACTGATCCATACACCTGAAGTAAAGACTTGAAGATAGAAATCTCCATTATAGAGCCCAACACAATCAAATCCTTCTCTCCCTGTTACAAGCCAACATAGAGTGCCATTCCCCAAGCCTCCTTTTTCCTCGAGTACTCTCTGGTCTTTATGTATCTTACAAGCCTTTGTTTCAGTAATGTAACACCACTGTCAGGACTATGTGGTTCCTTCAGCTGTACCACTTATCTTAGTCCATAATTCACAAACCTGACAGAGATTCAAGCACTGCTGAATGATGAAGCTAAAGTTAATTTGTGTACTGTTCAAGTAAGGCAGCCTCTTATCCATTTAGAAGGCTAGAAATAGTTCAACAACAAAAAAGTATTCTTGCATCCTTCCACTTAAAAAATGGGATAAACTGTCAGCCTCACATATAAACCAAAACCTCCAGTCTGTAAAAACTGACAGATATGCCAGTGGGCAAGTGCCATAAACAGCCTTCAGCAATTTCAGCAATAAACAGCAATGACAGAACCACTCTCTTAGCCACTGCAGAACACAGCCACCACTGCAAGATAAACAAAACCTGGAAGCATAACTTCCTTTTCCAGCACTGTCCACGCTCACATCACTAAGCAGTAAGACAGACTTTAAGCTTTATCCATCCACACACAGAAAGACTGTTAAAAGTTTTCTTGAAACACTTGTAAAGATAACCAAATACAGACCAAACATCCATAGCAATATGAAGACAGTTCCTCACTGACGCCAGAGAGTGAGGCAATACACTCCTTAAAAGTGCTTACAACAAATAACTTGAGGGATAGCCCAGTGAGGTGAGAAGGAGAATCTGGTGCTTTACTTACAAGGAACGTATTTCCACAATGCCCACACACCACTCTAGTTCCATCTGGTTGAACTGGCAAGGCAGGCTGAGCTGGCTGCTCTTCTGGAATCAGCATTACTGGACCGAGAGTAATGATGCGTCTACTGTGTTAAGAACATTAGATACACATATAATTAAGCTCATAAAAGAGAAGGACGATGCATTTAAGCAATTAGCAATTTAAGCAACTTGCTCCCAAATATTTTTACACTTTTTAACAACAATTTGCTTGTTAAAAACAGCCAATGCACCCAGTTTGGGTCTCTCTCCAAAGTGTTTTCCTTTTCAGTTTTGAAAACATTCTCTTTCACTTCAAGATCAGCCACACAAGCCTGAACCCTGTAGAGATCAAAGACTTGCCAGCATACAGCAGAAACACTCATCGGAAGAATGAAATCTTAATACCCAACCTGAGCAAGCCCAGGAATTGCAATGCATTCACCTACGTGAAACATGTAGAAAGAGTATGGACTCTTCCAAAAACTAGTTCTCCTTCCCACACTACTAACAATCACGTCAATATAAGCAGCATCTCCACATTAGTACAGTAAAAATTCAACTCAAATTGAGTAAACTAAGAAAGAAAACTACACCAGGTTGACTAAATGCAACCAGTTTACTTTAAAAAATAGTTTGTAAGTATTTGCTTTTATGTTTAACGCGTTTCAAGTTTAATTATAAAATTTGTCAGTCCAAAATGACAGTAACCAAATTAACCAACTCAAAACAGACTAAGGATGAGACTTCTTAGCATGAAAAAGCTAATGGGAAAACTAAAGCATTATTTAATTTGCCCTGCTCCTCTCCATATACAACCAAAATTGTATTCTGGATGGCTTCCCTTCTATCTGGAGTCTTACTCCCAACTCACTCTCTCAAAGTACACCAATTTTGCTCACTTTCTACCAAGATAAATACATAGACTATCTTGGGGAAACTGTCAAGATATATGCTTTTGAAATTATTTTAATAAAATTACAGAGTTTCTGATTCAGTTTAGTTACCAACCATATGATATATTATAACTGAAGTATCCCATGAACGTTCTTGCACTCTGAGAAAGTGTTTGGAATGTTTTGAACTCCTCCCCAACACCGCATTAGCAAAAAAAAAAAAAAAAAAAAAAAAATTCTCACAAGTCTCAAACTGTTTCAAAACCACAACAGCCAATACACTGGTGGCTATGGCACTTGGTATGGTAGAGCTTCCGTTCATGTGTCTGCAGACTTAGCCTTCATCTCCATTTCTCCTCTTAGAGCTGCACCACTTATAATCAAACTACTACTACCTTGGTGGGATCTTTAACACCAAAAGTCAAGAACTGAGAGGAAAATGAAAACTCAGCATAAACAGGAGGGAGAACAGGACTGAAGCCAACTTACTGCTTCCTCTCCCATTTCATTCTAGAGTCCCTGCTCTGAACTAAGCAAAGGGAGCATACTGTGTGTTTACAAGAAATTGTGAATGTTAAGTCCCAGAAACATAAGTGGATTTTCTTCTTCGTTGTTCTTTACATCATTTTTTTCCTTATGAAGTAGATAAAAAGGGACACACACATCTGAGACTAACCCTAAATAGAAGAACATGAAACTTTTTTCCTCTTTAATCTTAAAAAAAAATATTCAAAATTGACACTAGCACTACCTTTGTCTGTAGTAATTCAGTACTGCTCTGTTAAGTGTCCACATACAGAGGTCCAGGCTTGAACCTCTTTTAATTATAAAAACTTAACACAAAGAGAGGTGTTGCTTTAAAGAAAACTATCACAATGCACTTAGAGTATTTTATTCTTACCAGTTTGGTCTTGGACAGCCTATTTTCCGAGACGTATCCTTACAGATAAGGAGACAGTTACATTGACATCTAACATACTTCTTCCCTGGAGGAGGGTTTTTGATTGGCTAAACAAAAAAAAAGACCAACACAACCACCAGAGAACACACATCAGAAGTCATAGCAATTCACTTTTTTCCACATAACAGTATGACAAAGCAGAACAACTTCAGTGACAAGTTCTTGCTAACAGAGAAATACAGTTCCTCTTACAGAGGAAACTTCACAGTCAAGACAAAATTAGAAGTTTTTTCTCTCTTCCCAGAAAAAGAAGTAACAATTTCCTCAATAGAAAAAACAAGAGATTCTGCAAACTCAGGGGAAAAAAGAAAATTCATACTTTAGCAATGAAAATTTCAAGGCTTCAGTTCAATTTCATTTTTTTTAAATGTGAGCTTAAGGAGTGGTATATTTAAAAAAAAAAAAATTAACAACAGTCAAAACATCAAACAAGTCTCCTTGCTTGGTACAATGGCTTCATTCAACAGTGAAAGGATCACAGTCTGGTTCTCAGTCACTAAGGGGCCATGTAGACACCACTGTACTCTAATCTTACTTTAAACTGTACTGAAATTATCTTTCTCCAACCTGGGAATCCAGTTTCAGTGTCCCTTTCATACAGCAATTCAAAAGCTGCAAGATATTTTGGCTTGAAACATTATATATCTGCAGGGAAAGTGACTATCAATGGCAGGTTCTCTACTCTCCCTTTCAAGTGGGGAAAAAAAAAAAAGTTTTCCTGCAGTTTTAAGGCTTCCTGCCTTCCGGACATAATTTAAAGTCCTTTACATATAATAAATCCAATCCTGTGTTTTTCATACAAGTGCTTCCAATAGCTGTGGAGCACTGCAGTATCAGATCCTGAAACTAAAACTGGCAGGAAGAAGAAATTAGAAGCAGGAGCTAAATAGTGAAGACTTGAATTAAGAAAAGAGAAGGAGAAACAAATAGGTCTGTGATCACTGGAAAAGAACCTACAACTTACGCATTTCAAAGTTGCTGTATTGTAGTCTACTGGCAAGGTTAACTAACTGAATAGTACTGCAGGAAGAAGGCATACATCCAGGGAAAGGTATGGGGTAGTTTCTTTGCTCCTCCGACACTTAGAATAACTCAATTTTTCATTTCTCTTTGTCCCATCAAAACCAATTTCATCCTTCTTTACAGAAGGGTAATTACTTAAATGACATCCTTGCTTTCTGTCCTCCTCAGGAGACATCTCGAAACAGCCAGCTCAATGAAAATTTATTGTGCCAGCAACCCTTGAGCTTGCACGCCAGCTACACCAGCAGTCAGCTGGGGTGACAGGTCCTTAGCAGGGATGGCAGGAAGGGACTCACCTTTTGTAGGTGAGGACATGAATTCCACCAGCCACATACTTCAGCCTCCCCCCGCTTCCCTCCACAAAAAGAAAATGCTAAAAATCCATTTTACCGTAGCTTCATTGCAAACTGTGCACTTAACCACATGTTGGTGTAGCTTGCCATCCAAATTGATTAGCGACTGGCACACGCGGCAGTTTATTACAGGAACACCGCTGGCATCTGGACTTGCAATGGCAGTGTATGGAGGAGGAAGCTCTGCTGCAAGAGATAAGGAAATCTCAGCTGAAACACTAGAGGATCCTAAAATACTTTCGGCAAATGTTGTCCCTAAGTCACAGTCTCAAAAAAAGAAAAAAACTATTAAAAACCCCCCAAACAACTCAAAGTTAATGGTTAGCATAAACAAAAGACAAACCTAAGTTTGCATTCCCCGTCTCCACAGCTTCTGTGTACACAAACATCAGCCATAGCTGTAGGTAAAGCAAACCAGCAGCACAAACAGCAACACGCTAAATCACCCCAGAAATGAGGATCCAACAAAACGCTCATCTATGCAACTTTATTTTCTTACCAACTTTTTTTACTCCTGTAATTTCTGAAGACTTTGAAAAACTCAAACCCCAGACCTACTACAGATTAGTAGCAATTAGAGACTGGCTTTTGAAGAAAAAAAAACCAGAACACCCAGAAAATAAGGTAGGCAAAGGAGTCATAAACAGCCTTTACAAACATCTGAAAAGACTGAAACATAGACAAGTGTTTAACATATAGTAATCGATACTAAAACACAGGTAAAAACACAGAACAGTCCTGTAAAGAAAACAGATCTTGAATGGGAAGTGGCATGAAGTGCCTCTTTTTTGAGTGCAACAACAGCACTATCTCGGGAAAAAAAAAAAAAAAAAAAAAACAACACCAAAGATGAAGTCAGAGTTTCTGCTTTTAAGGGTTCCACATATTTTTCTTATCCAAGAGCCAAAGTATGGATGCACAAGGTGGTCTTTAGTCAATTAGGACAGGCTAACACAGGGAAAGGTATAGTGGCCTTAGGCCTCTGTGGAAGAGCAACCTTCAACTTTGCCAGTCTTGAGTCCACAATGCAACAGGGAGGAAACGCTAAAGATCCTTTGAGGTTTAAGAATCCATGGAATGAAAATAATTCAACACAGCAATCTCTCACAAGCTTATTATGACAATTATTTGGCATGTAAAAGCACCAAATTTTATTTCAAGTTCAGAGCTCTTCAGGTAAGCAAATACAGAACTGGCATATTCAACAGTTCATAATTAGCTTTTTTTAATACTAGTAGTTTGAAATACCTGCAGCCTTGGACTTCAGTAAGCTTTTTTAAAATTATATCCAAGTAGCTAATGAATTCTTCAGAGCAGCAATGAGAGATGAGCCTACTTTCAGTTTACCAACAGCACTGAACAGAACAGTATCTGCTGGAGGGTGGCGAGGGAAATCACAAGCTGCTATCAAAGCTGACAAGCCCAAGTATTAAATTTAAGCATGTAAGAAAGCACTCATCACTCCTTCACCCTGTCTTAAAGTGAACGTCAAAAGCTGGAAGGATATAAGAAACCCTGTCTGCCCTTCAAATGCAAAAGTCATCCCACACCTTTGAAGCAGCATTGCTGTTCAGTGCTCTCTCTCTCTTTGCTACTTGGTCTACAAATGATCCAGACCTGTGTTTGATTTTAACTCACAGACGCAGCAAGAGAACAGTGGATACCTTCAAAAGAATCATATCCAACATATTTGAATTATTTCAGATGAGAAAAAAATTAACTTATATGCAGCAATACATTTCTGAAGTCATGACACACACTTATTCTCCCTTATTTGAGCAAGTGAACTTCACACCTCCAACTCTGACATACCAGTTAGAGAAACCAACATCATTATGAGATATCAGGTAACAATGCTGTGACTTCTTTTTCTGAGGAATTATGTTCTGAAAAAATGCAGCATTCAGAAGAAAAAAAAACAAACACAAAACCCCTACAATATTTGGCAGTACTATGATATCCTATTTTAAGTAAGACTGCCACATGTAGGACAGGAGATATTACAAGATATTAACAAACAAAACAAACACACACAAGACAAAACTCCAATCCACACACACTTTGGCAAATAGAAACAACCTCAAGTCTACTAGATTACTGCAGAAACCAGGTTAGAACTTTGGACGATAGGAACAGCAGTGTCTTAGCCGCAAGTGGCAAAGTCAAGGCTGCTGCAAGGGGGTTTGGCAGTCAGCAGGCTGCTTAACTGCTCCTGCAGCGAGCAGCTGACACTTTCTGGCTTGGGAAAAAGGTAGCAATAGAACAACAGACACATTCAGCAGACCACATATCAAACTCTGTTAAGACACCCCTACAGTTCACTCCCAGCTTTAAGGGTGCTTTTCTGAAAAGCAACAATTGTGTTTCAGAACTTTTTCACTTTGTCCTCTCCATTTAAAGTGCAACTTCTTCACCCTGTCAGCTAGGAACAGGGCAGCAGTACTGGGGAAAGGCAAACAATATCTTGAAGGGTATCAGAACGTAAAAATAGACGCACAGTCCCCAGTCTTTCAGCTTTCCATGATCCTGGAATACTTTAGAAATTGGTAACTACACCCTTCTAGACATATATAATTTTCTATACCCTATTTCTAAGTGACAACTCTTAGGAGTCTGAAAGCTGGTTAACTGAGGTACATGAGCCCCTACAGACATTGCCAGCCACTTCTCCAGCCTCATACCGGAGCTGCTTGGCTTCCAGGTAAGCAGCCTCGCTGTTCCTGTCCTGCTGGCTCAGCAAATATCAGATAGCAAGCAAATAATGGCTGCTTTTCAGAATGGTGCTGCAGCAAATGACATTTGCTATGGAGCAGAAAGCCGGAGGTATCTTGGCACTGCAACCCTCATGCTTAAAGAAAACGTGCATTTGGAAGAGCTCCAGAAAACTAAACCAGCGAAAGCCACCAGAATTAAGTTTAAAGAAAAGTATATTGGAGAGGGTGAGGGGGTGGTGAAAAGGAAAATAAAGTCATTGTCTCAGAGTTTGCTGCTTATTACTCCTTAATAAAAAAGTTTCAAAGCACATTAAGATATTTTGGTATGACCCTTTTTTTTTTTTGACAGCTTGAATTTCAGGCTAACTATAATACCTAAAACCAGTTCATAAAGGTCTGTCACGCTGGACATGACTGGATTACAGGCAAGGTTCACATACACACCAGGAGACATTTAATGAGACACTGAATTTCCTGCTGCTGACATACCAATTTGCAGCTATATTATCAATTTTTCTTTTAAAAAAAATAAAATTAAACAATAATTAGTTCAGCAAGATTAGCAAAATGCCCTACAATGCAGTACATCTGAGTCCCTTCTCACCCACACAGCAGAGCAATGCAATGGAAGATATTCCATATTCAACCTGAGAAATTCCTTGTGGTGTTCGTGCACTTTCCTCCCTTGGTATTTGAAGGGTGGAAACCACAGAGAATCACTTGCAAAACAAACAAATGAGTTTGTTTTGTTTATGTGATTTAGAAAAAAAATAAATAATTTTTTATCATGACTTAGGAGTGAGTGGGTGAAGGAAAAAATTAAGTGATCTATGTCAGAGATAGGTAGTTAAGAACTAAGAAAGCCTGAGGGAAGAGGGACTAAAAAAAAAACAAAATAAAAAAAAAAAGGCATTGAATAACCACCTTAGTACAGAGAGCAGAGCTGACAGTTCCACCCTTTGTCTATGTGAAAAGTTTTTCAAATACTCTGGCCTGCATCCACACTAAAAAGATTTTTCTTGCTTGCTTCCATCATAAGGAACAAACACTGAGCCATTACCAGGATTCAACCAGCTTGCATTGAAAAGGGTCAGCTAGGTTCCAGCTGCAGCCCAACAACCATGGCCTCTCAAAGCTCAGGATGACATATTGGGCACAGTAGTTAATTACAGGGATAAGACTATTAATGTACATTCAGATGGTAGTTTTAAGGGCAAAGGGTTTCTTCCTCCTTCCTCTGCCACACCACACCAGTCAGGTGATGTTAAAGATGGACGCTCTTGGAGTTGGAGGTTTGGAAGCAAACCCCAACTTTCCATAAGAATGCTGCTTCTCTCTACATCTAGACTTGTACTAGAGAGAGAGAAAGGCTGCCTGTTAGATACAAAGGTGGTTTAGTTTGCCTATATCCTTTCACTAAGGAAAAAAGAGCAAGGAAAGTGGAGCTACTGGGTCTGTATCACAGTTGTGCAGGATTTTGTTCTGCAGCTATCTTTTTATAAGTGCTGTGGAGCAGTTTTGAAGTGCTACCTAGTATGCTTGCCCATGGACGACTGAACAAGAGGTCTTTGATGTTTAAGAAAGCTCTAGGGTTGGTTCCTCCTCACTTCTGGGAACAAGCCACTTATCTGAAACACCACACCCCACCACAGGTGCCCAGCCAGTTACCAGGAATTACAGATGCCCACTGAAGGCTCAGCAGGACACAGCTACCAACTGAAATGAGAATCTGGGGTCCAGCTCCTTACCAGGTCATGAGTTTTACCCTGAGTTCAGGTAAGAGTCACTGACCTAATGCATTTTCATTACTTTTGAAATCTATAAAGACTTTTAAAAAAGCCCCAACAGATCAAAATGTATACAAAAGTAATGGTTACAGGATAAAGACTACTAAGAATAAAACCATCAAACACCATAATTTAAATTCAGTTGGATTTCTGAATTTTTTTTTTTTTTTTTTTAACTTAAGAGATGATGCCAATTCTACACAAATTGATTAGGGAAAAAAACCAAACAAAACAAAAATCCCAACCTCTACTGATTTTCAGGCCAATATTCCTTTGTCCAATTCAAATGAAAGTAAACAGTCAATATCAACTACAGCCCTGACTGAAATACATTTTCATATCAAGACAAAGAGGCCTAGCTTTCCATAAGTTTAAATATTATTCTAAAGAGACAGATGCTCACTCACTCTAGTTACATACATGTCATAAATATATACACTTACATAGAAATTCCCAAGACTAACACACTGGAGCTATTGAGATAAGGATTGTAATCTTACATTTTAAAAGCTACTGCTAGCAAAGCTACTCTAATGTTATTGATTCTTTGTTCCTTCAGCTTTCTCCACACCTCACTTTCTGCTCTAAAACATGTAACTGGAAAAAAAAACAAAAAACAAACAAACAAACAAATCTACTAATGTACTTTGTAAACATCCTGATTTATATCTGCTAAGTAAAATCTTTTCACCTACTTATTAAATATTCAGTATTGATCAACAAGATGATTTTCTTAAGTCTGTGCAAGAAAGATAATATCGTATAATTATGCCACGATTACAGATTTGGAACCACAGTACCTGACTTGCTTTAAAAATAAAGCCAAAGCCAGCTACGGCCTTGAAACGCGTTTGCAAGGACATCCTAGTGGTTTTGGACTTCAACTACCACATTGCACTGAGCCCCTTCGCTATTTCAGTCCGCCTGCCGGCAGAGGGGCCGACGGCAGCTGGGCACCTCTGGGCTGTGGCACTGCGATGGCAGGCACAGCCCTGACACCGCCGACAGCCCCTGCGCTGCGCCCCAGCTCAGCTCGGCACCTTCCACCTAATCCTGCTCCTAATTAAGGGGGGAAACCCAAGTCCAACAATCACTCTGCAAGCTGCGGCATGCCAGAGAGTTATAATAAGCAGACCGGTTCGGGCTTGTTCTGCCCCTGCAAACAATTATTTTAACGTCTCTTATTTTTCCTGCTGAGGCGCCGAGGCCGGGGCGCACGGCGGGGAGCAGGGCCTACAGCCGGCCCTGCGCAGCGTTACCTGTTGTTCCCACCCGCGGCCCCCCAGCCGGGGCAGGGCGGGGGCTCCCCTGGCCCGGCCCCGCCGCCCCTCGCCGGCCAAGGCGGGGGAGCCCCCGCACCGCCGCACCCGCGCCGCCAGCGACAGGGCCGGGGCCAGCCCCGCCGCCTCCAGGGCCCCGCCGCCCCCCGCCCGGCACAGCCTTACCTCGGGGGCTGCTGTCCGGCAGGTAGGGCGGCGCGGTCGGGGTGACATTGCCGGAGCCGGGCGCGGAGAGCAGCGGGGAGCGCTCGTCCACCCCCTCGGCGGCCATGGCTGCGGCACGGAGGGCCCTGCCCGCGGCCGGGCGCTCGGCGTGGGGCGGGGAGGCGGCCGGACCGACGGAGCCGGGGAAGGGGAAGGAGCGCAGAGGAAGGGGCTGGGAATGAATGGGAGCGGGGCGGGGAGGAGGGACGGCGGGGCGGGGGCTGGGCCGGCCGCCCCCCGGCACGGGCTAATGAGCGGGGCGGGCCGGGGGCGGCGCCTGCAGGAGGAGCGTAGCAACCTTCTTCTGTAAATAAATTAAAAAAAAAAAAAAAAAAAAAAAAAAAAAAAAGCATTTGCTGGGTTGTAGGGTTGTTGTTTTTTTTGGGGGGTTGGTTTTTTTGGGGGTTGGGTTTTGGGGTTTTTTTTGGGGGGGGAGTTTGGTGGTTTGGTTTGATTTGGTTGGTTTGGTTTGGGTTGGGGTTTTTTGGTTGTTGTTTTGTTGGGGTTTTTTTTCAATTTTTTTTTTTTTTTTTTTTAAAGCTCTGTGTGTGGATATGGACGTCAGTACCAAGGAAGGGCTATAGTTGATCTAACTGGGACCAGTTGCCTTTCCAGGAGTCTGTGATGCAGACCGACTCAGGTGGCACTTACCCAGGTGGGAAAGTGGTGGTAACCTTTAAGGGCACTCTAAACGAGTGGAGATAAATCTACCTGTTGAGCAAATCTGCTCAACTGGGAAGCCTCTCCCCCGGTGTCACTGAGCTCTCTCAGGACATAAGGACTTAATATCCTTCTGCCAGACAGCACCCTCGGGGACCATCTGGAAGTCTGTGGCAAAGAGGGAAAATAGCCTTCCCTGGTTAATTTTTCAGACTGTATTGAGATAAAGCAGATGTTAGCCACCTAAGTATCATGTGCTTCAACTGTCCATCAGTCAGAGATTGCCAGGCTTCAGTAACAGCAGAAAAAAACCCAGTTACTTTGTACACAAGTGGACACGGCTGCCAAGTGCCACCCCATGTCCATGCAGTGTGATTACTCAGAAACAAGACATTTCTTGAAACACCTTATGTGGAAAGCAAATGTTTTTGTAAGAAGTGGGTAAAGAAGAGACCATGGCATGAGACTTCACAAGCTGGTCATATTCTGTCCCTAGTACAATTCACAATAAAATAGGGTTTCTTGCATCATGTTGAAAATTTTCTGCATAAGCTGTTTTTCCCATTTGACTCTAAGAAATCAAGCTGTTCTATAAAAACAGATTAATGTATTTGAGAGTCTATGAGAAATAATCAAAACATTAAATTAAATGGAGGCTGATGTGTTTTATTTTCCAGTTGTTCATTTTTACTTTAATAACTATCATATGGAATTCTTTAATAACTATGATATGGAATTAATAAGCTGTGGTAATGTGATGGCAAAAAAAATGTTTTCAAAGATTATTTTAATGTTTTCAAAAAAAAAGTTGAAGCAAATTTTGAAATATTATTCATTCTTTCTCATTTGGGACAAAATTGTGGCTTTGAACATTGTTATTTCTTACAGAAATAAACTCTGAATTTTAATTAGCTCTGATGTTATCATGTAAGCGATAAGGTGCTATAAGGCCAACTGTCTTCATCATGCAAGAAATGCAGTAATGCTATGGTTTCCATTGAAAAAATGTGGTAACTAGTCTGGAAGATGCTTTTTTAGTATAAATTAGAGGGAGCCTTCAGTGTTCAGTCAGCTTCAAAATACTCTCAAACTCAAATCAATTCTTAACAGTTTTGGGACGGGGAGGCAGTTTGAGGCTTTTTAAGGCTCAAGGTGTTTTGTGCCCCTAGCTCCTTCTTGACAAGGTACTATGAGTCTGACCTTAGCATGTCAAAAGTAGATCATAAATATTACTGGTGAGGTAATGATTTTAGCCCATGACTTTGCTACCACGTGCCCAGTTTTCAACAAGTGCAGAGCCATAGGCTTTCTTTTGGAGTCCTCATGCAGGAATTGGCCTTTGCAACCAGATTTCTTTACCATTTTTCTTGTTTGGGAAAAGAGAAAAGATTTTATACATTGTTAAAGCTGACAACTAGACAGCACTGAGTTCCACCAACACCTAGTCAGTCCATCCTGCTGCAAGTACAGCAAATTGTCTGTGTGGGACCTCCTTCTCCACTGAACTGCTCTTCTGCGCCTCTGAAGAAGACTGTAAACCTCAAGTTCACTCCCAGGGACCTGCAGGGAAAGCTATGTCACAACTCAGTCTGGCAGCTCAAGTCTGCACATACAGCTAAGAATTATTGTTATTAAGCATCCCAGCATGCTGACCTAGTCTTGGAAATATGACAGTCATCTAAATAAGTAGCCATTTGGGATAAAAAAAAATAAACATACTTCCAGCTCCTTGACTTGACTTGTCAGAGTTCTTTAAACCCCAGTCACCTGAGCTGCTGAACAGTCTAAATAGCAGAAATTAGGTAATAGTTCAGTCATCTGCCTCTGTTTTTTAGTATTTTGAGTCCACGTGTTTAAGGTAGTTAAAGGTCTACAGGACTTTCCAACTCAAATGTTGCAGCCTGACGTGTAGAACTGCTGGCATTGTCTGCAGTATCCATAGGAAGTTGGATGGATGCAGATAATAACACTGGAGTGTACCAAAAGCTCTACCAGGAAACAAGGCAATGGACTTGGCTGGTAACGAACCTTCTTTGGACGTTACTCAGGCTCCAAAGGGAAGAATTCAAACATCAGATAATGTCAGGCTTTAGATAACTTAGTCAGAGAGAACCTGCTGCTTTCTTCCTGCTCTTTTTCCTCTGGACAGAAGTGCCTTATGATACGTGTTTAATTACACTGCTGTGCAGTTTTCCTCCTATGAAAATCTTGCCTTTTCTAGTGGGTAGGGTGATCTTCTCTGAGCAGCCCTGCTTGTGACTGAACTATCCAGAAGACACATCACTACTTGACTTCAGTGTTGTAGCACAAGCCACAGTGCAGGGAGCATCAGTTTTTCACACTCTGCCCTCAGGCTTCTTGGAGTGATGAGCCAGGACACCTCAGCTTTGCACTGTGGTACTTGTTTGTGTTGCCAAGGCATCTCAGCATTGAAGTTTGTATGATACAGACTAAGAATACAACCATATGCCTCTGTGGAAAATGCCTGCAAAAGCGCAGGTAGACTGCACTTTGAAAATGACACAGGCAAATGAACCAATTACACCTCTGAGAACAGCCTTACAGAAGGTTTCTCAAGGTGTCTTCACCTGTGTCACCAAATGGAATCACTAATGTACCTCTCTGTCCTGCCCCAGTGTTGTGTTGTTTCATATAAACTTCTATACCAAATAAATGAGGTCTGAGCAAGACTGCACATTGGTTAAATAAAATTAATATGGTACAACATATTTTCTGCTACTATCTTTATTGATTTTCCATGCTTAGTGTGACCTTTTGAGAAGCTTGGTAATGTTCAAGGTTTTTTTCTTCATTTTGAAAAAATCATCCTCTTTTTTTTTTTTTTTTTTTTTTTTTTTTTAGTTTTTCATTTTCCCTAGATAAAAGAATCTATTTACTTTAGCATGAGATAAAACACTGAAAATGTTGGAGCTCACTGTCAAATGCATAAGTATTTGTGTATCAATAGTATAAACAACTACAACTCTTCGTTAATCTTGCCTCTTCAATAAGCAGTAAGTGTAAAAAAGCTACCTTAGGGAGTGTGTTTGTGCTGTGCAGACTTTTTTCAGGTAACTTTCTAATTTTCTATATTATATTTAAGAACAAATAACCTCCAATAATAATGTTTTATCTATTATTTTTATTTTCATAATAATGCTTAGAGCAAGTCTGAATCAACTGTGATAGGAGCTGTTCAATTCCTTTATGTCTATAAAGGAATATCCTGATCATTTACAATATAAGAAAGATAAAAATAAAAATTCAAAAATAATACAGGTTATGCAAATTCACATAAATTCTCACAGTGTAAGAACTGGAATATAGTTCTTCTCAAGTCCAGTCAAAGGATTGTTTGCTAAACCAAGTTTCTTCCTAATGGCAATTGAATAAATTGAATAAATTGAATAAAAAAAGAAAGTAAAGTGCTTATTCTTACATTTTCCCAGACTGACTATATCAGAAAGGGCACAGTAAGGTAACACAAGGCTTATTTTTTAAAACTGTAATACGGAGAGGTGCATAGGAACAACATATACAATGCACACAAAATCCTCTCAGGATTTTCATTTGCAAAGGTATCCATCCTGTGCTGCAAGATCAAGTCTATGACAAAATAAAATTTTGTATTACAGATAGTCTGAGAAATGTAATTGCATTACTGTGTATAGTATGAGATGCAGGATATAATAATTAACACCAGTTATAAAAATAGCTAACTAGAGGAGGGCACATATGGTTTCAGGTAAGGTAATGTGACATAAACTAATACAACAACTGTGATACAATATTGAAGATAGTATTTGGAAGATAGACAAAGCTTTTGGAAACACTTCTCAGTTCTGCCCTTTGTGCTATGCCACAAACTAGCACAGACTTCTGACTCCAGGTAGGACTGTGACTTGGCACTGATATGCACAGCCATGTGATAACCTCTAGAATGGTTAGTATATGGGATTTTTATTTTTATTTTCTTCTTTTTTCCTTTTAATGTATGTGTCTGTAATTTTTTCACATGCAAAAGTATACAAGCACCATGAAAATAGGAATGTAATAAAATTCCATATATATCTGTATTTGGGAAAGGGCTGTTTTCTCTCCATATTGCAGAAGTTAGACGGGAGGTCTTACAGAGCACAGAAATTAAATATGAACCTCTTATGTGCAGAAGAATTTTACCTCTAGTCCCATCAACACTGCTCATCCCATTATGGTTGTGTGATAAGTCACTCTCCTACTGGCAAAACACAGACAAGGAACATTAAGTTATTCAGCGATGTCTTAGGAGGCTGACAGCAGCTAATGCTGCAGAAAGAGGTTGTTCTTCCAACCCACTCCTTCCCACCTGCAGAGCTGCACAGGCAGGAGAACTGAATACCAGAGCTGTGAGAAGGGTCATGCTTGCTGCACTGACAGCCTCTGCCTGTCGACACCCTCTGTTCCCAAAAGCAATGGGTAGCATTTGGTCAGTGACTAGACAAGTCTATTTTTAGTAACTTTTTATTCTATATATACTATTCCTGTCACTACAGAGCACTTGTGCAAATGTATGTGAGGAAGCTGCTGTTAAAAAGCTGCAATTTCCTGGACTGCATTAATTTTACCACAGTAGATTATGACAGACAGAAATTATAATGGTAAAGAAGTCTTCATTTACACAAAGAGAGGTGTCTTCTGTTATTTCTAACTTTAATTGCAATTCTTGTAAAGCTTTCTTTCCCTTATTGTACATCTGTCATTTTTTTACAGTATTGGTGCTATTTCCAGTGAACTTTATTTTTAGAACAATGGAGGAATTTTCAGTCTCAATTAAGAGGCAGTTCACACAGGAAAATGTAATCTTTATTGACAGGAAAATTGTTTACGGGTTTTAAATTCCTTTCCAGCCCAGTTCCATCTCAGTGTGTTAGCATAACTATTAAGCGCTTTTTTGGTCATCTTGAAGACAGCAGCTGCTTTCAAAAATCTTTATTTAATATATTAATCTCCTCTTAATCATATTACATATACTCAAGATTCCTTCCTTTGCTAATTGTCAGAGTTTGCTACTCAATAAATATCTATATTTTTAAATATCTATATTTTATTTAAATATCTAGATCTCTTCCTTCTGTAAAATCATTCAATTTCTTTACTAATGTCAGCCAAATGTATTGTATTAGTAGTTTCTGAATAATCTTTTAATTCTTTTTTCTACTTTTTTCTTGAATGAATTAATATTACAGAATTAATTTAGTTCTAAATTTATTAGACATTTCTACATGTTAGAATCATATACAAATTTAATTTGATCTCTGATTTTTAGTCCTGAGAGTGGGAGTTTGAGGGGAACAACAAAGAAAATTTTGTCTTAACTTCTATATGAGCATTTTTTTCCACTTCATTTGGAGGTACTTTTTAGCCAGAAACACCTCTGAGCCTTTGGTCATGAAGCCAAGCAATATCAGCCTTATTCAATACCTAGACAATATGCATTCAAGAAAAACAGCTAAAGATCTAAAGGTACTTATGGCACTTCAGTAGACAGCACCTTTTGCTCTGAGGAAGAGCAGAGCTGCTGTACCCTTCTGGCACCTGGTGGAGACTAAGTATAAAGAAGGAAGCTTCAAACTGAAGTCAAGGTTACAGCAGCTTTTGATCATGATCTATCCCATGACACATATCACAAGAACAGCAGCATCTTGGTCAAATTCCAGTTTGGATAATTAAGCATCTGACTTGAATTCCTTTTGTCACTTCAGGAGCTCATCTCCACTCTAGCTTGGGGTTCTGCAAGACTTCTGTGAGTTAGAGAACCTCCATACGACTAGATGGGAAAGAAAAGAGGCTGAGGGGGAATGAGTTTACTCTAGATCCCCCAAAATTAAACTGCTTGCATGTTTGTATCTAAGCACTGTCTGCATCTGCAGAACCTCTTTAATTGATGCTTTTCATAAATAAATAGTTTAGTTTTAGAGATAGTAGTTCTATTGTGTGCCTTTTAGCATGTGATGCAAGGGTGGCAACAGCTAGTCTAATCACAGACACCATTAAAGAGGAACTTGTAATTAACCGCAAAACATTGTAGCAATGAGGAATCAGACAAATTAGAAATCTGGAGGGACTCCAGCCAGCAGAAAGCTGAATTTCCTGTTATAAGGATAAAATGTATCTAGATCTTACCAATGCAGATTGAATATGGAAAAGAAGAAACATACATTTATCTCCCATTGATGGAAAAGACGTAAAAAGCATGCCAAGAGTTATTGTGAGCTTCAGCGGAAGAGTATTTCAGCTTTTTGATACAAAACCCAATATCTTTCTGAGAAAGGTTAAAATAGAGCCAGGATTTACTTATCCTTATGAAATGATCAATCTTAAGATTGTCAGAAGATGCAGGATGTTTAACAAGGAGAAAGAATGCAAAATAGTGCAATTAAGGTAGTAACTGAGAAGAAAAAATCCTTTACCAGTACTACAAACGAGTTTCTAGATCCATACGGTTGAAAAAGGTGCAATGAAATGAATGTATTTAATGCATCTTTATAAGGAGTTAACCTAATGAAGAGCTAATAAATATGGAGTCTGCACATTGTAAGCACATAACACATGAAACAGGATTTCTGTGATCTTTTTATGTCCTTGTTCCAGGGGCTGGGACCAGTTTATCACTATGTGGGTATAACCAAAACTGTGTATTCTACAACCTCTATGTCATTTCTCATGGACTTAATAAATGGATTTTTTGCAGCAGTTGCCCAGGGCACACCTGACACCTCAGTCTACAAGCTGGATGTTAAAGACCCCTGTGAGGCAGGAGTGTTCTTTTGTTTTCACACCAATGATTCAACTGTGATAACTCCCCTACAGAAAGGCATTAACAGCTTCACATCGACTCCGAGATGTCATCTCTGCTAATGGACCACAACAGGCTGGCATAATAGGCAACTGCAACACCTAGACCATCAAAGATTGCAAAAATATCTCGTGACTCACAGAGTTAAATTACGCATTGTGAAACTCCCCGCCCTAGGGAAGGTAATGGGCATTTCCATCTGAATTTGAACATATATAAACTTCAGGTTTTGGAATTTCTGGTGCCACTCATCAGATCCAGAGGAGGACCAGAACTTCATCAGAACTGCAGTCATCATCCCAACCAACAGGAATGCTGACTTTTCCTTTTATTTTGCACTCAGGGGGGGCCACGTGGTGCTCAACACAGGGGCTAACAAAGACTGATCTGTTCTTATCCGAGGGTGCTGGATGATACATAGTTTTTTTTTGTGGCTAACCCCAGATTTTTTCTGTATCACTGGACTTATTGTAATCTTTTCTTAGTAAATTGCAACTCTGACTTGTAATCTCTCTTGAACTGAGTTCATTTTTCCCACTAGTTTACTTTTAAACTGGCACAAAGGAAAAGATACCTAGCTGCTCTAGTGTTATCTCCGTACATGCCATTTTGATGTTCATCAGCTTTGTGAGCCAATGGCAGCTTTTTTTTTTTTTTTTTTGTGATCTTGCTATCAAGTTGCTCACTTAAGTGATAATATTTTGCTCTCTCCCTGTAGAGCTAGAATATCTTGCATTGGGCTCCTACTTAATGTGCATACAGCAGTGTGGATAGCTTCCACTTCCCTTATTTCCTGAAGGCAGCTATCATAATTACAGCTTTGCCTTCCTTCCACAATCTCTCCCAGATGACCTGCTATACCATATGAGGTCTCTAATATGCTACCTATTATAGATCACAAAAAACACAAAAGGCTTCTGTAAGAAATGTATAATATCTATGTTCTTTGATATGTCCTTGTCACCTAACATTGATCTAACATCTCTGGGTGCATTACTATAGCAAACGGCAGAACAAGAATGAATACAGTTCTCCAACATATTTTTGAGAGCATGCTATTGGAAATTGAGGAGTTGAGAGTTCAAAGTCATTGGTTTAGGATTTCCAGGGAAATGGAAAATTCAGTTCTGACACAGATTCAAGCCCTAAAAGCAGCTTTCCTCCTTAAAAAAAAATCCAAGCAAACAAAAAATACCCCAACAAAACCATAAAAACAAACCCAGAAGGAATAATGTCATTTGTTTCTGTAACCACCACTTGCTTTTAAGTATGGAAAATTATTTTTGTGAAATGCTCAATATGACATATGGAAATACACATCAGCTTTGTTTATTTGTTCCTTTGGATTTGGAGAAACTGCTGGATCGTCTTCTTTCTCCTGCATGATGCACTACAAATGTGTAGAGAGCCCTAGCAGGTGCTTACTAATAGGTTCTATCAATCTGGAGATAAAAATTAATGAAGCAGTCTGAGTGAAGTATGGAAAGATGGCTGATGTTAAGTGCCAAAACCGGTTTGAAATGTTAGAAGTAGTGCTTTTGTACTTAGAGCTCCACAGCTATAATGTACAGCTTATTCTTTCTTCATTTACCAAGCATTGTATCCTCCACATGTTCTACACCTTTTCAAGTAATTTAATCTTCTCATTTCAAATCAATTGTTGTCTTACTCCCTCTCATCCCTCTTCACAATTCAGTCATAAATCATTTCATAGAGTGTATTCACTCCAATATGCTCCAAGAGCAAACAGAAGTCTATTGTCAAACTCATCAAATAGTTAATCAGCTCTTTGTTTGTAAATGTTGGAGTTAGTGTCATTGTTTTCTTTGGAGTGTGTGCAGCAATGTCTCTGCACATCAATCAATATTTGTGGGGCTCACTTGCTTTGGGATTACAGTGTTGAGTTTGTTGATCTGTTTTGTTAATCTCTTTTAACCAGTAATTGCCCCAGTACTCATATTTACCACTCCAAGTCCTTACCCTGGTTTATCTCTTGCTTTGTCTTCTTCTCTGGCTTTTCACTCAGCTTATCCCAGTATTCTCTTGCAGCCTTACTTCTTTCCAGAGATATTTCCTCAGTCCACATATCTAAGATAGGGAGCAATGATTGTTTCCCTCCCCTCTATTCATCCCCCTATTTTAGAATTTGTAAGATCATAGAATAGTTTGAGTTGGAAGTGTCCTTTAAAACCCATTTAGTCTAACCCCTCTACAATGAGCAGGGACACCTTCTACTACATCAGGTTGCTAAGAACCCTGTCCAACCTGTCCAACCAAACCTTGAATGTTTCCAGGGGTGGGCTGTCTCCCACCTCTCTGGGCAACCTGTTTCAGTGTTTTACACTCCTCAAATTCTTCTCCCTTTGTCAAACACGCCTTTTCCCGTTCTCTCCTCTATTTCCTACTGGCTCCAGACATCCCTTCCTCTTTTCACAGCCATGTTCTCTTCAACTGTCATCCGTCTAGTTCCTTTCAGAGTTTTCCCTTTCTTTTCCCCATGTCTGGGTTTCCAGACTCCTTTTGTGAATCTCCTGGTTGGCTTTTCCTTGTCCTTAGGGCACTCAAGTCAGGCAGTTTCCTTTCTTCCCTCCCAGGGTACCCAGCAGATGAGAGATCTACTGGTGGGCTCAAGTACTCAGTGCTGGGGGGGGTGGTACTGGAAGCCCAGCATTGGGATTAGAGAATGGATTTAGCTTGGTACTTCATCCCTGGCCAGCACTTTGTCCGAGACAGATGAATATTTTTGGTTGAGTTGTGACAGGGATGGAAACAATTACGCATGCAGGAAATGATGGAGAGAATTCTGTATGCTGGAAAGTTATTCAAAGGTATAACTATATTTTATTGACCTAAGAATTTATATTGCAGAAATAGTGCAAATTCTTAGTCATATATTTATCTTGAAGTCTATGTACAAGTAAAATGCAATTTTAGCCTGAATGCTTACTATTGAATGTTACTTTGAGAGTCTCAGAGGTTGTAGTTTCCACTTACACTTCTTAGCAGTTTAAGGAGTACCTACGGTTTCTGGGTTTTTTTCATTATGAGATATGGGAAGATTACCTGGCAAAAAAAATGTCTGCTTAACACTCCCTTTCATTGTTTTGCAACAATGTGATGAGCTAGAAAGTAAATAAAGAGCACAGTGAAAATGATAGCAGCTCCAAGGGGTTTAGCAGAGTGTGGATTACCGGCCAAGATCCTTGCCAAGACTACACCAGCAAAATGTGATGACATCCAGTGCTAACCCTGTGCAACCTGACTGACAGACTCTGCTGAATGCATTAAGGGACTGTACTTTACTGGAAATCCCAAATGTTTATTTTTTTTTTTTTTCCTGAAAAGCTGTGTAAAGAGCTGAAGTTGGGCTTTTTCATTTTGCCTGTTTTTTTTCTGAGCATTCAGGATGCATTCAAGCCACGTCTTGTCAAACATAGATCACATCTTAGTTATATAGCCAAAAAAACTGCTTTAAAATCCAGACTCGTGGGTTTTCATGAAATCTCACCATTCTGGCTGATAAGATTTAAGAAAGCAAAACATTGCAAAGCTGACAATGCATTTGCTGAGGCTGGCAAAACGAGCTAGTACTAACAGACACATTTCCCAATAGCAGTCTTCACAGAAATCAAGGACGTCTCCAGGTAACAGCCGCAGTCTCTCTGCATCCCAGCATTTGTAAAACAACTGTGAATAATGAGTGACCCTGAATCTGTTTGCATCAACAGAGATCTAAGATTCTTTTTACACCTTCTGGTGCTACAAATACGAAAGGTAAATACATTGGTCTTTGTGAGCTCCAAAATGCCAAATCCAGAAATAAATGCCACTATTTTGTTTAACTGACAAATATGACTTATTACAGATTTTATTAAGTGATTTGATATGCATTAGGTTCTGACTCCTTTCATATTTGTGTTGAAAAATTATTAGAAAACAGTTTCCTAGATGAGAGATTTCAGTTGCAGATGCCCTGCTGTGAAAACGTTTCCAGCACTGTTTCCAGCAAACATAAACAAACAATAGGAAAATCTCAGCTAGTTCATTTACTGATATAAGTGAACTTTCAGACAATATATGGTACATATACCACACTAGATTATTTTAGAAGCCTAACAGAATGTGCCATATTGTTCTTATGTTCTGGGGAGGCTTCATTGCAAGGTCATGTACACTTCTTAATTCATGTAGAATAATTGCAAATCTTATTACGAACCAGTTTTATTGCATAGAGTAAAGGAAAGTTTAGCTACTTTTCCTTCAATATCTGGTCTCAAGTGACCAAGATTGACTGATTATATAGTATATAAATCAGAAAACCCTCAATAAAACCTTAGCAAAACAACAGAACCATTTCAACAGAGTTTTGTGTATGGCTATGACCAGCCTATAATTCACTTTATTGCTCAGCAAGAAGCAACTTGTAGATAATGGAGAGGAATGAGATACGCACTGGCCTAAAAGTAGTAAGACAACTTCTTTGCTTGACCAATGTTTTACATCGTTTAGCCAAGTAAGATTTGGATAGTTTTACTGCTGTCATGAAAACTGTCTGCCAAACAGCTTTAGCTTATGGGGTTTGCAATTGAAGAAACAAAATCAAGATTTTTGAAGAGTGACAGAAGTACCAGGGGTCCTACCACAACTTACTTAAAAGATATCAATAAACAAACGACTTTGCTGATGTTTAGCATGTTTACTGTGAAACCACTGGGAGAGTGATACTAGAAATTATGTCGAAGTGCAGTACTTCAAATAGCCATGCATGCTTTCCTCCCCAGAAAGCAAATATGACTGAAAGAAAACACTGCAGCTGGTTAATTCACTGTCCAAGTCAGCTGGTATCACAGGTATCAAGTTACTGACTTCAGTGATGAACTCGACAATATTGTTACGTTGCAAAAGTGCCCCTTCATTCTGAAAGTTTCAGTTTTGACAATGTGTGAGACAGACTGCACAGATGGTGTTTAGTACAGAACATCTAACAGCTATCGTTGATTTCAATGGGAGGCTTAAGTTCCTACAGAACAGATTAATGAAGTAATAAATTTTAATATCAGAAAGGGCCATTATAGTAATCCAGTCAGACTTCTTTGAATTCTGAGAGAAAGTCAGTAAATACTGCTCACATGAAGCCTTTAACTTAGATCTGAGCTAACACATATACATATGAAGGCTTTCAGTCTTGGTTTAAAGACCTGTGTGACAGCAAATCTATGGCATCCTAGATAAGTGCTTCAGTTAGTTACCTCAGATTTCAGCTCTTTTTTTTTTTTTTTGTCATTTCAATTTCTAACCATTATGTTTCATTATGACCTTAAGAGGTTAAACCACCTCTTCTACTCAGGAATTATAATTAGCTAAGATGAGCTTATATATAGGAAAGCTCAAGCTAGGTGCTGTCAGATTATCAGAGAGGAAAACCAGAGGAAAAATATGCATGTACACAGTCCTGACGTACACAGCACTGATGAGCTGGCAGATCAAGAGGTCCCTGAGGAATCAGGGACCCTGGTGTGAGCAGGCAGAGCCCCTGGAGCAGGCAGTGCAGGAGGAGCACTGGGGCCTTTAGCGTAAGCAGAAAGAGTAGGTGGCATGCATTCTAACCTGGCAGACATCATGACTGTGGGTCCCCATGGTGACAATTTCCCCAAATTCAGAACTTTTTCCTTTTATAAGAAGATTTCTGAACAGCTAGCAGCCTTTAGCCTCCACCCCCCAAGCCATACTCACACATTGCAATATCGCAGAGTGTCATTTTCTCAGGCCTCAGCAAATGCCTCCTCCCGCTGCTGGGTTGATTCTCTCTAACTCAACTGCTGCTTCTCTTTGGTACGCTCAAAGCTGTTGTCTCCATAACTTGTGATATGGTTTTTTTCAACCACAATTGGCCTCAAGTTAGTTTACAGTGTTGGGTCCTCTGTTTTCAGTGTTTTCAAGGCCTTTGCTGTTATCCCACGTTAAATTCCAGTTCACAACAGCCGTCTGGCACAGAGCTCCAGTTCCCACGGCAGGCTCTCACCACAGGCTGATAACAAGCCCTGCAGGCCAGAACTGGGGCATTGAGCCTGCGGCCTGCTGCTAGCAAGGGAAGTGCTGTTCTTAATAGCGTTCATTTATTCCAGTTTCATTGCGGCAGAGGAAACTCATCGTTAGCTGGCTGTGCAGCATGACCTCCCAGCATTTATGGCACCTCTGCTCTTGAACGTGTACCCCCCCATGCTTATTGTGCCCTAAAATCTCCACTCCTGTGTAAATTTGAGATCAGCTATATTAAGATGAGTGTTGTTGAAATGAGGCTAGCATATTGCAGAATCACTTCAATCAACTTACCTTCATCAGCACTTAGCACTTCCTGCTTGGTGACTTGAGGTATTTATTTGGTCATTGGTATTTATTGTATATGCTTTTGGATTATGCTGAAGATATGGCAGAAGCCTGGAGTAAACCCAGTAGTCACTACAGGGACCTCACTGGATCCCTGTGGTGACTACCTTTTGACTGGGGACAGTTCTGTTGCAGGGAAGGAGCCTCTGCTACCTTTTTTTTTTCCTGAAAGATTTAAGGCTGTAGTCTCCCAAAACACTGGGGACCTCAGCCTGCTTGAAGGACATACTATTTCATATTTCTGAACATCTAATTACAGTGTCTTGTATGGAAAAAAAAGAGAATGGGTCTTTGCTGTAATTTCTGAAGTTCTAAAAGAAACTGAAATGTAGGTGGTTACATGTTAAGGAAACTTTCCCATCTGACCAATAGGATTGCCACCCTGGGAGCCTCACTTCCACCACTCCAGACTTTTATCTGCCGGGACAGGTGCCCCTTTGCAGCAAGGAAGTCCAGTGACCCGAGGGGTGCCCTGTTTGATCCCTGCACATTCCACACTCACACTGGCTCAACCCCAGGTTTCCCACAGCAGAGTTCCAGATGTACTGTTCCTGCAAGTAGTGTTATCGTGGTGCAGTGACTTATGGCGGTGGGTGCCTGGGGTTCCGTACCCTCACAGTCTGTACACCCACATTTCATGCACCTCTTGATCCATCCCTGCCCGGCTGGTGTTGCAGGGCCCCATTTCCTTTGCCAGGCAAAAGGTCAGTGCTCCTTCACAGCTCAGTGCCTGCAGTTCCAGCCACGCAGGGCACAATGTGCACATCACACACCAAGCAACCTGAACTAAGTGCATTCCTCAGCAGTCCCCCTTTGTTTTAATTGAGCATTCCTGCTAATATACTGAAAGAAAAAAGAAAAAACTTCTGAGGCATTTAACCACTGCCCTTACATACAGCACTATTACAAGTAACAAACAAAAGACAATTAAGGCTAACAAGATTGCCATAGGGTAAAGTATAAGATTATCGATTCTTGTGCACAAATACTTAAATGATTACCAATACACAATCACCAAGGATTCTCAAAAGTAATTTATTTATCAACTGGTTGATCATCCACTCCTCATTTGACGTGAGAATGGTGTATCCAGTTTTCCTTACCTAAAACTTTAATACCAAAACTTTAAACAACAAAATAAGAACGTAGCAGGATGGGATATGGCCTTCCTATTTAGGTTCTAACTTGGATTTTCTAGCAAATACCTTAATTAAAACTTCATCTTCAGGCTGTATATTATATTCCTGTATATCAGGTGGCACATGTTGATACCACTGAGCATACTCTTTTCTTCTCTTATATGCTCTTTTTGCATCTATAAACATACTGTGTCAACAGTACAGTTTGAAGGCAAATAGAGGTTGACTTTCTTCATTAATGGGATGCTGAAAAAGGCAGCTGTTAAATTATTTACAATAAAATATCTGTCTTGTGGTATTTGCAAAAGTTTAGTTGACGGGCCTGACAGCACTAGGTGTGGGGTCACCACATGTTGGTTAACTGCCTGCAACTCCTGCACAAGCAGTGCTTGGGGTCTCCATCTTCCTCTAACCTATTCTTTACAGGCAGTATAAGGATGTTACGTGCAAACACACATACCTTTAAAATGCCTTTGGCTAAGTATTAGTCCACCTGGTTTTGGATACTTTTCTCAGCTTCCAGGGAAATAGGGTACTGTCTCACAGTGGGTGGCACTCCTCCCTTGCTTCGAATACATACAGGCTGTGCTAAAACCACCACTACCCCCCTTGATCTGCTTTTACCCCAGAAGTCTGATAGTACAGCTTTCAATATTTCTAGTATCTTCTGTTCTCTTTTGGAGCTCTGAGTAATCATACTTAGTCCCACAATTATTAAATCCATTCCTTCTGGCAATAAAAACAATTCTGCATCTAATGCCTGTAGAAGGTCTCTCCCTAACAAGCACACTGCAGAATCTTCTACTTATACAAATCAGTAGTGTAAACCAGTATTTTATTCTTAAATACACAGCATATTCAAGGACATGTATTAAATGTCAGCATATTCATGTATACATACACATACAGGTGTGGAAAAATATAAGCCATAGACAAACTGATACAGAGCACATGTATGTTAGTCAAGACAAATTCAGCCTGGATTTGTCCCTGTCCCTGTTCTGGATTTGCAGAATATTTACAGGGCCACCCTAGTAATTTCCAGTGCTAAACTATTTTCCTAGCTAAAAGCCAGTCATCCCCTTTTTCTTTTCCTGGTTGATCTGTGATTTGTTTTATTCTAATAGGCTGGAAATAGCAGGTGGAGGGAAAGGAAAATTATATTTCCAGGTATTGACATAAGAATCTGAAAATTATTTATATTTCAACATAGTTGTAAAGGAGATCTTGAAGAATGAGTGGTTCTATACACCAAAGAGAGTTTGATCCATTTTGTTATGATTCTGTTTTATACTCCTGTCCTTTCTTTGCACTTGACAGTGTACTTCACAGTATCTCAGAATCATTTAGGTTTGGAAAGACGTTTAAGATGGTCTTTTGAGTCTGTTAACCCAGTACTGCCAAGTCCATCACCAAACCCTTTCCCTAAGCAACATATCTACTGTTTTTTAAAAACCTCCAGAGTGGAATTCTTCTAAAGGTTCTGTTCATAAAAATGTAAAAAACAAACAAACAAACAAAAAAAAAAACCAAAAAAGCCCAAACCAGCAATGACCTTAACAGTTAAGCACAAACACACTGTTCCATTACCAAAGTTTGTGCTCAGTTTGAATAATTTTAAACCCAATTAAAATAGTAATATTTATAGATTGTATTTTGCCTAGATCAACTTATGTTCCAGAAAATAGTGTTGGTGAGTGCACAGAACAGAAAAGCATTTCACAAGAATCTGTAGTTCCCACTTTGAGGTGCGGATTTTACCTCAAACAGGAAGTTTGGATTTTTACTGTATTTAAAATGTAACACTTTATAAGGGGTAGTTTCACAATCGTGCGGAGACCGAAACATGCCAACTTAGGAAATCGTGAGCCTTTCTGGGTATTTTTTACCTTTAAGTATCTCCAAGTAAAAATCTCGCACACGCAACGCACTGGCTGTTTTCCACAGTGGTGAACAGGTTAATTATTTTTTTCTCTTAATGTGACAAATCACGTAAAATCCCTAAACTATTCCCTTCTCACCTCAAGCCTCCCTCTTTAATGGGATTTCCCTCCAGCTGAGCTAAACGTATCGTTTTTTCCTAAGGCAGACTTGTCCACAGGGATCCTTTACCGGGCAGGAGGCAGGAGCGGGCAGCACCGCAGATGTCAGAGGACAGAGAGAGCTGTTCCCGCTCTCTCACAGCCCCTAGAACAAACCAAACGCTTCCCTTTCCTTCCACGACCCGGGCTCAGGAGCGGGGCCGGGCCGCTCCTCCCCTCAGGGCGGGGGCTGAGGCGGGGCGGGGCGGGCGGTGCTGGCGGAAGCGGGGCGAGCTCCGCCTGCCTCCGGGGTCGGAGGTCAGGCGGGTCCCGCCGCCTGCGGGCGCCCATGGAGGGCTCGGGGGACGAGGAGCCGGGCCCCGACGGGCCGCTGCAGCAGCTGGCGAAGCGGCAGCGCAAGGAGAAGCGGGAGCTCCAGGGTGAGGGGCTCTACGGCTCGGGAGCGGGGAGAGCGGGTGCCTCAGCCCGGGGGAGGCGGCGGGAGAACGCGGGACCGGCGAGGCTCGGCGTGCCGCTCTCGCCGTCCCTCGGACGATGCTCCGCGGAAGCCCCGCTCGGCTGCGCCGGTTGCGCGGAGCGGCGGGAGGGGCCGTGGCGGCGGCGGGAAAGGAGCAAGCAGCCTTTGCGGTGCCCTCGCAAGGGGTCGAGCGCGGCAGTAGCGAAAATAGCCATGTGGACAGCGGTGTCGGAGCCGCGATGTGCCCCCGGTGTGCTGCCCAGCCCGCGGAGTTCGCCTTACCGCCATCCTGGGAGCCGCGCCACGCCTGGGAGCTGTGACACGATGCTGGGCCGTTGGCGTGGTCTTGGCGTTTTGCGACTTTAGTTTTAAGCTGAAGAAGGCGTGCATTATTATTAGGCATTTTAGATTGAAAAGCCTGCATAGGGGCTCTTGCTGCCCAGGCAGCTGCGTTTCTTCATTCAAAGTGCAGCTGATCTGAAATGAACTTTCACGTCCTGTCCAGCCATAGTAAAGTATCTGTAGTAGACCTGTGTGATCTTACGGTGCCTCATATGAACTTGTAACATTTTAGCTACCCTATTACGGTAAATTAATTGTTTTAGCTGGATTCTGGTTTTAGGGAGTTTTTTGTTAAACCTTTCTCATTGCTACGGCCTTTTCCTTGTTTGGCTGTTTTGGTACATAATGAAATAGGTCCATCTTCAGCCTTTTATCACAGGGTTAAAGGAGAAAGGCAACAGTATTAGACGTCATATTATCATTAATTCTATAGGAACTTTATGTTTTGAGATGCCTTTTTCTCCCTCAAATTCGGTTGAAATTGAAAAGAGAGGTAGGAATCAAGCACTGAGGTTAGCTGGCTGGAGCACATGGCACATGGATTGGGAGAGACTGTGGAACAGAGGATTTTTCCACCTAGAGAAGGTGATAATTGTAGTCCTCCCCTACCAAATGGTGGGAGGGGTGTATAGAAGGCAGAGCGCCTGTTTTCCCAGTTAGGAGAGGCAGGTGACCTATAGACACACACCTATAGGCCTACTTGAAAGATACATTCCTGGTATATGCAATGATTAATTGTTTAACAGAGATCAAACCAGTTTGTTCATAAGAATTAACATGAGGTGCATCTCAACCTCTGAAAATTCAACCCCCACATACTCTCTTGATTATGTTTATGCCTTTTAAGTCCTGGATTCTCTTCTCCCCCATTATGTTAATTTTTATGAACAAAGATGCTTTTCTGTCATACTCAGCCTATTCATCTGTGAAACTGAATGCTTAACATAAATTTTTCAGTGTGAGTATTCTTCATGCCTTCCCTTGAAAAGTTTCATTATCATCAACATCATCTAGCTCAATTGTGTCAGTTGAGGGTGAAGGACAGGAAAATGTACAGGTGATGAATAGTGAGCAGGGTGTTAAATAATTGGTGCTGTAACTCTAAAACCGTGAATATAGAAGTGACAGAACTAGCAGGGAGTATTCATGTAAGAACATGGGCCAGGGAAGCTGTATTCATCCTGAAGAAAAAGAGAAGACTATGGGGAATCTGGTTGGCTCCATCCATTACACAGTGGAAATTACAATGTGGAGAATGGAATTTTCATGGGGGGAAGAAAATATTTTCATAGCAAGAATCATTAAATGGTGAGAATAAAGCTGCCCAGAAAGGTTGCAGAATGTTCATCCCTGGAGGCTTTTCACAGTCATCTGGATAAATTCCAGGTCCATCTGAATTAACATAATCTGATATATCTTTGAATTCATCCCCACTTTAAGCAGGAGGTTGAACTAGGTGACCTCTGGACATCCTTTCTAACCAAACTATTCTATTGAGAAATGGAGCATTGACTTAGGGACTAAAAATGCTTATGGAATTTAGGAAGCTTTAGTGTTTTATTTTCTTTTTTGAATACCCATTTTGCTTTTAGAAAATTTATTTTAAAGACAGGTAAACTCTCTTTTTACTCCTAATCTGCTGCTTGTGTGATTAAAAACTTACACATCTTTCCTGTGAGATTTGAGATCTCAATGCCTGAATAATCATTTTGAAGGCAAGAGCCCAAGGTCTGCTGCACTGATGAAGTTCATAAGTATGTATATTAGTAATCTGATATAAGTTCTTCTCCAGAGAAAGAAAGAAACAGCAGTTTGTATCTTTTAAGTAAAAATATAGCCACTTAGAAAAGTGACTGTTAGAATGAGCAGTCTCATAGCTAAACTGTTATACCGATATCTTGATGGTTGTAAATTTATTTTTTCTGTGTGATTTGCAGTTATCGTTTCTGCAATGGCCATGGAGTATCTATATTTAGAAATAATGTTTTATTGCACTACTTCTCTCACAGCAAAAATTCAAGGCATGAAAAATGCTGTGCCCAAGAATGATAAAAAGAGACGAAAACAGCTGGCTGATGAAGTTGCCAAACTAGAGGCAGAACTTGAACAGAAGCACAAGGAGGAATTAAAGCAGCTGAAGGAAGCTTTACCTGAGCAGAATAAGGTAGGTGCCATAACTTCAGCTAGTGTTATACAGGTACAATTTGTGTTAAGGCATTTTTAACTTTTAAAAATTACAATGAAATAACACTTCAAATACTTATCCTTTTCTTCACAGTATTCGTAACTCTTTGCAACTTTGGAAAGATTCAGCTGTTGCAATGAGTGGGCATTGCTGGAAGAGGCGTTTAACAGTGGGGTTTTGTTGTTGTTGAGCACTGTTGAGAAGGACTGGTTTGGTTGCTTAAAGTATCACTTTCAAGGATATTGTCAAAAGCAGGTTTAATATAAATTTGCAAAAGCACGACAAAATTTGATAGCAAGGTTTACCTAATCCATGGATATGGCATACAAGGAAAGTTGAATTAATTTAGAATGATTTACACAGAGACTGGGGATGCAAAAGGGTAAGACAGACCCTAGCAGATTCACAAGATTCGAAGTGGACCGTCTTGGTTTCTAAACTGCTGATGAAGCCTAGGTGTGGCCGAGTCCAAACTTAGTCTCGGACTTGGGTGGTTGATTACATCCAAAGGATTTTAACAGCACTTAATCATTGATTAATGTAACATTTGCAAGGTGATTCAAGAGGATTAACTGTAATCACAACAGTAACTCAGTTATGTATAGATCCAAACCAGCAACATATTACACTTGCTGTAGGGTGTTGAAATCAATTCACACATACATGCACACAGACACAAAAATATATATATATAAATGCACAATTCCCCTTGAGTGTCAGTGAAATACTCAAGTTGAATGCCTTGGCATTTCTCAGTCAGAGAGGGCTGTGCCTCAAGGAGTGGAGGGTATTGACCCAGGCCCCATTGTCAGCTGACAATGGCCCTCTGAATATCACAGACTTGGGGGTTCACGAGCTTTGAGAGGTGCCCACTCAGAGGGAGGTGCTGGCTAAGCCCAGTGTGGCCCAGGAGAGCGCTTAGGGTCTCGCTTAGGACCACCGTGTTTAGGATCGGCTTTAGACATCAATAACTTCCCATCCTGGCACTAACCTAAGTTGATAATTCCTGAAATTATTCATTAGTTCAGTAACAAGGGTAACATTCTGCTCAAGTTCTGATTCAGGTGGATAATGTTCCAAGGCTCAGGGGATGGTGGGGCAGGTAACTGATTATTTCCAAGTCACCTCCTTGGTCAGGCAAAAGGTATCCCTGGTCTGAACGGTGCCACTCCCATGTAAGCCATACAGGAGTTCTGGTATGGTCAAGGGACGCTTCATCAGCCAGCTCATGACACAAAGGCCAAGGTGTAATGAGAATTTCTGAGATTGTAAAGCAGGCCCAAGGAGGTAGAGAAGGCTCGTGTGGGGGTAAGGGTGCACCTGCAGAAGTATTTGGTTTTTCTCTTAAGGCTGCATGAGTAGCTGGGTACAGTGGCTGCTGTGGTCAGAAACACTTTTTCTTTCAACCAATGAGCAGTGTTCACACTTCAGTATGTAAGAGAACTTACTGAAGAGAACATATTGAAGTATGAAAGCAAATAGCTTTAGTTTGAGATGCTCCATTCATAACTGTCTCTTTGATGAGACTACAGAAAAAGTAATGAACTGCATGACCATGGTTTGGGATGTGAAATGCTCTGCTTTTGGTTTTGACGGGTACTGTGCTATACACAGATCTCTGTCACTAAAATTCGTACAAATGCCCATGAACAGAACTTAAAACTGTTTCAGAACATGCATATCTTTATACTAATAAGAACATCTAACCTTTTTTTTTTTTTTTAGACAGATTCTGTAGCTGATGGTGTTGCAAATTTAGAACTTGAAGGAGTAGAGCGACAGATTCAGCATCCTCGAATATCAAAAGCACAGAAGAGGCGGGTATGACTTCACATTAAATATTTTACAAATAATTGATTGACATTATGTTCAATTAAACTTTATTGTAATAACCAAAGTTAAACAATTTTGCAGGGGAGTGACTAATTCAGTACTGATGCTGTACCTACTGGGTGCCTTGAAAATCTATAAATCTGCTACCTAGAGATATGTAGGCATTTTGTAGATAGTTGTACTTCTCTACCCTCAGCCATGAGCTGGGAATCAGAATAGGTCAGGAAATGGGAGACAGAAAAAAGAAATTATGTAAAGCAAATGGTGTTTGAAAGCATTTCACAAAAAATTTATTAAAGAAGTAAAGTAATTAAAATAATGGAAAATACTATGTGGAAAATATGCAATGGTAGGACTTTACATGTTTGACAAAAGAACATTAATACTGCAATTCTTTTAAAATTTTGAGTTATTAAGAAACACTACCTGGTGTCCTGGCTGTTAGGCTTAAATCTGATTAAGCCTCAGATATTAAGCTGTGATGGATTAACATTCTCATTGTACCTGCATGAATATTAGTTCAGGGCCAGAGGAGTGCTGCTTTATTGTGTAGTCCATCCCCTCTTACATGATCACTGCAAACATAATAAAAGGATGTTCATAATTCATGGCACCCTGTCAGGCAAGCTGGGAGCTCTAGTCTGTTTTTCCTATATTGTGATTGCCTGAACCAGTCTGGTCTTGATTTGTGATGAATTTCAAGTATGGAAGTGAAAAGATCATTCTCTGTACTGCTTCCATTTTTATATGCTCATTTACTTTGGCACTTGCTCCCTTGTTAACTTAAGCATAGAACTTATGAAACATTCTGTGAAAGCAATTTTTGTGTATTATTACATCCCTTCTGGTATTCTTTGTATGCAGTCTTATCCATTATTTAGGTTAGGAGCAGTCTTTTATGATGTATAGTACCTAGCCTGGGGGAGCTTGTTTCATGACGTGAGCTCCATTATGCAATCATATGCTTAAGTGGTAGATCTCACACTTATTATGTATTTTCTGGTGTTTAATTAGAATTCCCCTATTTGAGTGGTGAAATAGGTGATCTTGAAGAAATAGCTATAATTAATAGCCTTCGTATGGGTGGTGTAAAGTGTTATTTTGCATGCTGATATAATTAAGACTTCTGTCCCATAATTTTAGGTGTGTTGGAGACAATTAGGATATACTGGTCACTTACAATTTGCTAAAGTTTGAGTTCAGGAGGTCCCTAATGGGTAGTACCAATTCAGGCAAATATTTCACACATAGAAATGTACTGAGAAAATAGTTGAAGAGTTAAAAGCAAGCACTGAGCCAAGAACTGTACAGGCATATTCTAAGTTTTAACATTTGATGTAATTTTTGTGTTTTTAATATAAGGAGAAAAAAGCTGCCTTGGAGAAAGAAAGAGAAGAAAGGATAGCTGAAGCTGAGATAGAAAACTTAACAGGTGCTAGACATCTTGAAAGTCAGAAACTTGCCTCCCTTTTGGCAGCAAGGCACTTAGAGATTAAACAGATCCCTTCAGATGGCCATTGCATGTACAAAGCTATTGAAGATCAGCTCAAGGATCGCCAGAATTCCTGGACTGTTGCAACTCTGAGGAACCAAACAGCAAAGTATATGCAAAGTCACTTGGATGACTTCCTGCCCTTTCTTACAAACCCAAATACTGGAGACATGTATAGCAAAGGTAAGACTTGTGGCATAAGAGATTTAAAAAAGTATTTTAACTGTTTCTGATAAATCTCAGTATGAGTTTGTAGTGTTTGTTCTTGAACTGTTATTGATTTGGCTGTGTTTTATGGAACACATCATTATGATCTGCTATGAAACTTGATATACCTGAATCTTAGTAATTTAATTTTTTTTAAGTAATCTATCAAACATTATACCCCATTAGAAAAAAAATAAGTCACAACTTACGGGTTACTAAATGGCAAATGGTTCTGGGATGTGAATAAGTTATTTTAAGCAGCTTGTCTACCAGGTTAGGGATGATTTTTTTGTCAAGTTTTATGTTGGCGTTTGCAAGATACATAGGAAAGCTGTTGAAAACAGATGTGAAATTCAAGAAAATCTATTTTATAACTATTTTATAATAGTTTGCATAGATGCACTTTTTAATTCAACCCTTTATTTTCACTGTCAATGCAAGGTTTTTTGGAACCCATTCTTACAAACAGACAAACAAAAAATATAAAGAACTTTAGTGCGGTGCAATGGCTCAATGAATGCAGTTAAATGGAGTTTATTTACCTCTTATTTGAGCAATACATGATTTATTCATTATTCCTGGAATATCACACAAATGACTGCATAATTTTTTTAAACTTAATGCTACTTTCATTTAATAGGTATTGCTGTGGATTTCGTTTGCTCACTGGGGGCTGTCTTTCTCATGTTGTCAGAGATAATTGTCACAGACTAAATGTGTCCCAAGAGAATGCTGAATGAAGTTCTGCAGAGCAGCAGGGAATTATGGTTTTCTGTTATAAGGGAAACGTATGAAAAATAATTCTGAGCGGCCTTCAGAAAATCTGAAGATTTTTTTTTTCCTCAAAATCTGTTCTTACGCTTCAGGAGCTCGAGGGCTTGGAATTTATGAATTTTAAACTCAGTTTCTCTAGAACATGATCTGAAAAGAGTTTATTTACCTATTTACAAAGGAACTCTTTGGAATAAATAGAGTTTAAAAAAAAAGCTAATCAGGAAATTTAAAAAAAACCCAACCAACCGTTGAACTACACACAGTTACAAGACTTTTAAAATATACCTGACACCTGGCAATTGTAAGAACTAAGCATACTACTTACTGTTGGATTGTTTTCTAAACATCCCCTGAAACTTAACAGAAGGAAAACTGTGTGCAGTTTCATGTTTGTTGTTACCAGTTCCCTGAATAAAAAGTTTAAATTATGAACTGCACTTGTTATACTTGTTTTTATTCCTGTCTTCAGCCTTAAATCTGCTTTTCAAAATAGTTATGGGTTTTGGTTTTCTTGGCCTCTGGTGGTTTTTTTTTCCCCTTCTGTTCAGGGAAGTACATGTTTTCCTGTAGTTCTTCATTGTACCGTCAGTATTTTTCCTTAATTGCTTGTTCTCAAATAAGACAAGTGCTAAAAGTTGTCTTTTCTTTCCCTGCAGAGGAATTTGAGAAATACTGTGATGATATAGCAAATACAGCTGCATGGGGTGGTCAGCTGGAAGTAAGTATTGTATTGATAGTTTTTATTTGGGAAATTATGAAGTGGGTGAATTTACCTTAAAAAAAGTGCTTCTTAATAAAGAATACCTGAAGACATAAGGGAACAACATAGTCATGAATAGTTTAGTAAGAACTTCCTCCTGTGGTTTTAAGTTGTTTTCCCAAAGTAGTAGCTTTTCTGATGGTGCATTGTGTTCAGAGGTATTGGATGACATGAAAGTTAATGAATTCAGTGGGTCTAAGTATTGTTAGAAAGGCTGACACTATAAGTGGAGGAAGACTTAAATGGTAGCATAGCTGCCTGTATCAGAGTAAAATTCAGTCTTTATAATGTAAACAAGAACTTGAGCTTTAGAAACTACATATCCATTTTTGTTTTACTGTTTTATGATAGTTACTAAATTACTGAAAAGAGCCCAATGTTGTATCCTCAAAACAATGATTAGTTTAAGGCAACCTGTTTTCAATTAAAGTTTAAAACGTTAAAATAATTTTGCTTATTTTAATATTTAATTTCTGAGAATATTTGTAATGTTGTGTTTGAACTATCTGCTAAAATTAAATGCCTAGTCTTCCTGTCTCCTCCCTACATTAGATTTAATCCCATTACTGAATTGTTTTTATGCCTTAAAGCTAAGGGCTTTGTCGCACATTTTGCAAACACCTATTGAAGTAGTGCAGATGGATTCCCCTCCCATTATTGTCGGCGAAGAATATTCGGGCAAACCAATAACACTTGTGTAAGTATGTAATTTTATCTCTTAAAATTAGTGCCCTTATTTCTATAACATAGGGCTCAGCTTTGATTTTCACGTGCTCTTTTACTTTCTTATTACGTATCTGATGAAATGCTGCTTGAATAATGACTGTGCAAGTCAGAAATTTTTGTGATTGACACATTACTTTGAAGAAATTGTAATTGGATACTTAAAATGCTGACAATGTCTGACATGTATCAGCCCCTGTGTATCAGCTTTATGGAATGCTGCAAGGTCATTTTATCTGTTACATAATTGCAAAATAATAGTGAAATTGATATAAGATCTAGGAGGAAAACCTTTTTCCCTCTTCAAAGTATATGTCAATCTGGAAATCACCAGAATTAAAAATTGTCTTTATTAATACTCTTCTATTTAATGAATGCTTTCTATATATTTTCTGTGATAAAACTTGGCTTTATTTAAGTTGTCTTCCTGTGTTGTTACTGTTTGACATGACATATACCTTTAGTTAAACTGAACACTAATTCTATAATTTTTTATTTTTTTTTTTTTAGGTATATGAGGCATGCCTATGGATTAGGAGAACATTACAATTCTGTAAAACTTCTAGCAGATGCTGCTACAGAAAACAGCAGCTAGCATACAAAAGTGATACATTCACGTGGATAACAGTTGCATCATGATGTGTTGGGCTTCAGGCAATTCCCAGACAGACTGGAAAGTAGAACTAAATGGAATGTAATAACAATGAGGAAAAAAAAAAAGACATGAAAGGTTTGACTATAAATCAGACATAGCTCTTGATTTAAAACAAAACCAAACCAAATCCACATAATGATATTTTGAACTTGTTGGTATAATTATGTTTAGAAGATCTTCTCTAATATGGTGGCTGTATAGATCAGATTTTTTTTTTTTTTAATAAAGCTTCTTTCTATACTGCAGTGAAAATACTGAGTAGTAAATGGTTTGGTTAATCAGCATTTCTGCTGAAGAATTAAGGTTACTTAAAGGTTCCCGTTCCATTATTTCTGTTAGATTTTGATGATAATAGAAGGGGTAAGGCATTTGAAATGATTGTATTTTGGTTGATGAAATACCCTCAGGAGTGTTTCTTTTAGTTTTATCAGGATCTACTTTTAAAGCTGTAGTAAGGATCTCCTTCATTTGGACAGAGAAGACTTGGAGGCAAATCCAGTACTAAAATACCTAGCTTGGCTGGAAGAATTGCACAATTTTTTTAAAGACTCTCATGTAAGATTTTTGCCAAGAATTGAGGTAGGGTTTTTTGCAGTTGACAGCAGGAACTGAACACTCGTGCAGCAAGAGCATTGCTGTTTATGGCTGTACATCATAACACTGATGCAAGTTAACTGCACTGTTCATTCTTCATAGTCTTTCATTTGTGCATTTCAGTGATACAGGAATCTTAAAAAGAGACCCTCAATGTCCTCACAAAACTCATCTGAACTCATCATTTATGGATCTGCTGATCTAAGCACTTTGTCATCAAAAGTGTAATGTTTTATAATGCTTAAAAGAGCTGGTTGCACGCAGGTGCAGAAATAACCACCTTGGGTTTTGTCAGTAATTTTAAAGGTGATCTGGAGAACAGTTAAGTTTAATTGCTTCTTTGATGCACAGAGACTTGAAAGGTGAGAATTTTAGTGTGGCTTGACTTTTTACATTAGAAACTTAGATTGTTGTCTTTAAGTCACTATAAATGTGGCTTCAAAATTAGAAGCATACTGAAACCAAAGTTGTAATGCAAGTGTTTTTTAACAAGTGATTTTTAAATTATTTTTTGTTTAAAGCCTTAGTTAATAACATGATTATCTGTATTTTACTGCTGCTGAGTTGGTTTGGACAAAAGTGGATGATGCCCAGATTAAACACCTTTGCCCTGGTTTGAGGATTATGACCTAACAGTACATATCTTATAGTCCTAAAGCTAGCCAGGAGATTGACATTCCTGGAACTTACAAATTAGAGAGAAGAATCTGCTCTTACTTAAGAAGGAGATAAGTGTTCACTTTATGGGTCAGATTATGTCTGATTTAAAGCACTTTGAGAGAGAGGGAGGGAAAAAAATCAGATAATTACAGCAGAGGGTTTTGGACAAGCAGTCCTTTAAATTGGTGCCTGCCAGGAAAACAAAGTATTAACAAGATAAGAAGTTTTTACATCCTTATTTATCTGTTACAGTATAGCAAATATACTTGGTTTATATATCAAACCAGTTGGTTTACTATAGAATTTGGTTTACTACCTTGATTGTATAAAATTATGTTTTTAATTTCAAACAAAATATGGGATATAATAGCATGGAAAAAGTGTTTCTATTCATAATAACACTATGAATTTCACTAAAAATAATAATCAAAAATACTCTTCTCTGCATTGCTTTTAATTGATGTGATATAAAATGCACGTGCATTTTATAGATACTTGGTGAAAAGGGTTCTTTGGTTTATTTGGTCTCAGTTTTGTTTGATTAACCAAGAGAGAAAAGGTGCTGGAATCAGGGAGCACCTGTACCAACAGTTTGTCATACTGAGGATGTTTACAGTTCGTATAAAGTTAAATAATGTTCTAATATAGCGAGTGAAAGATTCTTGCTAATGCTGTATGGGACTTGCCCAAAAGTAATAAATTGGTTTATTTGTGGCAAATCTTATTGATGTCACTTTTTATTTTGTACTCAGATACTTCACTTCTTATTTCTTAGTGAAAATAAGGTTACCCATTTACCCCTCATGACTTTAAGGTCCTACTGTAGTATGAATTCTCAAACAACTGACTGTATTCAAGCAGAGGTGTTTATAGACAAAAATTTATCCTCAGCAGTTAAACTTGAACTCTTCTGAAAAGTTGTATTTGAAAATGCTATTGAACTTCACCATGCATAAAATGATCAAGTGAAACTGAGTGTTTTTTTGTTTTTGTTTTTTCTCCCCCACAATTTAGCTTTTAACTTCATCGGCTTACATTTTCTCTGCAGAATAGCACTACTTGCTTTGTGTATTTCATTAGCTTTTCTTACTTTTATCTGCAATTCATTGACATCAGTTTCTTCAGCTACTATATCTTTTAAGGATTCTTAAGTATTCTTTTTGCCAGATTAAGATTAGTTTCCACTAGGAATGCTCACATGAAGGGCAGGGAAACTGTCTAGTGATCTGCAATAAATTGTGTACCATATTCTGAAAGGGACAAACCAATTTTTGTTGAAAGCAATGGGTATAATTAAGCAAATTAGGGCACAGAAGAGCTGACCTCCTCTTGGAGGCACCTGTGGCATTTAGTGCTCTTCCCTGCTCCTTTCACTTGGTCTGCACCAGTCTCTGCTCCGCTCTGCATGCCGAGCTGTGTGGGCTGCAGCTCGCCCCAGAGAGCGGGTGGGTGGTGGGTGGTTGTAGGAGGGAGTGCTCTCATAAATGATTTAAATAGTCCATGAGTTCGACGTTTGTTCTTTTTTTAAAGAAATAAATAATATGAAATGCAATGATACTCCTTGTGTGCATTTGTACAACTCTTAACTTCTTGTGTTTATGGATATTAAAATATTGCACCAAAGCCAAAACAGAACTTTACATTTAGAGTGGTTGAGGTGTTACAGTTTAGGAACAGGACTCCCTAATTTAGTGCCCCCCTCCTCCCACCCCAAGAGTCTCCCAAACCAGGCATCCTCTCTCCCCTCCCTCCTCCCTTGGGAGATACAAAAGGCAGAGATGATGGTTTGAGATAAGAACAATTTACTGGAAAAAGCAGTGCAATGAGGAAATGAACAGTAACAGCAACAATACTAATATTAACAGTGTTCAAAAGAGAGGGTGGTTTACAGGCAAAAATGCTCACCAGGCCCAGGACAATGAAAAATAATGGCAGACAGACCCTCTACACCCAGTCTTTTTTTTTTCCTGTCGAAAAGCCATGCCCATCTTCCTGGAAGTGAGAATCCCTGGTCTTCACCCCCTGTGGTGACATGAGATGGTATAGAATGGCACACCCACACGGTGCCAGGCTCTGCTCCCTCACACATACTGCAAAAAAATTAACTAAAATCCAGGACAGGAGGGATCTGTAGGCATAGTCAGAAGAGAAATGTGTGTTCTGTGTATTTGCTTCAGGCTGCAGGTCCCTTGTTTCTGTGTCAATATTGCTCAAAGGGACCACGTTTCTCAGAAACTTCAGCTGAGGATTTCCCCAAGTGGAGATGAGTTTTCCAGCTTCTTCAGGCTCAGCCTCCTAGGTCATAGGGAGATGTTTGTTTCGGGTTTTCTTATCACATTGATTGATAGATCCATCTGACTGACTAGAATAGCTTTAAAGGTCCTTCTTGTTGTTCAGCCTGTTTACAGTGCTGGTGTGTTGCATTCAGTAGGATTAACTCACCTGATGCTTATTCCTTTAGACAAGTCTTCCATTCCATTCCATTCTTGTCCTTGACTCTGCCTTTCTCATATGAACTATCATACTTAGTGCTTTCCAGATAAATAATTTTATTAGATTTATTAGCTGAAGAGTTGCAGTGATGGACTGTAGTCTCTTTCTGCTGGGGCTGCGAACTGTTTAAGTTACCAAGGAATTTTACCTGTTTGATCTGTTGTTTCTTGGGACTCCTGGAGCTCTCACCTGTGTACCGTGGTGGTTGGGAATCCCAGGCAAAGAAATGTGCTTATCACATTCAGGCACAAAGTCAAAGTAAGCAAGTCACCCTCAGTTTTCTGCTTGAATTTCAGTTTGTCATCTTTTGTTTATACTTCCAAGGATCTTTCCATGATCACACCCCCCTTTGGTTTAGCAGCAGCTGCACATCTTGTTAAAGCAGTTTCTATTTCTTGCACCTCATTAATGAAGGCGTTACAAGACTGGACTGGACATCACTAATGGACTTTGTCACACAGCATTAGCTATCTCACTCAGTGGATGCCTTGAACTTTTATAATTCTCCATGAACCTGTCTACATCACGGAATACCAATCCCAACAAGCACAGAGTGTTTCTGGCAGACTTTGTTATATGGCACCAAATACTTTGTTAGCTGGACAGAAATTACCCAAGTTATTACACAGAAATCACTCATTTCATAGGCCTTTCACCTTTTTTGAAAAGGCTTCTTCATCTCAGAGTTGGTAATGATTTCTTTGCATGTGCAGTTCTCACTGCTTCTGCTGTGACTGCCAGTAAGAGTTCCAACCATATGATGATTTTTTTCAAAATCTGGACTTCATCCATGAGTATCTGGATGCAGGCCAGGGAGCTAATATCAAATAGTTTGTAGTAGCAATTCTCTATTATAACTCATAGAGTACGTAATGAAAAGAGTGACTTGGAAATAGAATGTCCTAAATTCCATGGCCATCTCCCTCAGCCAAGCAGTTCTCAAGACACACTTGCATTTATATGTACTTTCTGAAGCGCTGAAAGTCCTAATTTTTCCCTAGGTCCTCTTAAAGTTACAGAGTTTTTGGAATAAAAGATTTTTGTGTTGGATAATGAACTTTCAACCCCATATTAAATGATGTAATGCCCTTAAAAGTTGCTCTTGAAAAGAGGCTGAGGTGGATATGCCTCATTCCAAATGTGAGTGACTTACAGGGTCCCATTATGGAAAAATAAATGGAGCTTCATACCCATAATTACTTTAGCTGACATGTTTAGCTGTGCAGCAATAAAACATACATCATCTTAATATATATTGTTAATCTTGCCAATGATTTATACCATCTGAAATTACCTCACCAGGTTAGATAGAATGAAGTCAGTGAAAAGCAGCTAAGCTTGATAATCAAGCTAGACAAAGTGACAAGCAGGTTTTTCACTGCTTAATATATGTTATTACAAATTATTTAAATGCTAAAAGATAACATGAAATTCCTTTCTTTTAGCTCCAATTAGTCCTGCTGTGGATGTGTTCAAACAAAAAAAGATATTTCAGATATTTCATAACAGTAAATAGACATGGTTTTATTTCATTTGGAGAACTGCATTTGAATGTGCTAAGATTTTAGGTTAAGAAATACCTCCAGCCTTGACATTCTTCCGATAAATCACGGTTGCAAAGCAACTAACAAGAAAACTTCATTGTTGGAGGTGTGTGTGTGTGAACACACTTCTGTCTGTACTGCTTGGGAGGAGACATTTTTGTTTAGATGTGTTTCTTGCTGTCTTTCCTCACCTGAGAGAAGTCAACGTGGTGGTGACAGGAACTGGGAATATTTTTAATAACAGAAAATCAAACTGTATTCATCTGCCTTTTCCATTTGAAGATGATTATTCTTTAGATAAAATGTACAGCATTTGTACTAACTGGGATATTTTCAAGCAATTTAGCATAAAATGAGATAATTACATTTCATTGGCCAGCAATATCCTTCTTTTAAATATATAGATACATAAAAGCAGTAGTTCAGACCTGAAATTTGGAAGAAAATAAAATCCATATGATTTTTTTTTCTCATCGTTGTTTGTAATTTTGTAAAAACTTGGAGCAATTATCTTAGTCCAAGATTTTGAACAGAACACAACTGACTTTTTAGTCATAGCTACACAGTTGCTTATGGCCACTATCACTTATGTTCTGTATGCCAGCGAACGTAGGAAAGCACAAATATCTGCAAAATAAAGAAGTGATTTAATAAGCTGTTTGTGGTTACTCCTAGTTTTTGTTTATGACTGAGTTGTAAAGGATATGCTCCTATGGAAGCCTAATTTTATGAGGTGGTGTGAATTAATGGGTTCTCTTTCTATGCTATCAGCTGAACACAGGTGCATCTTTGTGCTTGTTATACAGGTCACCGATTTGCTGTGGTAGATAAGGTCACAGAGGTTAAATGACTTGTCTGTAATATGATGAACTGTACAACAGGAAAGAGAATTGCACTACACAAAGATGTGGGATGAGAAATTGAGATGGAATTGTAAATCTCTGCGAAACATTTGGATGTGCAGTACTAAGAAACAAGAAATCCTGAGTATGTACTGTTCAACATGAGCATAAATATCTATGGAAGTAAATGAATTTTAAAGTCACCAAAGTATTTGGATTTCAAAACTGTTGTTTTTCTGTTTCTGAATGATCTTAGATAAGGGGACTTACAGTATTATTAATTGAAGGACTGAATGTTTGATTGGTTTCTTATACAGCTGCTTAACTAAAGGCTTTATTCTGTTTTATAATTTATAAGTTTATAAAACATTTTAAAGATATCAAATATGAATGCATTTTGGGTCCCAATGTAGGTGATGGAAGGAAAGGTTGAGGATGGTGAGCACTTCAGAAAACCAAATCTCTTAAGAACCGTTTGAAACTGGAATTACTCCCAGCCAAGAATAACAGCTGGATTTCACAAGCTTAAACAACTTTCCAGCTGGATGTTGCTTATGCTCCTATTTCTGTAGACACAGTTAGCATTGTGGAAAAAAAGAGTGAGAAACTTGAGGATCTGTTTAGAGCATCTGTATAGTGCTTACCTTGTTATTACTGGCAAGTCATCCATTTCATGGAGGTGAGAGTCACGGAATCGTCATGGTTGGAAGGGATCTCCTGAGATCATCTAGCGTAAGCCCCTGCTCAGGCAATTTAAATCCCTTGGTAGGTTAGCTGCAGATAAAAATTAATTTAGGTATCTAAAGATGTTAAACTGAATGTTAAATAGAGAATAATGTTAACAGTGTCTTGAATTTTGAAGTGAGGAGTTAGTAATCTGCTGGATGCACCCCCTTGATGGGGAAACCAGGGTGGAAGGCCCTGGTGTCAGGGTGGTCTTTCTCTGTTGCCACTCTGTGTGTCCTTCCTGTCTCTTTAGCCTCGGGCTGTTCAGGATCAAACCCTCTAGTCATATGGTGGTCAGTCCCTGGCTGTGAAGTCAAGTGACACAAGCTGGCTGGTGTCTGTGTTGCTCTTCCCAGCAGCCTGTCTCACAGCAGGAGGCACAGCAGTTGGCTTTGGCTCTCTGTTGGACCCTGCTTGATGCGCACATGGCTCTAAGAAACAATCTTTATTCTGTGTGTGCTCCTCTCATAATAAAGTTTCTGAAGTAAACTGAGGGCAGTTTGTTCAGCTCACAAGGGCATTGCACAGAATGGAAGTGCAGGTATGTATGCACAGTTTAGAATGTAGGATGAGGATTTTTAGGGACTTATGGAGATGGAAAAACTTCTGGGATATAGCATTGAATGACTGAGTATGCAAAAAAATGACAGAACTGATGTAACCTTATCCATACTGACTTTTGGCTCCGTTTTTTTTTTTCTTTTTTTCAAGTGAAACCTCCTCCAAACTTTACTCAGTTGCCTGGAGCAGCAAAAAAAAAAAAAAAAAAAAAAAAAAAAAAAAAAAAAAAAAAAAAAAAAAAAGGCAGTGAGCTAAAAAATGAAGCAGTGTGGACACTGAAGGGTCTGATGCACAAATTTGTTTTCTAGCCCTCAGATACTTATCAGTGTGGATGTTTGCCACGAATGCTAGTTGGAATATTATGCTAGCTAGAATATTATTTATACTGCAGTATAAATAATAAATAAAAAATAAATTAATTTATTCTTCTTAAATTAAAAATAATCTAAGTTGCTTTTTTGATCTTAGAAACTTAGGTTTTCTTAAGCAACATTACTGTCCGCTCCTCGCTCAGGGTTGCACATGCCATGGCAGATAATGGGACTATCCTAAGGATCTCTACATTTAAATATTAATCTTGAAGACAAAAATTTAAGTGTAAATTGTGCTCTTGAAGTCTTTGTGCCTTCTAAACCTTTTGAAAAGAACCAACACTGTACAGAACATCTGACAGAACAAGAATTCATCAGTGCTTGTGGTACAGATTTGTGCAAAGTGATCTTGAGACACTGGTGCTACAGTTTTTCTTAAAAAAAAAAAAAAAAAAGAAAGTACAACACCTCTTATTTTGAGAAGAAAGTTAAAATAAGCTGAAATATACACCTGCTAATATAGAGATGATGATGTGTTCCTATCCAGTATAGTCACAGATCAGTTGCTGTTGCTGTGCCATAGAGCAAGCAGGAAGTGCACTCACTAGATCTATCAGATTGCTCTCTTTGGTATTGTTTACAATAATTGTTAATTAGTTTCCTAGGATAGTACCTCATTTGCGGTCAAAATAAAATGTACACCAGATGGAGAGAAAATTAATTCTGAAGCAGTAATCTATTCATATACATAATTATTCCTTGTAACTCTGTAATGGTGATGGTTCTGGCTGTTTAAACTCCAGCAACAGATAGATCAAGCAGATGACATTGCTTAAACATTATTCAGGGTTTTATTGGGTAAACCATAAACAATTGATATATGATTGCTTTTTGACTGGCTTCTTTCATGTGTTTGATATTGTGATTAACATTTTTTCATTTAGAGACTTTGAGTTCAAATTTTGAAGTTGTAGGAAGTGTTTGGATGTACATAAAGTGTTACCACATTCTTGCTGTAAGTCCTAGTTTTCCTCAGTTTTGAGATTTGCTTTTAAAATATGATGCATAGATTTCTTAATGTAGAAACAGATACATTCTTAAAAATGCAGGTAAAAGATCAGGTGTAAAATGTTTGGTAGTTTTTATGTTGGTTTGTTTGTTTGTTGGGGTTTTCTTCTGGAGCAGCTTTAAACTCAAGGAGGCTCTTAAACTTCATGGAAAATAATGAAAAAGCATGAATGACTTTATCTTTAGAATGCTGTATTTATAATCTGCCTGTGTTTTTATTCCTGTGGATTATTTCATTTGGAAGCAAGATTATTGTTACTTTCTTTTATGCTAAGAGTTTGATCATTCATTCTGAAACTGGAGGTTTTTGTCATTTCTTGCCCTTTTAAAATGTCCATGTTAAAAAGACCAAGCTGATTCAGGAAGCATATTCTTAAGTATGTAATTAGTCAGCAATTTCAGTGGGAGCCTCAATCTTCTTGAATTTAGGGATGTGCTTAGTAAGCTTCTTCAATTAGTCCAAATTTACTTTTTTTTTAATAATTCTACTATGTCTCCTACTCCTATAGTAGATAATTGTAAGGCTTAAGAATAAGTGAGTCAAAGTTCCACAAACAGGTGCAGATTTTTTTTTTCCTATAGGTTTTGTGTTTAGAAGTAAAGGATTGCTTGAATTCAAAAGTTTCTGAGGACTTTTGGCCCAGTGATAGAGCTAGTGGGGCCTTTGGCCTTGATATTTTCACTTTGAACAATGAGACTGGCTGAGAGATGGTGGAACTTGTTCTTTTCACTGCTCTGCAAACTATCAGGGGCATCTTGGTGCCCAAATATTCTGTCACCTTCCTGAATCTGAACATTTCAGTAAGAGGGGGTTTTAAAAGCACTTAATTCTATTTTTTTTTTTTTTGACAGAATAAAAATGTAAACATGACATACTAAATTCATATCCCTATCACATTAAGAGGAAGTTAAGAAGGCTGTGGCGGGTGCCCACAAGTATGGAGGTGACAAAACCAGAGCCAGTTGGGGGACCGTAGTTGTGCTTTCCCTTTAAGCATGTTCAGAAAGCAGTGTTTTATGTGCAAAAAATTGTACTTTCAAATGAATGATCAGACTATTTTCATAGCTGTTTAGTCTAAGATATAACATTAAGCATGATATAAAAGCTAGTTATTTAAAAAACATAAAGAGACTCTATACAGGTTTTATTTTTTACATTCAACTAATTTATATAATGTATATAGTGCTTTTCCTTTGGGTTGGGGATAAATCAAAAACCATTAATGATGAGGAGAAAAATATATTACTGAAGTTTACACAAGTGCTGTCATGGAGCAAATATTCATGTGGGCACTTGCACAAACTTTGTCTCTGTTGGAAGACATCCACCCATACAGGCTAAACATTTAGAAACCTTTGGAAAAATACACACATAGAGAATTCTGTAGAACATTAGAAATTCTCTAAAATTTTATACAAAAAGTTATTCTGTCCAATACAGGTTTTATTGTTAAATGTAGATGTTCTAATTCACACTGTTTGTCCTGTTTTCCTTTTCAAAAGCAGTTTTAATTACAGCATGATGTTGCACAGTGTTTCCTGTTGGAAGTTATATTGACATTGGTGTAAGTTGTTATGTTTAAATGTGTGTAAGTAAGTATGTTTAAATAGCATACTTTACAAATAAATGTACAAAAAAGTCAGGCAACATCAAAGTGGTAGATATTAATTATACATGCAGATAAAATAAGCCTTTGGTGGCAGACAGGGGTCTCTTTTATCAGCCACTGGGATATAAGATAACTCGAGGCAGCAGAATGTAAAAACAGAGTAGGAAGATGAAGTCATGATGTGGTGAAGTGGGTACTGGCTCTAACAGCTGCCCAAAACTTTGGGCTCCCAGTGTAGGTTCTTGTTACTCCTTTGTAGTTCTTTGCAGTTTGTATAAAGGATGGTCATGAGGCATCTCACCGCTTTACTTTCTCATGAACTGCTAAGTAACATTTCCTCCTTCCATTTATGGATGGACAGAGAGTGTTTGAAATGGAAGAGAGGACCATGCACAGGGGTCTTCTGTCCATAGAGACTGAAATGATAGCTGAATGTGACAAATTGGTGTCAGTACATGCAGGTGAAATCAGTCTTACTTCTCATTCAGAATGCTTAAGTAAGGACAGAAGAGTTCTTTGAAGTCTGCAAAGGTCTGGAAAGTTTCTCTGAATTAATAAATGTTTCTTCCTCTCATTCCAGTAACTTAAATTTTCTGTGGAAGTTGTCCCAAGATGTGTTTTGATGCAAGGGTTTTCGGTTAGTGTTTTGTTTTGTTTTTTGTTTGTTTGATTGGTGGGGTTTTTATTTGGTTGGGTTTTTGTTTGCTTGGTTTGGTGCTTGCTTGTTGTTTGCTTTTTTTTTTTTTTTAAAGTACTGTATCTTGAAGAAATCTTCCCCTCTCTCCTTCGAAATCCTATTACAATTTCAGCTTTGGCAAAATTAACCCAAATTAATCATAGTTTGAAACAACAAATCTGTGCTATATATGCCTTATTTTATGTGCTGTTTTGCCCAAATATTAAAAATTTTTGAATGAATCATTCATTTGAGGGAAGTAAATCCAAACTGGGAAAGTGTGAAACTGATCTGTGATTTTAAAAAAAAAAAAAATCTGTGAATAATTGTACCAGTGCGTATGAGCACATTGAACAGGTTTTAACGGGGTGGAAGGGAAATACCTGTATGAAATATGGGAGTCAGAACACAGAAATCTTGCATAAGAGGAGAAAAAAGTTTTGTAAACCAGTCTAAGAGAAGACAAAGGCAACACAAGAGCTAAACAGTCTAAATTTCAAAAGTAGCGATAAAAAAGGAAATATGAGGAGAACAGGCAAAAAATTAATGGTTTGTGTCATTTGCGAAAATCAGGAACTCAACAACAGTAACTGCTAAGCACCTGACTCAGCAAACTATCCAGCCACATGCTCAAGTGCATTTTTACTTAACAAAGCACTCCACAGTCAATTAAGCAATCAGTAGGGTCAGGAGAAATCTTCCCGTAACATCTATGACAAGAAATCTTTCCATAACAGCTATGAGAATTAGTTTAAACTCTTGAACCTTTTTCTTTTTTAATGTTGTAAAATGTAGGTTTTGTGTTCCTACCATTTAATTTATTGTTAATCCTATTGGATTACACAAAATATGGTTAAGAAAATGATAAAGATTTTTATTGTTTCTAAGTAAAAGTTTAAATGCCTATACAATGAAAAGCACTGTTTTCCTGACTACTTTCCAAAATGTATTTGAAAAATTTGCATCAATAGCTGATTTTCTGTATTGGAAATAGATCTTAAAGTATTTAGGAAAGAGCATTTGCATGGAATGACCTAAACTGTCTGTACTCCCTCTCCATGACAAGGAGGGATGGCAATTTCACAAGGTTTGGAGCTATCTAGGGCAAATAGTGATTATTTGGGAAAACATTGATGTTCTGCAACAATTGTTTCGTAGCTGTGGTCTATTTATCTTGCTCCTATGAGCACGTTTCAAACAACCTTTTCAAACATGTTTAAAGTATGAATTAATTAAAGCGCACACAATTCAATCATGATAATGAATTAACCATTTCCTTTTTGTGGATCATGGCCAAAAGTCTTATTCTTCCACCCTGCTCCCTCAAGCAGGACAGAATGGCATGATCCAGTCATCTTTCTCAGCTGTTCACCCTGTAGTTGGTGCCATTTTCATATTCCTAGTAAAAACAAGACATACTCTTGCCTAGAACCCCAGGAAAGGGGTATGTTCAGAACCATAAGATGTTTACTGAGACGACCTAATTTTCTATTATCTTATGTTAAATTGTCTAATCTAAGTAACAACTGATAATTAAGAAAGCTGCAAAACTGCTGCCTTTTCTTTATCAATGATGTCATTAGCAATCACATCAGAAGAGAACAAGAGTATATCTTAATTAGGATCTGAAGCAGACGTATAAAGACAGAATGCTTTCAGAATGCATTCAGAGGTCACCTAGAAAAGATTTTTTTTCTGTGAATATAGATCAGTAACAATTAGGCCAAATTGTCCAAATCATAGAGTCCAGGCCATGCAAGACTGATTGTACAAGGAATTATTTTTTTATATAATCAACTGTATAAATGTATATGTTTATATATGTATATATGCAACTATATGTAATAGTTGCATAAAACGTACATAATTGCATAAAATGTGCAAGTAGCAGCATTTAATTGGGTTGTCTTCTCAATTATTCTGTAATTTTAATGCAAATGAAAATGGATTGTGGCTTGGGAACTGGGGAACATGGATCTGTATAGTGGGCACTTTGGATAAAATATGGACTCATTTAGTTGGCGTATTTGAATGAGCAATCTCCCTTTTTTTTTTTTTTTTTTTTGGTATATTTTAATGGATTCTTAAGAACCTGGCATGCGAGTCACTGTGCTCTGAGTACTGCACACAGATTGGGTTGATTTTGTTCCTACACTTTGGAAGAAACTGCTGAAGAAGTAACAAGGTTCCTGATTTCAGAGCACTCGGCAAGTATATTGTGAGATTTAGTTTGAATTATTTCTAAACTTTTTCAATTTGGAATTGTAATTTTTTATAACCTATGGATGCATGTATGGGGGATTTTAAAATACATTCTTTCACACTTTGTGTGTGTCTAGTCACTAAGTCCCAAGCAAGGACGAGACTTTTTATTGAAGCAAGATAGTTCAGCACAACTGTTTGTTGTGTGAGTTTTCTGAGGTTAATGTCTTGTAGTAGTAAAGTTGTTTATAAAACTCATGTTCTTATGCTTCTATGTCTCTTTCATGTTTTTTTTTCTGGAATGAGTAGAAGCTGATATTACAATTCAGATTATTATTAGCACAGATCTTTTTGTCTTCTGTCTAATTTGTCAGCAATGTATTTTCTGTGTACTTGCTGATGATTATTAAGTTCATTTGGCAAACAAGAACTCTGGGGAGAAAAATAATTAAAGTATTTCTGGTCTCAAGATTGAAATTCAGTATCCATTGGGCATTCTTAATGTGAAATTTTCTGTTAACTGTGCAGACTACAAAGTAGTAGTCTCCTAAAATACCTGTTCAGATATTTTAAATTAAAATGAGGAAAGGACTGTGTGAATAATTAATGCTTTTGGATTGATTTTTTTTTCAAGAACTGCTTTACTGTCCCACAGGCTGCATGGAATTTGCTCTGCTGTGAATCCTGGAATTCTGTCAGTTTGCTGTCTCTGAGGGCAGCAAGATACCTTAATACTAAATTTTAATTATTACACTTCATAGGCTTTCCTTTTTGAATGGCTGTATTTTCTGTTGTGTATTGTAAAATCTGTTATCACTGTGATTTATTTTATGACAGCCTACAGATCTGGATTAATATGCTGCCTTTTAAATACACCATTAACTTAGTTTCCTCAGTGAGGTAATTAAGTATCTGTTTCAGTTGGCTGAAATTAAGCTTTTGAGTTAAGTATATGGACACTAAAATTGCAAGTTTTTCTGATTAACACTTTCATCAACTCATGGGTGTCTGTAAAATACTTATCAGTACCACAGTGCACTGTAAAAGTAGGTAGAAATAAGGCATTTTGAGGTTTTGAGGCTTTTACACAGAAGAAAAGAAGTGGGATAAGGTTATTATAGCATGCAAAAGAAGGAATTTCATCTACTGAAGGGTCTGGAGGAAAGGTATTGCTGATTATTCAGATAGCAGTAACTTCCCTCTGTAGAGTGTCAGAACAAAAAACTTACTATTGAAGAAAGGTTATGTAAATTGGGATAATCTGTGATTTGTATTCATTCCTCTGCCATAAGATAATGTAACACTCAACAGAGAGGAATGCAGTGAGGAGAGTTAAGCACAAGAACAGTTTGTTCCTTGAACTTGTAGAATCTCCATCTCTGGAGATCTGAAAAATATTCCTGAGCAAGGTAATGAGCAACTTGATCTGACTTTGAAGTTATCCATTCTTTGAGGAAGGTTTGAATGAGATGACCTTCAGAGATCCCTCCCCTCTTAAATTATTCTATGCCCCTAGGGTTAGCTGGAGGTAAAGTTCTTCAGGAATGGTTGTTTCATGATAGTTGTTCCCAAATAGTTCTCAAGTGTAAGAGCTCTGAAATCTGTTTTCAGTCCATTCTGTGACAACCCAGTTTAAAAAGGAAAAAAAAAAAAGTGATTTTTTTCTAATTTGAAGGTAAATTTGAAAGTAACCTTCAAACAGCTGCTAGAAATAATTCTAAAAGGAAACGAAAAATGACATTTTCTTTTACAGAGAACACTCTGCCTGAGCATTAAGAGCTCCCTCGGTTCAGTGTCTTGCTAATCTTTTAGCGGACCTCCTGTCTTAAATTTCCAACCAGTAAACATATTTAAAAATTTAGTGAGCAAACCTTTTAATAATGCTACAGATATTGATTTTTAACTAACTTTGTTATTGAACTATGTAGTTAATATTATCTAGTTCAAAACCCATCATATCATGAGGCAGCATCAGATCTAGACGGTGTTCTTGGGCCCTGCAATAACCAAATGAAAATACCAAGCAAAGCCACTCGATGTCAGTGTTGCTTCACCGAGTTTTGCCTAGCACAGCATCACTAACAGTGCTGAAAAGCCCATTTACAGGGAATATGTTAAAGTCGAACCCAAGCCATTTGAGTCAGGTCCAACTTCTGTTACACCTGGATGTTCAGCTTTATTCTGTGAAAATTCTGATTACTCAGAGGTATTAGTGTCACCATAGTGTCTCCTAAACATCCTGTATGATGAGGGGATGGAGATTTTAGCTTAATCTGTTTTGTGAAGGGCAAGAATCACACCTATTTCAATTTAGGTCCACTTTGAAGTATCTGATGATTGAAATCAGAATTACCTTTAAAATAAGGTATTACTGAAAATAAATGCATTGCATCAAACTCTGGAAGATAAATCAACACAGTTTGTGAATTATGTCTGGTTTTGAATCACTGGAATTTCAGAGGGAGAAGTTACATAAATATCAGTAAAAAATAATTTACATACTTAAACGTATACCTCTTCTGTGGCCCAGTGTTGTGGTTTGACCCCAACCAGGTTTATGTAATACGTCATTAATACCCTGGTTTTTTACAAATTCTCAGATTTCAGGAATGCTTTTTTGAAGGTGTATATTTCTATCACTGTTTTTGTGTTGCTCAATTTGCCAGCACTTGCTTATAATTCCAAGAGCTTATATATTATTCTTTTGTGCTGTGTTCTGTGATGTATGAGGTGCACAATTTTGTCTCTCTGAACTAGTTCTTCTCACCCCTTTTTAAAAATCTGACTTCCATTCCCATTCAGCTCTGCTTTCGCACACACACTTGGAATTTCTCATAGGATTTCTCTTGGAATTTTTACCATCTTTCCTAAGGACGGTGACCTTTATGTGACCAAGATTTTTACCTTTTTTCTTAAATCTTTCATCTAGTATCCTCTTAATCCTTTAGCCATTCTTCTCTGTATTTGACAGAACTATAGCAGTATCAAAACTGAGTTGATAGAAATTGCTGGTCAGGATAGAGGACAAGGTTGAATGGAAATTAGTTTTCCCACATTAAAAAAAAATTAGCAAAGCTCAATCATTATATATTCAATATATATTCAGATCTAAATCTTATATATATTTTGCCAGTGGCCAGCCAGAAAAGTATTTGCTCTGGATTAATGTTAGCATGTACTTTCCTTTACCCAGTGATGGTTGATGGGAGTACATGAGGAAGTCAAGGTGGATGCACTGCATGCACTTGGGGAGCAAATAATGCACATCAGCAGGATTACTGCTTTAGTTGGTCTGCACTGGATTACCATTGGATATTTGCAGATACTTAGTTACATGATCTGTCTTCCTGAGAAAACTTAGAAAGAGCAAGTCATGCTACAGAATCACAGAATGACAGAATGTGTCAGGTTGGAAGGGACCACAGTGGGTCATCTGATCCAACCTCCCTGCACAAGCAGGTCATCCCAGAGCACATGGCACAGCATTGTGTCCAGACAGTTCTTGTATATCTCCAGGGAGGGAGACTCCACAACCTCTCTGGGCAATCTGTTCAGTTATTTCCATCATGGCATCTATTCCTGTCATAGGTGTGAATAACTTCATTTAACTTCTGTGAGCATATGTAAACACAAGTATAGTTTTTGAACTTTGATGCCAGTTTATGTGAAGTCTAAAAGCAGCTTGTATGCAAAAGCCCAATGATTTCCTACAGAATCTGCTTCCATGTGAAGTGGGGATTAGAGCTTCTCTGGCAGAGTTTACCAGAAATTTTTCCTTTTGAGGTCTAGGTTGGAAGAAGGTGTTAGGTTTGTTTGTTTGTTTTTTAAATCTCTTGAGGCTAGAGCTACAGAATCATACTTCCTTTACTCACCTATCCACCATGTATGTAAACATCCCCTATATGCAAATATTAGGGGAGCTGATGAAAATACCCCCCCAGGGGTTACCCCAGTTTTTTAGTACCTGTTATAAATCAGATTTTAGAAGACCACCAGATCTGATCTATGATGCAATAAATTTGTCCTTTTATATACTATCTATATTCTAATTTTTGATTATTGGTAATTATCTTTTTAACATTTTACATAAGTACACTACTAGAATTATACCTTTGTGCATTTCCAGAAAAAAAAACCCAAACAAAAAAACCCTATTAGATCACTTGAAAATAGGCTTTACTTATATAAGAGCATCAAAAAAGCTAATTGTGAAACATCTAACATTACAATAGTGTGTGTGAACACACTGTCTTAGGTGTATAAAATCAAAGGTTCCTCATGCTTATTCTTTGGTGTTCTAGAGAACTAAGTTTTATATGCCTATTCCAGAGCAGAAGAGGGTTTCATAGTCATGATAGCTCAGGAACATTGTGACAAAGTTCAAACTGTCAAAGTCTCATAGTTTGGGAGTGTATAGATTATAGGTTTGTAGCTAATGAAAACAAGCCAATGAGAAAAAGTTTGAATGTCACATGTGTGACACAATATGTACTTCAGTTAGGATACTGATGTGTTTTAGGAAAGGGGTGTTTTCCATATTTTTCTAAGATTCAACTGTTGGAATATTGTGTAGTGAGGTGTAGGCTTGTTGTTTTCTCTTAAAAATTTTTATTTCCTTGAGGTTTGTAAATTAAATGTTGCTTTGTGTTATTGCTAAGTGAGAGTACTTTATTAATTTCAGAGTTACAAGGAACAATGTTTTTCAATAGTGATGATATTATCAAGTTCAGATTTATTGATAATGCAGTTTTTTTACTTATCAAAATCATTGTTGGAGTAAAAAAATTTCCACACAAATTCCACATCAGTTGTAAGATGTTTGTACTCACGCATGCACACACCCATAAAGAGACACTGTCCCTTGTTGTTGGTGAGGGACAAAAGTCTGTTGATATTGCTAATCCTGGGAGTTCAGATACTAGTCTGGGATTGATGAAAACTGTCTAGATTTACTGGCTGTGCTACTATGAGGTGGGAAAATCTCAAGTACTTATCAAAAAGCTTCAGCATTTTGCTGCAAGAAGTTTGAAGAATGAAGACGATGTTCTTATGTGTTTCTTTGGTTTTCTAATTTTTGTTTGGTTGTTTTTTTCCTGTTTCAGAATATTCAGAGCTTCTAGCAAACAATGATTTAAATAAACAAAAAAAAGCCCCTCCTAGTGTCTTTTACACAAGTAGCTATATTTGAGTAGATTTTTGCACATGCGTATCTATGTGTAGAAATGTATTTTGATTTTTATTTCCTAATAAATACCATTATAATCAGAGGTACTTAACATTTAATCAAAACTAAGAAATACCTGACTGCTGAGTAACTCTCACTGTACTTAAAAGGAGTCCTGTCCACTTCTGACCACTGAAAGTAGGGAAAGATCTGTTTTGTTAAACACTTGGTATACATAAATACCTTGATTATGAAGTCCTTGAACTGCAATTTCAAATTAAAAGTGGGGGGGTCACACATAGAGAAAACCAAAACCACAAACCATGAGATGGATCTTGCACTTTAACTTAAATCTCTTTGCTATCCAGAAATACAAATAACTTAGAGGAAAGCCCACTGTGTCCTTGCTCCATATCAGTCAAGGCATTTAAATGCCTTAACATTTAAAGTTCTTCCACTTTCTTATCACTTTGTGTCTGAGCACTTTGTATCGCCCACAAGGTATGACGTTATTACAAGAACAGAAGTTTCTTGGTGAACTGTCTTTGCTGAGAGAGCCTTTGCTGGATGGACAATCAAGACCAGAAAGGAGTAGCTTTAAAGAAGAATGATTGTCACAAATGTTTTTGGCACGTCCCACTTGAAGCTGATAGTTTGCAGTCCTTCACTGCCCTTTGAGCTCGTTATTCTTCAGTCTGAGACTTCGCCCTGCAGAGACAGTCTGTGTATATTTTCAGCAGGACTTATTGCTACCTGATGTTCTGCATTTACTACATAAATAAGCTTTTTACTGTCTTTTAAAGACAAAATGTTGATGGAGTAAGAGAAGTTTTCTATTATGAGCTTTACTGAGGACTTAATGCCTTCTACCTGTGGCCCGAACGAAAAGCTCCCCCCCGGAGAGGCAAGGCTGCTCTCCCGGGCTTGGCAGGGAGATGCCGGGTTTACTGGGCACTTCCCGCTCAGATTAGCATAGCCCAGCCTATTTTGCACACACTCCCAGTAATACCTCGTTTTGCCACTGGAATGAGGCCAAAAGCACAAGCATTACAGGGATATAAAGCAGGAGGTTACTGGAAAGAATCACAAACTAACATGAGATGAAACCAAATTTTTGCAAATAGCAGAAAAAGTGATCTTTACTGTAGACAGTTTTGCATTTCATATAGCTGTTTATATGATTGAAGCTTTTAATAAGTGTTTTCATTGAATATACTTACAGAACAGCTGCAGAAATCTTAAGTGCTTCTGTTCATTTTTTTTCTCTGCAGTTTTAGAACTGAAAAATCTCAGAAGAAAACTGGAGACTGACACAGATCAGAGTGACGACTCAGCTGTGCACCTTCTGACAGAGGCACTGCTTTTGTGGGGTGGGAATGATGACAGGGGCAAAAAGGAAAAGAAGCACAGCCTGGAGGAAAATCCAGGCTGTTCGCTTTGAAGATATCAAAACCTGGTGTATGAGAAGGCTGCCCATCTTGAAATGGGTGCCTGTCTACAATTGGAAAGAAAGTTTGGTTCCTGATACAGTTTCTGGAATGATGCTAGCCATCCAACAGGTGACTCAAGGTACAGTTAACTCATTTCAGATTGATATTTAATATTATTGGGCTGAATTGGTCTGATTTTCATTTTCTTTTTTCTTCTTTTTTTTTTTTTCCCTTTCTTGTTTAATATTATAAAGCTTTGGTTAAAATCATGTCATGCTTACAGTATAAGGAAAAATATATAGTCTTAACTCTTACAGAATATACGTGCAAATGTGGATAGAATTGCATTGTGTTATTGTAGTTAATTTCTGTGGAACTTTACTGTGTGTCCCATCCCTCTGACAATTTTTTAAAGACTTAATATAGAAGATAAGAGAGCAGTAACTCTATTCACACAGAGTATGGTTATATACAATGTTTTATCAGTTAAGTGACCACCTTTTTCTCTACTTCATATGGAAAACAAATTGTATCTGAATTATAATTGCACTATAAGATATGCTATTCTGAAAAAAAAATTTGCATGATACAATTACCTGTGAAAGTCCAAAACACAGCAGGAAAAATTACCAACTTTCTGGGCATACAGGGTGTTCCTGCCAGAGACATTACCCACGGAGAGGATTTCTTGGCATCTGTGGCTTGTGTGTGGATTTAATGCTGTATTGGATTACCTACCACATCTCTTGTCAAGCAGCATTACAAAGTAGAGGTGGAGCTAGACTTCATTTGGCAGCTTAAAAAAACCCGAAAAACAAACAGTGAAGGAAAAGGAAAAACTCCCCAAACTAAAAGCCTTCACAATGACCTGCAGAAACTTTAGGGCCCAGTAATCTTGGTTAGTAAAGTAATTGCTACTTGAAAATAAAGGCTTTTGTCAGTTTTGGATGTGTCTTTTATAGTGTCACCTTCTTATGGCAATATCTTATATTTGTCTTAGGCAAATCACAGCTTCTTATCTGCCTCAGATGTACTTTAACTCCTTCTTTTATGTAAATTACATATATTGTTTTTGAACAGTCTTCCATGTTAGTTATGCTTAACTATCATTCATGCTGTTAAATTATAAAGACTACTTTAACTGAATTATGCTGGAGCTGGAAACAACTGATTTGTGTAAGTATTTGTTCTTTTAAAGTAATTAAGAACATCTGCATTGGCTTGATTTAACTTTAAGAACCTTAATACCATTACACTGCAAAGTACCTAATTTCCCTGATATGTGTGTATACAACAATTGTAATTAAAATGCTGCTAATAACAGTATTCTGAAATTCATCAAAAATGCTAAACAGCAAACAAGTTAAACAAAAAAAGTTAAATAGCATTTCTGCACTGCTGGCAGTTTTAGCCAGGATTTTCTTGTTTGACTCTTGAACCAAGAAGTTGTTTAATGTAACAGATAAATTTTAGGAGATCCAGTGAAGATAGAAAATACTGGTTTGTGCTTTCTAGATTATTTTTAAGTACTCTAGAAATAATTTTATCCTTATTTTATGCTGTTTAGAAAGCAGTATATTGAAACCCTTCCTTCCTGTTTTTTTCTTTCTCTGCTTGCTGCTTCTCAAGATTTCAGAATGATTTTAGGGAACAAAATAGGAAGAGAGTTAGATACAAAATCATTTTATCATGTTTGTGGTGTTTTAATTTGAACACAACATATTAATTTGGACCATTAGCTCCTTCTCTAGTGTTGTAAGCATTCCAGTTATACTTTCACAGAGAGGCTTATAGATGAAAAAGAGTCCTATTTGTTATATAGAACAGAGTGAAAAAATCCTAAATTTTGAGAGGTCCTATTGTGACTGTTTTCTTCCACCCTCTAGACAAACCAAGACATTTTATAATGAAATGAAAGGCAGAAATTGTAACAAAAGTAGAAAAAAAAGGTAACCTGTGATATTTGACTTGGAGAGCACAGTATCATTTGGTGTAGCAGCAACAGGTTTAAGCAAATTCAAATACATGAAAGTAAACTTGAGTTACGGAAGTATATGGAAAAAATGTACAGCTGTATTCACATGCAATAGTTTTCTGACTGAGAAGAAGGGCAGAGAGCAGTCCAGTAGCTTGAGGATAATTAAAAAAGGCCTTCCAACTGATCTGTGTTTTTTATAATTTCCTACTGTGTGGTTTCTTACTCATCTGGCACTGGCCATGTTCAGACTATTCAGGTTGGCAACTGCTCTGATGTGTTGTAATGTGTCTGTGTTCCAGCATCTAATCTAAATTTTAGACAAAATTGCTGACTTCCCATTGTAAAGTAAGGAAGGAAAGATGAAAGTCAATATCCTTACTGTGCCATAATGAAAACAACAAAGATACTGCTTATCACTGCTCCTTGCAACATTTTCAGAAATTACTTCTGGAGAATTCATATGAAGCAGCAGTTTTTGGTTTCTGCCTCATAAGTGAGAAAAACAAAAGAGCAAATTAATAGAAATATCAGCAATTAATGTATGTAGACAATTACTGCTCAAAAAAAGTTTTTGATAAAGGTATAGCATATTTCAGAATAGCTATCCTATGACAACTTTTATTTCGGATAAAGTTTGAAAGAGCTACTATCATTCACTTGTGATTTTCAATGTCAAAATTATTGTTTTCTAAAGGTGACTTAAGCCTTCAAACTTCCGTAAGATATCTTCAAGTCAGCTACTTGAAAATTGAAACACTTGAGCTCACATATCAGTTTATATTTAAAAATCTTCCATCATGACACGCATGATGGAACTAGAACTATGTCTGTGGTAACAGAATCTAGGAATGATGTAAGAAAGGAATACCACCTGATTGTTTAATTGTCTTTAATTCCATGTACAATATGGAAGAAATAGATCTTTAGAAGATAAGGTGTTACCTTGCCTAACACTGAACTAAGGTGATACCTGTATGGAAGTGGGAAGGAAAGGCGTGGGATTATCACAATGTGCTGCTTGGCATTTGTGATGAAAGAGTCATTGCTGAAACCAAGCAGTCATTCTTCAAGTGTTCCTATGGTTGTTTCATTGTCTGCTAAAAATGCCAAAAAAATATTAATGCGTGAGTCTCAAAATTCACTGCTGAACTCTTATGTTCTGTTTACCTATTGAGACAATATTTGTATTGTCTCCGTATATGTCCTCTAATTTTAGAGTGCTTGATTAAATTACACAAAATATGGAGAAAGAAGGGTCAAATATTATTATGTTTCTAAAAGTGTTATGAAAATATCCAGTAGCAACAAGACCCTACAAGTTCTAACAAAAAAAAAAAAAAAAAAAAGCCCTTTCAAAAATACCAATTACTGGAAAGATTCAGTTGGACTTTCACAGTCTCAGACTGCACAGTCAGTCAGCCACAAATCAAAACCAGTAAAGGAAATCAGGCTTCATCAGTTCCAGATATTTAATATTAGTTCCAACTATAATTTAACAATACAGAGCTCAATACCTTGTTTTTCAGCCATAGAATCCTTAATTTTACTCTGATACCTAACACTGAAGAAAGAACCTTTGAATCTAAAATAGACAATGTCATCCAGTCTAGAAGTTTGCTAAATACTTTCACAGGCAGTTAAGAAATTTGAGCTTTTATGTTTTGGTAATCACTACTTAGTTTGTCTCGTATTTTTTCTCAAAAACCTGTTATTGATAGATTAGAGTAAGATATGTCTAAATTAGCAAAATAGATTTATTAATTAATTTTCTTGTTGGACTAGTATTCATCTCTCTCTTCCCTTTCCCTTTAAAATTTATTAATACCCTATCAACAGTCATTCTATAAGGATTTTACTTACCATTTCATTCTGTATTCCTCTCCCTTGCAAATAAATTCAATTGCTAGGTCCATGTAGATGTCTCATAAGTGCCTAATTTTTTTTTCCTTTCCAAACTGAAATTGTGCTAATAGAACAAAGGGTCTGCAGTGCAGATAACTAGTTCTCAGCAATCTGCTTTTGTGTTCCTTACTATACAATGAAGATCGAGTCAATAAGAGTTAGTGAACATTAAGCCATTGGAGAGCATCCAGAGGAGGGCAACAAAGATGGTGAAGGGCCTTGAGGGGAAGCCGCATGAGGAGTGTCTGAGGTCACTTGGTCTGTGCAGCCTGGAGAGGAGGAGACTGAGGGGAGACGTCATTGTGGCCTTCAACATCCTCACAAGGGGAAGTGGAGGGGCAAGTACTGATCTCTTCACTCTTGTGACCAGTGATAGGACTCAAGACAATGGCGTGAAGCTGAGCCAGAGGAGGTTTTGGTTGGATATGAGGAAAAAGGTTTTTCACCCAGAGGGTGGTTGAGCACTCAAACAGCTTCCCCAGGGAAGTGGTCACAGTACCAAGCTTGCCTGAGTTCAAGAAACATTTGAACAACACTCTCAGGCACATGTGATACTTGGGGATGGTCCTGTGTGGGGCTAGGGGTTGAACTTGATGATCCTTATGGGTCCCTTCAAACTCAGCATATTCTATAATTCTGTGCTTGTGAGAGGTGGTGAATGACTGCCTTTAGATTATTTTTCTCTCATTCACTTATTAAACTGAGAAGTTTTCTCACTTTCTGATTCTCTCCCATCCTTTGAGGAGGAGCAAGGGAGTGAGTGGTTGGGTGGATACTTCACTGCTGTCTAGAATCAACCCTCCACAAGTATGATTCATCAGACTAAATCTAATAATCTGCTTTATCTAATCACCTGATTATATTCATAGGATATCCTTTGAATGTAACAAGGGATTGGCTCGGGTGTAGACACTGATGAGTCAGGCATCAAAGTTTAGGTGAGATGTGTTTCAGCTGTTATATCTATAGCATTGTGGGTAATAGATAGTTCATGTTCAATATGGTTAAAGACAGGTCTTACTGTTTCCTTTTCTGTAATTCATCCATTGACTTGTCACAACAATACCAGAATTATTTGTGAATTTTTCATGTGACATGAGCACCCTATGCTCATATGAGAAAAATACTTTGATCAAGCTGACTCTGAGTTTTTCTCAGTTTCCCTTCATGCTAATTTTAAGGTGCATTATAATGCAGTCTTTCCACCTAGCTAAATTTCATAGAACTGTCATCATGTTTTTTTCTGTAGCTTTTGGAACATGTACTACAGTCCCATCATATCTCTTCTCAGTGCAGCTACTTAGCTCATTTTCACAGTGGTAACTGTTGTTGCACCAAGGAAATTATTCATCTTTATTTTCGAGGCCTTTCATAGGTGATCCTTCCTGACATTATTTATGAACCAAGGTCTTGATTCATGCCTCATTAATCCATTTTGTTAACCTACTTCACCTAATCTTGTCTTTTCAAAGAAATAGCTTTGTGCCTTCTCTCAGGATTTAAATTATGGAATGTTTATTGGTTGGTACATCACACCTAGTATTTGCTTTTGGATTGCTATTTAGAATGTGTTTCTTTGTGGTTTGTTTGTCTGTTTGTCTTGCTGTTTGGTTTTTTTTTGCCTAGGTAGAACTATGAATACTATACACAGAGATTGGCATCTAGAAACCAAGTAGCTAATACCACGACCCATCTGTGAGCTTCCCTGAATGTAGGAAGAGTAAAGCTGAGTTTGTCTAAAAAAGTGTATAAAATAGACTCTATTGTACAGCTGAGTTCATCGCCAGAGGAATTATTCCCCAAGTTATTCTGCTTGAATACGCACTTTAGTGTACATAATTTATTTCTGTTCTCTGTATATGTAGGGGACACAAATGTGTCTGAAGTATTGTGGTTAGGGCACACTGTGAAAATTAAGGGCTCTGCTTAACATCTGAAGTTGCCTTACTCTTTCCGAGTGTAAATTCTGGGTGTAGGTACCTCAACCCTGCCCCCTAGGCTTCCTCAAAGATTGTGCTTGAAGTTTTGATAGTTATAACCCTCTTCTGCAAGCCATTAATGACCAGAGAGACTCTTGCCTAGAAAAATATATTACTTAATGTCTTTTTTGGTCATTTCCTGGGTGATGATAATACTTGTACCCTGCACTTTTCATTACAGAAACTTAGAGCTCTTTACACTGACCAGTAATAGAAAAAGTATAGGGGAAAATAAGGGAAATAAGACACACAAAAATGGTTTATACTTCAAACAGAGAAATAACTCATGCAATGCTGTATTGAAGATCTATGGTGCAAAGAATTCAGGTTTCATTTGTTTGCTACTGATATGAATGTCCAACAAATCCACAAATGTTTTTTAAGCCTTAAAAAAAAGAGCGTTCCAAAGCTGTAAAAAACAAAGACCTGCTGCTTTCTGTTTAAGTATTTGATCTGAACTGAAGCCTCAGTACAAAATTAGAACTTTGATTCAGTTTTCCTGAAGGATGATGACTTTGCCCGTGTGGGAAATGGCCAAGAATGAGGATATGTAACTGAGATTAAATACAGAAAATGGAACATGTTCAAATTGAAGGCTGAAATGGGTAATAATCATCTCAGAATTCTGAAAAATTAGGTAAATGACATTGCAGATCTGGTAACAATTATCCTAGATGATTCTGTCAAATTTGAAATTATATTCTATGGCTGATAGTGACTATAGTGTTTCCCAGTTACAAGCCTGTATTGCACATGAGGAACTGGACCAGATGCAAGCAATAGAGGTGTATTTTCCTTTAGCAGTAATAATAATAATAATGAAATAATATTTACATGTAGAGCACTAAAGGATACCAGACTGATTGATTCTGCTATGAAATTCTGAAGCTGGTGGGTTCTGCTTCAGATTTGTGTATGCATTCTAAAGATGAATCTGCTGCTATTCTCAGGGATAGTTTTAATGATCTGTTGGAAAATAATTAGCCTATTTGAAAAAAATGGGTTGCTATGTGAGTTAGGAGCTGCGAAGAAGCTGATGACCACTAGTAGTACTGTCCATTTTCTGAAATATAGTGTGTAATTTGTCTCTGTAAAATGTAAAACATTGTCTCTGTTTATGGAAGATGATTTCAGTAGAAAAAAAGACAAGGAGAGGGATCAGGTAAACAGAGATTATATCTGGGAGAAGAATTAAAAGGCTCGGATAGGTTAATTAAAACTTGAGAAGGTTTCTTCCTAATCAGGAAAGGCAGTTGCAGCACATGGAGAAATGAAAATAAAGCATCATGACTATGTTTAGACTTAAAATTGGAAGTAGTTCTAAAAATATTCCATTTAAATATTGGGATAAGAAGATGGATCTCCTTATCACATAATTCCATTCATAGAAGAGCTAAATTACATGTTTGGCTACCATAAGGGGGAACAGAACCAAAGGGCACAAGGGGGTTCTTTCACAAGTTTATGCTCCCTTTCAGCATCTGCTGCTATTCAAAAAAATGGTGAAGTTTTGAACTGGGGTATATCTGTCAAAAAGTTAAGATAAATGTGTGGGGTTTTTAAAACTAAAATAATGTCACTGCATTCCTGGATTCAATCTTTTCTTGATAAGTTTCTGGTACTCGGCTGGATTAATAAACATTAATAAACATGGTGCTGTTTGTTTTGAAATAAACATCTGTCCATGTGCTACGCTGTACATACTCAAAAACTCAAAAGATTTGGACTTTCAAATTTATCAGATTTGCAGTTATGTCAGCATTTGTAGTTTTAAAAAATACATTTTTTTTTTTTTGTAGACAACTATTACATGGATATACTTCATACAGAATTTGAATGTAGTGCTATACATTTGCTGCCTTTCCTATGAGCTATCTTGAACAAGAAATGATTTGGCTCAAGTGGGTTTTGGTGGGCTGTTATTTTGGAGGGCGGAGGGCCCTTGAGGCATATTTCATCTAAAAGTTAAATATGTAGATGGCATCTGATGAAATCAGTATTGTTATTCCTGCCAACTTTTTTTTCTTTCTTTTGGCAAGCCCAATAATAACTCACCGAGTCTTGGTGTGGTTTGTATGTCTTAATTAAAGTTAATTTAATCTGGAGCTGGATTTATTGCTGAATAACTAATTCCTAAACACTGACTGGAGACCTTGCCATTAAAAAAAAAGAGCGACACTGCCTTCATGCATTCCAGAACCAGTGCCCATTGTTTTGGAAGGCATGATGCCAAAAACTTATACTTTTTTTTTTCCTTAGCTTTTCATGGAGGAACCTCAGATGTGTCTTCTTAAGGGTGATAGTTATTGGGGGTTTATTTCAGGCTCTGACCATAAATGAAAATATTAGTATACTCTGAGCTGACTAACTGGAGTTAATATTTTTATTAAGGGTAAAGCTGTCTTGTAAATATACATCTGGCATAAAAATTGCAAATGTGTAGATTGAATAGAAATTGAATAAGCACATTTGGAAACAGAGCCAGAAAAATCTGCTCCAGAATGCATTGGAGAATCCATGTAGTTTTAAATGAGTTGTGGAAGAGTGTCCAGTTGAACTCTGTTTTAGTTCTCCCACGCAAAGAATAATGATGTAAGCTGAATATGAAAAGTAACATGTTAGTGAGTAAACGTGGGACAGTGATTCATATTTCACAACTTTCCAGCAGAGGCAAAAGGCACTGATGCTGCTGTGCAAGCAAGATTTTGTTTCTAATGACTATAAAAATTGTTCCAAGTTGTATGTGTAGAAGTTTTGCAAGTTATATGTGCTAGTACGGACCTGTTTGACAGACTACTAGAAATGTGAATTCAACTTCTGAATGACCTCTGGCTCTTTCGGAGCCTCATGTCCAGGTACACTCACCTTTGTGTGACCAGATGAACTTCATGGATGTCACATCCCAGTTCTGTGGTTGCCTGAGCACCATGGACAGAGACTGAGAAATCCAGGAAATGTTGATTCCTGAAGGAAAAAGAAATGACAGCACATGTAATCTTCCAGATCACAGAGATCAGGAAAATTGTTAGTATTCAGATCCTTGGCCATCGATTTACCAAAACGGTTGCCCTTCTCATGGATTTCAAAAAGTCCAGTTCATCTTGATTAATGCCTGTTCATCACCCCTGATAGGTTTTTGTTTCTCTATGGCATTGATGCTTCTCAAAAGACTTCCTCATAGTTACCTGCTTGTCAGAAACTTCTTATGGCTTCATTCTCTGTATATTCTTACTGAGATGCAGAGGAGTTTTCATAGAAATTACTCTCAAAATGCTTCTTTTATTTTGGAGATGGCCAGATTCTTCAGGTATTATGGCTGACTAATGACTGTAGCTCATAGAATTCTCTGTATAGCAGTCTATGTAATCTCTGTTGTGTTCAGATATTGTGTCAAATTCATCCTAAAGAGTTCTTAATACTACATCTTGGATTGCCTGTCAAGAGCCATAGGTTTTTTTCAGGCTATTAAAGAAAATACTAGATTTTTTAAAAATCCTATTTATTTTAATATGAATCTAAACTTTTTTATGTACAGGAGGTCAAGCTTTCTTGAATAGAGAAATCATAAGTGGGTCACACAGCCCTCTTATTTCTTCTACCATAATGCTTGCAGATCTTTTTTGAACACTTAGATGCACATGTCAGTATCTGGAAATCTGCAAAGTGGTAGAGTAGAACAGTATTTTCTCAAACCTACCTTTGATGCAGTTGCCAGATGATAAGCTGGGAGAGCTGCATTTCAGATACTGAGAAATACTGTGAATTCAGGTGCTATGATTAACACAACTGAGATGCTTAATTCTCACCAGACCAAAGAAGACCATTAGATGGGAAGGAACTGCACTGAAGCATCCTTCAAAAACGAGAGGATGGTTGCTAACTGTGTGATGTTTAAAACATTTATGGTTCACCTTTCAGCATCTCTTTTTCCATTTTGCCCTTATGTTCTTCATTTGCCTGAGGCTTTGAATGACAGAAGAACCAAGAAATTATTTTAAGCTCTTGATACTTTTGTCATTAAATAACTCAGAGAGAAGATACGATCCACACTTGTAGCCCCAGCAAAGGGGGCAATTATGAAACAGAGATCTTGCAAACACAAGGTGAATGTGCATTGAGAGAACTGCTGTTGATCTTCCCAGTTTTTGGAGGTAAATGGCATAATTTCCAAATGATGATTTTGTGTTAATAGCTTTTAATCAAGTCATTGTCAAAGCATCTTCCAGAATTGTAGGCTTGTATAGGAAAGTTGTTATGAAATGTATTAAAAATGTTTTCTGTGGTGGGTTGTTTTTTTCTTCAGTAAAAGTTAGGTATCCTGGAGTTACAAATGAAAGCTTGTGGTATGAGTCACTGGGTGTTTGATTTGTTAGTTCTCCAAGAAGGATTGATAGGAGACTCATTAAATATGTGTTAATTCTACATTTTAGGGCATCCACAGGAAATACTTTTCTTACTACATAAGTCAGCTTTGTGAACAATGGGAGAAATTGTATTTTTCTGAAGCATCAGAAAGAGTGACCTCAGCTGTGCAGATAGCATTTTTGAGTAGGATAAGATGTATTAGTGCCATTTTGGGTTCCATAAACTTGGGCCTGACCCTCTTAGTATAGTCACATTTGAGAGTAAGAGGTTACAGTAACAAAAACTTATTTGAATATATACTTTATAAGAAAAACTTTTGAATTTATGGCTTTTCACAGTAAATACTGTACATGATACAATTTTTATACTCCTCAAATTAATTATAAGCTTACTACTTTTCTTGCTTCTTCATCTAATTTCTGGTTTGACTATCCCATTTCCAAAGGACGTGGTAGAGCTTTCCTCAGAACAGATGTATGTATCATTAGCATATTTCCAGATGCAGAGAACTGTTAACTGACCATACTCTGATGATTCATAGCTCTTCCTATGGAAAATAGTTTTTATTGCCATAGTTTTGGCACTAGCGTAGTTAGCTGAAACTGTCAACCTAAATGGAGACTTTTCTCCTGCGGTAGGAGATGGTCTTGTTTCTATTTGTATCAAGCTTGTTATTTTGTAAGTTACTTGTGTTTGACCCTGGTCAGCAGTGGTGAACATCTCTTCCTTTTCAGCACGGTGTGCCAGAGTATTGTTATGCACTTGGTGTTAGTCAGAGAGGATGATTTTCTGTGAAAATGTGTCCCACAATGTTATCTTATGATAAAGAGGTAGTTAAAACAAACAGTTTTAATGTACTGTATCTGAACTTACTGTTCATTATGTTTGCATTTATTTTAATGGAATTTATATACTTATATGAAAATCTTAATGTCACTGTCACAGGGCTTTCCTCCATGTTACCAGTGAAGATTATGTGAACTCCTTACTTTACGATCTACTTCTTTTGAGTATTATTACTGTTTGAAATGAAAAAATTAAAATAATATTTCCTGTCCTGTCAAGAACTGACTAGTTCTTGAGCATATGGAATGCATTGCAGTGAAGTTTAATATGAAAATTAAGGAAATAAGGTGAAACATACTACTGATTATATGTTTAAAAGTATTTCAACCTTTAGAATATTTCATACCTAATCAGAAAGCCTGAAGTCTTTACTAATTCTAAAGCCACTCTGCTGTTACACATGATTGACATACTTCAGTAATGAGAGTAAAAACCTACATACAGGGCCAGGACTTGAGTCAAAGGCTGGTAATTTTAGCTCTCTCCTTACTGCCATGATGTCATCATGAAAAAAATGACACACTGCTTCTAAAACTTAATACAAAGAGAACAGGGAAGGTCTGTGTATGAAATGGAAAAAAACAAGGGCAGCAGCATCTGTGAGTAAAATCAAAATTCCTGTTGGATGCTGAGGGTTTGCTGGGCAGGATAACCCCTTTTCCACAGTTTTATAGGACTCATGCCAGATTTCTGTTGGCCAGTTCTTCCGACTGTAAAGGTTCCTCTCAGCCCTGTTCAGAGAGCTGAACTGAGATGCTGACACTGTGTGTGTGTGTGAGACCTAGGGCTGCATTGAGCTCTTGCGCTTTACCCACAACATGTACAGTTTGTGCTGGATCAAACACAGTCTGGCCACAATTGTCAAATGTTTCAGATTCAGAAGATCTTAGGAAACATAAAACCAAAGTAAACACATGTGGAGATGTGAGAATTGGCTTTTACAGCTAGATGGTGACAGAATATTTTGTAGTAGCTGAAGCCTTGTTTTCCTTCTAAATGCTGAGAGGAAAGAACAATGTATACTCTTCTTAGCCCTGGATTGATTGATTTCCATTTAATAGTAAAACAGCTAGTAGTCCCTCTTCTGGAACTAGGTGAGCTCAGCCTGTGGTATAGTATGTGCCCTTTGGTTTTGTCTTGTACAACTTCTAAGCTAATTTTCTCTTGACCTGTGTGATAAGATTACTTAAAAGTGAAACGTAGATTTTCAAGGGAAAATTTCAAGGTCCAAAATTAACACAACTGAGGTATAAACTTTAGAATGATGTGAACATAGTCTATTTTCTGCAAAATTAACTTGATATTTCAAAAAGTATCTTTCAAAATTTCAAAATTTTAACCTTTCCCAGTAAAGAGGGACCTTTTGTGCCTCCCTTGTAACAGGAGTCCAAAAAAATGGAAAAAAGGGTGCAACTAACAGGGCATGTAAAGGAACTCACCAAGGTGAGTTGTCTATGCATTGTGTAGATAGGTGTTCACAGTGTGAATTGGAATTTTTGGAAATGGGAACTCCTTTCATTAAATGAATATCTTAAGCATAGAAAGTTTTGAAGATCATCTTAATCAGGATTTTTAGACCTTTTAGACCTTTTCCCAAAATACCTGGTTCAGCATTCAGTACTGAATGTTGTGTATTTCCCTTATGCTTGTCTGTTCAGACAGGTCCCTTCTTTTCAATTATGTTGTTACAATTAAAGTGAGTTATACTTATTTTTCCAATTCCTTTACTTTTTGGAGAGTAAAATAAATTAGCCTTGCATAATGCTTTATGGCAAGACTGGAATATTTATGTGAGTACCATTCTACAGGTGAATTAATTACAACCTTTTTGTCTGCTTTTGGTTTTGTTCATAAAATGGTTATAAGGGAAGAGTTTTTCAATGTTCAAGAAGGCTTAAAAATTTCTTTCTCCTATTCATTATTGCCCCCCCCCTCGCATGGTCAGTTTTTTTTGGATAGGGTCATGCAGTTCTCTTCTGTGTTGTTTTTATTCTCCTCAGGCACACCCTTCTGTGTTGCTCTTGGGTCAGAATCTTCTCTTACATCTATTGATCACATGAACAGGGATGTCACACTACAATTTCAGAGATCCTTCTGGTTTATGATAATGCTGTGCTATGAGAAAGGCAAAAGTGATGATCAATAGATGCACTGATTAAAAGGCTAAAGAGCAATGAAGTCTATTTCTGTTTAAAAGAAGTTTTAAATCAAACACATTTTGATATATGTCTTCTCCTCTCCAAGTCATAAGTAATAGTGCTACTTTGCTGAGCACAGTGTGGATGAAGATGTCCATCTAAGACACATCTCAGCAAAATCTTTGCCATGATGTTTTTCTAAGAACAGATGTAGTACTAGACCTTGTCTGCTTCACAGGGAACTTGACACTTCTGATCTTTTGGCATTTTCTTTCCTCCACCCACCATGTGCTCTTTATTATAGACTCAAATGAAAATTCAAGGAGGAGTTTTTGAATCAAAATGTTCACAACTGACACATAAACCAAAGCCCCTAAGCAAAGACACTCTTTGGCACTCTCCATAATATTAAGGCTCCATACACAACATTTCAGGTAAAAAAATGCTTTTTGGAGCAGTCAGGAAAGCTCGGTGAGAACAATTAGTCCTACACATTTAATTTCTTTGGAGATTGTAATTGTAAACAGAAGGCAACACCATTCCATGGATCTGATTCGCCCTTGTCGCAGACCACACGTGGTCATTCTCCCAACACACACACATATGCTCCAGCTTGTGTTTACACTCAGATTGAAGGTGGACTTCAGGAAGGCACCTTGTGTGTTATACAAGCCAATCCTTTCTTCCCTGCTGCATGATGAGGTATTCACCAAGGTCTGTGGAGCAAATCTGCAAGGCAAGATCTCCTACCCTTAGTCTCCAGCAGTAAGAATTGTGAAATGGTGGTAGAGCTTGCTGTTGCATGTTCTGAAGAGTCTCTTTCTGCTGACTTGAAAGGAGTCAGTGCAGTCTAGATTGCTAACTTAGGTATCTCAAGTTGAACAGCAACCAAAGCTCCTGTTTTGCAGGAATGTTTCTGTTAAAAGATAAGTTCTTGGCATATTTTGAGACTTTCTAAGGAAAAGATGGATACTTTCCTCTATAGCTAAGTGATGAAGGTAACTAGTAAGTCTATAAAGTTAAACCCTAACCAATTCAGTTCATTTTCCATCTCAACATGAAACTCAAATACTTTCTGTTTCTGAACTACAGCTTTACCTAATGAAAAAAATGTTAATATCTAAAGGCTGAAAAAAACACAGGCACCTAAAAAGAATGAACTTTGGAATATTTTTTTTGTTTAAGAAGTTAGAAGAAAGCAGACTGAAGGGGCTTCATCCAAACCAAAATTATGTTTTGAACTGTTTTTAAGAAATAACCATCTCACTGCCTGGAGCCTTGGCAGTCTCAAACCCATGTTAGTGAGGATGGGGGTGAAACAGTGCTGCCTTCTCTTGCAAGGCCTGGCTATTAAAAAAAAGTTTGCAACTACTGATGGGGACAACCTGGAAATATGATAGCTGGTGAATGAGTTATTTCTGCTGGTGACCAAGACTCATAAGAAAATAAGAGGATTTTGATGATGAAATTAAAAACCTTCCACAGTTAATTGTACAGTTGTTGACATGCTCTAGGTTTTAATAAATGAAGATGGGGTTTTTCCTGCTCTTAATGAAGTTGTAGACATTTCCTTGTTAAAAAACCCAAACCAAACAGAACAGTTTTATCTTCATATAGTGAAATAATTCCATTTAACTTTCTATAGGGCTGGCCTTTGCTGCTCTGTCTTCAGTCCATCCAGTTTTTGGTCTATATGGCTCTTTCTTCCCTGTCATAATTTATGCCATATTTGGAATGGGTCGTCACGTTGCAACAGGTAAGTGTCTATTTGCTAAAAACCTTTTCAAAAATAAAAAACTGGAAACTGAACTTCTTTTGTTTTAAGATCAATGGAAGGAAAATTATCTATGAGTGAACATCAAACCATGTTTTTGTGCTTCTTCTCACACCTATTTTCTGTCAGTTTAAGTACTTTGAAGAGCTTCATTAAGAATATATTGGAGTTACTTCTGCCATTATAAATTAAAATTGGATTGACACTTCTTTTGCAAGTGTAACTTACTAAGGGCTTCTGTATTTTACTCTGCTTTAGAAATCTGCTTCAGGCTAAGATTTTAACAAAGGTCTCTGCCAACAAGATATATGCAAATGGGAATGAAAAATGCTCTATTGCCTCTTAAATCATAGAAAACACATTACTTCTCAACTGTCTAAACCACAAATCCTGCATTTCTTAGGGGAAAAAAGGCTTTTTGTCCCCATTGCTTGCTATTGTATTAAAGCTGGAGACTCTCCCAGTGAGGGCTGCTGCTGCCCACACTTGCAGAGTAGTTAGGTAGGTAGTGAAAGGTGCACCCTGGCCACTATGCTGGTAGTTATGAGTTAGTTGTTTACCCTCAGCAGTCACAGCAGCTGCAAGAATTGAATGGCTTTGATCTCCTAATAGGCTGGTTAAGGCTCTGTTTCTGATCCCAAAGAAACCAAATTATAGGTGGAAGCTGGAAATAGTACTCATCACATTGAACCACAAATTGTTTGTTGTGCAGGAGCATGGCACATGGTGGCCTTTGAAGTTTGCAACTAGAATGAGATGGGCTCAGTAGTAACACACATCATGACGGGGTAAAGGGAAGCAGCCTCTGTGGCTGTCAGAAAGTTTAAGCAGGGAGGAGGGATGTTTTCTTTAAGGAGGAGAAAAAGTCCTTGAAGGAGAAAAGATGGTTGTAGGTAATCACACACAAAATGAACTCTGCAGAATCTCATTTCTCTCATGTATGCAACAGTTAACAACATATTTTTGAGCACCTTTTTTGATCAAAAACATTCAGTTAAATTATTAAAAAAAAAAATCTGAACAGCTATAAATCATCTTAAAGCTAAAGTAAAGATAAAGTTTGCTTTCCCTAGATGCACAAAAAGTATTTGAGCCTCGTGATGTCCAAAAAAGATTGGTGGATGTTATTAGTGTCCTAATGCTGTCATGAGTAAGGGACTGTACTCAGCCCATGCAAAAAAAGAGAAGCATTTGAAAAAAAGGTTAAAATTTAGAATTTGGAGAATTAATTTTACTTGAATAAAATTAGTATACATATTAAAAGTACAAATTAGTATACTTATTAAAACATGAACCTGTATTAAAAAGCTTTATTAACAAGTGTTGTCAGAAGTTTGTTGGTGTAAGACTATTAGGAAGAGAAGAATCCCTCATATGTAGGAAAGTAGATAAATAAGTATCTAGCTGGCATTAATTCTAGTAATGAAAACAGATGATAAAATAGGTAAGTACAAGCTGTTAAGTCTGATGTTTTATCCTTGGGAGGCAATGATGTTCAGAGAATTACTTGCTTAGTCCCACAGCTTCATGTCTGCAGATTTCTGCATGGTCATTGGTGTGGAAACCTATTCCTTTCACAGGTGTCTATTCCAGGATTTAATTTTAACCAAAAAAGGGCAGAAAAACAGTTCTCTTGCAGTTATGAAGATTTGTTTTAATTAATAACTTTGACATATGTTGTTGATCCTTTCAGCAGAAAAGTCTCATGCACTCCTCCCACCACTCTCATTTGAGGTGTTGGGCTGTGTAGGCTGAACTAGAGCTATACTGCCCGTCTCAGTTTCCCAAATGTTCCATAATTTCTTATGGACATTGGAGACAATCTCTTCACCCGTCAGCATTTTCTGTAAGATCTATGGTGCTCTCCATATATACCCAGGCTATAAAAGTGTCCTTTGTTAGTGAGGTCAGTCATGTTAATTTAAATGGAAAATTCATCACTGGCCCAGTTCTGTCAGCTTTTACTCACTTTAAATGTCTCTTTGAGATGGCTGATCTACTTTAAAAGATTACTTACCTGGGTGAAAAACACCTATACCTTTTCCTTGACTGTTTTTGATATGATTGATTTTGAAGCATCCTCTTAGACAACTTCCTCTGTCATAATAACACCTATAGGTCTTTGATTTAAGATGGAACTTTATGTAAATTGCTTTCAAATCCAATTTTATGTAAACTGGGTTTTTTTAAGTAAAAATGAGGAACAGGCTTAAAGGGAAAAAAAAGCAATCTGAAAACCAAAATATTTACAGCTATCCTGTTACTTGAAGAAAATGTGTTTTTGGCCTAGATAAAAAAAGAAAATGTGATCAAAATAAACCCCTTCATAGTTTGATGGGAAAAATTAAAGGGATTCTTATGAGAAACAGTTTGCCACTTGAAAAAGGGAAAGCTTGACCAGATGAGATGGGCAAGAAAGAGATGAAATGTGACAGGTCAAACATATGCAGGAACACTGAGGGGCTAAAAGAAAGAATTTAAATGATTCCATGGAGAGTGTGATCAAACTGGTAGTTAAAGTTTCTTTAAATACACCAAAATCAGGACAATGAGAATTAAACTGATGGGATATCTTTCTGGCAGAGGTGTAACTAGGACATTCTGTGACAAGGCCACAGGGTTGTCAAGTTACCAGTGTAATTTCATTGTCATAAGGGCTCTGCATGGAATCCTGGGAATGTCAGACCTGTTGATAATAAAAACACTGAATCATAGCATCTTAGAATCATGGGATGGCCTGGGTTGGAAGAGACCTTAAAGACCATCTAGTTCCAACACCCCTCTCATGGACAGGGACACCTTTCACTAGACCAGGTTGCTCATTATTTCATTCCAGGGATGGGGTGAAAAAAGATATGTATAATCAGAGTCTGTTGGAGAAGAGTTAATATGACTGCTATTAAGGAAAATCCTACCTCTCTAACCTCCAAGGGTACTGTATGAGTGTCAATAAGCACATGGAGAAAAGAAAGACTTTGAATATAAGATATCAAAATGGTCAAACAGCTACTGATAAGGTTCCACACCAAAGGTTACTAAAGAAAACAAGTTGTCCTTCTGATAGAAGAAAAGTCCTTTTATTAATTATTAGTAGGTTAAAAGTTAAGAGGCAAAAGGCAGGACTTCACGGCCATTTGTCAGGGTGGCAGTGTTCTTGGTAGGTTTCCAAGGAATTCATGCTGGGAGTGCTGGGCCTTTATGAAGGCCACAGCAAAGGTAGAACTTTGTTCACTGGGCCCTGTAAAAGTAGAATAAAGATGAGTTCAATGAGATGTAATTTTAAAATACTTTTAAAGTATAGATTAAATAAAACAGCACAGCAGACGGTGAACTTCTGGAACCTTCTCTCAGAGAACATTGTGGAGGGAGAAGTTACAAGCAGGTTCAAACCTTTGACAAAGTCATGAACTAGTCCACAAAGTCAAAAAGGGATAGATAAGGATGTACTTTAAAGCAACAACTATGGATGCTGGCAGTAAGGGCAATGGCCTGCAGAAAATGGCCAGGCTTGTCTGCTTTCCCTGGGTAACACCTTAAGCTATTAGAGGGTGTCCAAAGGAGGACAACAAAGATGGTGAAGGGCCTTGAAGGGGAACCATTAGAGGAGTGGCTGAGGTCACTTGATCTGTTCAGCCTGGAGAAGAGGAGACTGAGGGGAGACCTCAATGCAGTTACAACTTCCTCATGAGGGGAAAAGGAGAGGCAGACACTGATCTCTTCTCTGTGGTGACCAGTGACAGAACCTGAGGTAATGGCCTGAAGTTGTGCCATGGGAGGTTTAGGTTAGATATTAGAAAAAGGTTTTTCACCCAGAGGGTGGTTGGGCACTGGAACAGGCTATTCTGAGGAGCACCTGACAGAGTTACAAGCCTGACAGAGTTCAAGAAGCATTTGGACAATGCCCTTGGGCACATAGTGTGAGTCTTGGGGATGGTCCTATGCAGGGCTGAGGATTGGACTTTGATAATCCTTATGGGTCCCTTCCAATATGGCATATTCTGTGATTCTGTAATTCTGTGATTTATCTGAGTGTCAGTAGACTTACTTAACCTCTCTCAGCCAATAAATGTTCCTGTCATAATTTGCCTCCATTTATTAGAATGCTAGGTACTATGAAATGGGCTAGCAGTACCATATGCTATATGTATAGAATGAATTAATTGCCCTAGAAATTTGGTTCATTTGGGATTCTCAGACAAATAGCTGTTTGGTCATGTCCAAGGTGAGTTAAAAGCATTTCTGATAACTTGAAATAGTTGTAAGTTGTATTTGAATCTCTTTTGAAACACGTCTAAATGAATGTGCTCAAAAAAATTTACATTTAATTCACCTGGATAAATGGTATTTTACGGGAGGAAATATGTGTTACATAGAAAAATTACCTTAAAAATTGTTCTTAGCATGACAGGAAAGTACCAAATGGTGTTTTTACTCACAATGACCAAGTTTTGAAAAAGAGACCATGACCGATGAGTACAGACAGATATAAAATTATTTGTCACTAAAGTGTGGCTTTTTTTTATAGGAACTTTTGCTTTAACTTCCTTAATATCTGCCAATGCAGTTGAGCGTCTTGTTCCTTCAGTCAGCACTAATTTCACCGCAAACAATAATTCAGGAATTTGGGGCTTGTCGGAGTTTGAAATGCAGAGGATTGGAGTTGCAGCAGCAGTTTCATTTCTAGGAGGAATCATTCAGGTTGGTGGAGATCACATTTTCTGTATGCTACTCATGCACTGCCTTTGTAACAGCTGTGACATTTGTAATACTTTTGTTTTTCTCACTTCTCTGAGAACAACTGATGAAAACATCTGGTCCGATGGTCATGAATGATGAAATCAATGTGTTTTTAAGAATTTGCTGCTCCTTTGTTTAGATGTAGTAATTATCTGTATACATGCTCCTAGTGTGTTACAATATGAAGTAAACCCACATTCAGTTAGCTCTAATATAATACTCAGTTGCTGTTGGTGCCCCTTTCCCTTCTCCTTCAGAAACAAAAAATGAATTAGCTCCTGGTAAGCACTGACATATTCCTTTGGATTTCTGTTGCTCTTGGCTTGAAGAGAAATACTATACAATATCCAGTAATTAAAAACAGTAGGGAAAACATGTTTAAATTCTCTCTAGAGTTCACACACCCATCATTAAAATGAAATAGTAAAACAGATGTCTTCATATGATTCTCCAAAGCTTATTCAAATGATCAGAGGTCTTTTAAATTTCTTCTTTTTTCTTATTCTGACTGCAAGTCCTGAGTTCCTTTATCCATTGCCAGTTGCTCAGGTCTTCAAGAAGGCTTCCCTCTTTCCTTGTAAATATTAAAATCGTGGAAATGTTCCAGCATGCAACATTGCAACACCTCCTAGGTACCTGGCCTCCTGAAAGAAACCTAACCTCCTGAACTTGTTGCTTTGGATCCCTTTACCATGCAGAAGATTAGCAAAGGAGCCCAGGGCATCTGCAGTCCTGCATGCTTGGCAGGAACGGGGGCAGTCAATAGGAAATATCAAGAAGCATGACAATTTCTGTTGTATTTTTATTATTCTTTTATTGATTACAGGATTATGACTAGTGGTAGCAGCATGAGGGAAAGCCTATGGACAATACACAAAGTAGAACTGGTGCTGCTTGTGCCTGGCTGTGCATGCACATGCTGTCCCATTGCACCAGTGCAGAACAGCAGTACATCTTGTACAGTGTGCTTGTAAGAGCAGAGCATGCACAGTGCTCTTCATGTGGGAGTCCTGTGCTCACAGCTTGGAAATCTCCTACATTATCTCCAGAGAGACCGAAATGCCTCAAGCAGGAAGTTGGTGCCTGCATTCATTTGATCTAACTTCAAAATCCAATGCAGAAATTTTTTGCTTAGTGGCTGGAGAATCCCATTAGGTGTGTAAATCCTCTAGGCCTCTTACTCTTTCATATTGAAAAGTTCTGCTTTTTCATATACCTTCAATTGCATCAGCTGACTTATCTCAACCTATGTCCTGTTTAAGCCAGATTGAAATGAGAACTACTAAATCCTGTGCCTGCACCTTCAAAGCAGGTCTGATAGGGAACTGTGCCATGTGCATGGGCTCCTCTCCCAGGTCAGTAATGTCACTTGCATTAGAGTCATATTAGCACAGCTGGTGCTTGTCGTGCTGCCACTAGTCCTTTATGTGAGTTTAATGGTTAAACTCACATAAATGGTTTAATTAAAATACTTATTTCCTAGGGAATTGCTTTGAAGCTCTTAATAATGCAATATGCAAGTGAAAGTCTGAATCAAGGCTGAGATTAAATTGTGCCATCTTCCCAGGTGCTGTTAAGTGTGGGAACCTATGTTTCTCATCATGATTCCAGTCTCCTGACTAACAGTTCCTGCAATTTCCAGATAAGATGACAGGGCGCATCTTGCTGTTAATGGAGAGCTAAGTCAGTGACCTGCATCTATTTATCAGAGTAGACTAGAAATTAATTAATAGCCTGGAGGAAATCTATATTCTGGGACAAGAGAAATAGTGTGGTGCATTTTGGGGTGACGGTTTTCCATTGAAGACATCCTAAAATACAAAAAGAAGCTGAATTGTCACTGTAGCTGGTATTTGGGGTGGAACTTCTCTGGAAAGGGAACAGACCTGAGTATCTACTATAAGACTCATTATTCTGAAAAAACAGTCAAATTACAGTGCTCTAACAGCACAAAAATCTAATTTCACAAAAACAACTGATGATGTGATTATTCCATATCTTGATCAGCCTCCACTTGAAGGATGAAAAGTCTCTGTCCAAAACAGCTGTTTCCTTCTATGAAAGAGTAGGTAAAGAGCTGAATGTCCTTGGACAAGCAATTTGATACTATTTTTCCAGTAGCCTGGCTAAGCACTCTAATCAGTAATTAATGTCAAAATAAAAAAAGGAAAAACGTACAAAAAAGTGAGTCATCTTAACAGGTCATCTTAAGAGGCATTCTGATGAGTATAAAATAGTATTATAATAGAAAATAAGTAAACCTAAAATAAAAACTGTAATTACAAAAAAAGAAACAAACAAAAAAAAAACCACAAAACCAAACCAAATCAAACCAAAACAAACAAACAAAAAAAAAAAAAACAAAACCACACCAACGAACCAATGAATTCACTATTTCATTTTTTAAAAGCAGAACACAAGAAATAATGAAGATTTTTTCCTATGGTTGTGTAGCTCCTACTCTATTAAGATAAAGAGGGCATGGAAAACTAATCAAGTTAATAGAATTCTTCCCTCATATTAAATACCTCAGATGTATCGATGGGGAGAGGAACTGAGGGAACATAACAGATGCCTATGGGATAATTTTGTAATTAAAATTGGATGATGCCTTTATAACATAAGAAAAAAAAACCTCAAAAAAGCTTTTGGAAAAGATTTTTTCCCCTATTAGTATGTGCAAGAATGCTTGCATAAATATAAAAGCATACTAAACTGAAATTCAGCATGAAGATTTGCTGAGTAAATAGAGGAAAGCGACTTGCAGATCAAAATGAGAAAAAAATAATTTTTATCCTATGAAAAAAGTTTTATTCTCTTAAGACCACAGTGTTACAGAGTTCAGCTGTGCTGCTCTTCTGTAAGTGAGAAATAGCTGCTTATTGCATTCCATTCTTCCACATTTTCACTGGTAAGATTTTCAAATACTGTATTTTGAAAATTAACATGTAATTTCTTGCTGATATGCAGTATTGGAAATAAAAATGTTTCTGGTTATCAGGAGAACACATTTACATGGTCTATTATCAGTTTACTTAATAACAAAGGAGCACAGTTGAATATGAAGGGTGTTTTTGTAAGGCTAATATTCTTGTCCAAAACTTTGTTTCCCTGTGGGGAATATTATGTTGCTCTATTCTATGTTACACATAGTTTTTCATGAGATTAAAACATGAGTCTATTATACAGTGATAATCAAGAAAAGAGTTAATTTTTCTTTTACAGTGGAAATAACTTCTTGCAGGCTCGTATTCTGTGTCTTGGAAACTACAAGTAGGCTAGATGGGAGCTCTGGTTCCCACAATTATGGTGCAGCATACTATGTGTTAGTACAGAAAGACCATAGGAAGAAGACTTTTTCAGGTCCTGGAGTGTGGAAAGATCACTTTACACACCATCAGAAGCTACCAGATACTCTCAAGACACCCATAATGAACATAAGAGTTGCAATTCAGAAGAGCAAAAGCTCACAGTTAAATGTCTATTGAAACAGGCTGAAAAGAATTTTAAATTGGTGACTTAGTCAAACTGAACTCTCCGTGTTTGCCTGCTTTCTCCACGTAGTCCACAGATGTCTTGACTTTTGCAACCTCTGACTTTGAGATAACCAACACAATGTACTAAATGAGAGTCTCACAGTCTGTAGTGTTTCCCTCCAAGAGATGTTCCCCATTCCCAACCTTGTCTTCTCAGCCCTTACAGCAAACCATCAGAAAGGGTACCACCGCTTTTATTTGCCATAACAGTGAAAAAAACATTCCAGGCCAGTGGAGTTTTAAGAGTTTTAAAATTCATTCTCCAAAACTGAATTTGTGCAGCAAGTAATATGATATCAGCCTTTCAATTACTGTCAACAGAAAGTTTGATATTAGTAATTTTCGAAGACCTGCTAAGTGATAAGAATTTTTACTGGCCATGAAGTTAAATTGACTACATGTTGAATGGAATTTTAATAATAATAATTTTAATAATAATAAACTATGTGTTGTCATGGGAAGAAAATATTGAAAGTGGACAAGAACCAAAAGGGCTTGAATTTGCTTTTTGAAATTGCTCATTTTTCTTCCCCTGGCTAAATCCCCATTCTCTTCTACTTGTTGCAGTAAAATTATGGAGCAGTAAAGACAGCTGCAAAGCTGCAAGAAAAGGTTCTCTTTCTTCCATTTTGAAATTTCCTTTTTTTTCTATACATATATATATTATTTTTTATTTTTTTTTTTTTTTTTTTTAGAAATCACACTGTCCACCACTTCTGTGTAATTACCTGGTTTTATAACTTGTTTCCATGATCTCTTTTCTTTTACTTTGCATTCAAGGCTACTTTCTCTCACTTTCTCTTGTGGTTTTTTTTTTCTTTTTCTTTTCTCAAACAGCTCTTGATTTCATTTACATAAATTTAATCTAAAATGAATACCTGGTGAAACCAATTTGTCTAACACAAACCATACTCATGGTTTGGATGTATTTTACATAACCCACAGTTATAAGCAAACAATAAAAAGTATGTTTGACTTTTTAGTTACTATCTGTAAAGCAATCCCTTAAAATACTGAAGATAAACAAACAAAAAAAAATAAATCTGAGAGTGATGCTGAAGTTTCTAGGTTCAGCAATTATGACACCATTTTCCTGTAAATCACAGTCATAACTTTCTCTGAAATGCTAATAGTAACTAATACTTCTTTGTGATATTATGTAGTTCAAAGAATTATCTCTGTGGTTTTGATTCCGCGGCTAAATAAACATACATCTAATTCTCTGGAAACTAAGCTATTACCCAGTTAGAAATTTCACCTTCATACAATAGAAACTGATCTTAGAAAACAAAGAAAAATTTAGCAGGGAAGGAAGAGTTTAATTCTTATTCAACTTCACTACTGTGAACAATGTTTTAAATATATTAGTAGGCAGACTGGTAGAACAAACAGCTAAACAAAATATCTGAAGTTAGTAATTATCAGTTTTAGGCCTGACTAACTAAATTACTACTCACTGAGGGTATAACAATAATTATCATTATTGGAGTCCAATCTTGAACAGCAATCAGTATTCCAATTGCACATAATACGGAGCAATTTACATACTATTAGTGGGAAATAGAAAAAAAATCTCAGATTTAATTGCTGAGATGGAAGAGGAAATTGCTCACTAGAGATTTTTGAGGTAAATTAAAATCCACTTTGGTATTTTTGTTTCTTTTGGGGTACTGTGCTCATAGCTCACTGCATACAGGTGAGTTTTCTGGTGAAAAAATAAATAGCATTCAGGCATAAAGAATGATAACATTTGGAAGTGATAGTGTTAGCTTCAGAACACAAAAAATCCCACATAGGACACTGTGATGTATTCCAAAGTGATGATATTTAGTATGGTAAACACAAAATAATCCTCTTAGAAAGTATTGTAACAAACCACTATGTGCCAAGAGCATGTAACTTCAGGCAGAAGAACAGCAAATGCAAAATACCATAGAAGTAAGAAACTGCAAAACTCATTGTAAGGGTCAGAAAAGGATCAGAAAGGTAAGGTCATGGATCAGAAAAGGATCAGGCATTACGTAAACTGCAGTAGCAGCTGTAGGTGTGTAACAACTTTGTTCAAAGTGTTAACAGCTGTCAAATCTCATACCTCAGAGGAAAAGAATGCTTGATGTCTGGGATGAGGGGAGAAAACAGTTGAGCCCAATGGTACTTTGAGTATTTCTGCTCTGTTCCTATGAAGTATCTGCAGTAGTTGTAGATTCTACTGTAGTTCAGATTCCTGGATTAGAGGTCTCACCATGGAACTCTCCATACCACTTCATAAATTTGGTAGCTGTTGGAATTACTAATGTTGGGAATCTTGATATCGACATGATGGCTGTCAGTAAGCTGGACGAAGATGTGACTCTTTGACTACTCAGGATGGATAGCAGTAGAGCAGGAATGAGTCTTAACACTACTCTCACTTTTTGAGTTGCTTTAATGCATTTTGCTGTGTTGAACTGATGTTTTCATGGTGTTGATTGTGCTCATGTATTTGAGCAGAAGAGAATACTAAGAGTTTCTCTGAGTCTGCTTTTGTTACTAAAGTGATGTTAGTGTCTGGTAAACTCGTGGTGTGAGTAAAATAGTGAAGGTAAGCCCACAGAGCTCCTGTGGCTTCCTTTTTCATCTATGTTTGTCCTTCAAAGACAAACTTCAGCTCTTTTATCTTAAAATTTATTAAAAGAACTCCATCTTGTTATCCTATTACCGAGATGCTGCATTGTATTATAACTGCTGATACTCCTGCCTTTGTCTTTCAGGTAGCAATGTTTATGCTGCAGTTGGGCAGAGCCACGTTCTTGTTGACAGAGCCAGTAATAAGCGCAATGACAACAGGAGCAGCTACGCACGTTGTGACTTCACAAGTGAAGTATCTGCTGGGAATGAAAATGCCATATATATCAGGACCACTGGGATTTTTTCACGTGAGTTCAGTAAAAGAGATGGGTTACTTCATTAGCTAACATTTTATTAAATAACTATGCTATGTGCTATATAAAAGAGTAAGAAATTTGTTATACACATGTGTGTATGAACACAAGATGAACCTTCATGATGAAAAACTAGCAGGAATGGGTCTTATTTTAAAAAGATACAGTAATCAGTTTCCAATATATGTGTTAAACCTGACATTGTGGTAAAAGGAAATTAACCCATGATTTGTAGACCTCCTATGCAAAAATTACACAAAATATATTACTTATTGCCTTATGACATGATAAATACAGCAATTGGATAGCTTTAAGGTAATGTTTATAAAATTCATTCAGCATTTCGTACAGTAGTGTTCCCATGAATGGTGAAGATGCTTAAAGAATCGCTATCAAAGGTATCGTCAAAAAGCAGATTTTAATATGAACTTATGAAAGAGTGACTTTCAACAGAGTTCACAAGTTTCACTCTATTACTTTTTGTATGGATGAAGCACACATAGGAAAATTGCGTTAGAATCAATTTAGAATGATTTATATGGAGACTGAGGATGAAACAGGGTAAGGGTGCAAAGGATATGGATACAAAAAGATAAGGTATGCAGAAGGGCTGAACAGCATTTCATTATGGACCAACCTAGCATTTACTAAGTGATTAAATAGAACTTGCTATAATTATGACAATGACTTAATTACAGCTTCACAGTAACATTCACATCATGATCCTTTCACATTCACAGATGCAGGCAAAGACATATACATCTATGTCTGTGCATTTACAGGTACCTGTCAAAAATTCCCTTCAGGTTCAGTGAAATAGTAACGGCAAATACCACAGTGTTCCTCAACAGGCACGGGTTGCACCTCAAGTGGGGTGTGTGTATGGGGAGGGGAGGGAGGGGGTTGTGTGTGTGTGTGTATGTGTACCAGCCCAGGCCTCATCCTAAGTGTTGGTCTTTCAAGTATTGCAGACTTGAGGGTTGATGAAGACTGAAGAGATGCCCATGACCTCAGAGGGAGGTGCTGGCACAGCCCACTGTGGCCCAGGAGAGCTCAGATGGCCTCACTTTAAGGCATCTGTGTTTAGGGTCGCACGATGATTTGCTTTAGTCATTAATCAGTTCCTATCCTGGCACTAACCCAAATCAATAATTAATGAAATTATTCAAAAGTCTGGTAACAATGGTAACATTCCATCAGTACGTTTCCATCTGGGCCATAACCCAGGCTGGTAACTACAGGAGTTTCCAAAACATTTGGAAATTGTTTCCAAAACTCAGGCAACAATGGTGCTGTTCCACCTGGGCTGCAGTTCAGGTAGGGAATGTCCCAAGGCTGTCAGGAAAAGACTGATTATCATTTGTTCCCCACCTTGGTTGGACAGCTGATGTTGCTGCTGCAGTGTTTTCCCCACCTGTATCATGCATGAGCACCTGGCACGGTCAAGGACACTTCACCACCCAGCTGGTTTGGTCAAGGTTGAGATCATAGGGCTGGCCCAAGGGTGTGGGGTGATGCACTGCCCCAAGTATCGTGGTTACTGCCTTTGGAAAGTACATCTTGCTGGCTGAAATCTTAAAGAGCAAAAGGCATGATAACATATTCTTGATGGTAACTTATTCCAGCAAGCCCTGACTTTAAGTGCTGTGAGAATAATCTCTTGGCATAAGTAATATTAAGACAGTACTTGCCAAAAAGACATTTTTCTCATAATAAAACTTTATTTACTTGTTGAGGTGATACTTACATTGCACTGATAGTGAGGCTTCATTTAGTTAGCCACTAAATTAGGACAACTTATTTAAAAGCACTGACTGTATCTTCCTGCCCTGCTATGTGCTTTATTTTTTGCTATTATTTTGGGAGGTTTGTTAATGGGAAATCTCTGGTAAGAAGATGTTGCTTTTTAGAATGTTTTTTCATAATATTTTATAAATTTGATAACTTTTTGTATGTATAATTCATTGGAAAGTTTTTACAGGACCAATTTATTAATACAAATTAGGGGCATGTAATAAACACAAGTAATTTATCTTGTGGAGGCATAGCTAGAAGTGTCATAGCCATTTTTATGAATAGTCATTTGGCTTGTGAAACTATTACAAACGATTCATCCTATGTTAAATTTTTTTTCATTCTTTAAAAATCTTTTCATAAATAATTCTTAATAGAAAATGTGACTAGCCTCCTTTTCATGGTGTTTCTATACTTACATATAGGATTATTGTCATCTTGTAGACACAACTGATGTTAAGTGCTACAGCCAAAACATAATCGAAACATACACTATGAGCAATAATAAAGAACAGCAGTGATATGAAGAAATAATTCCATGTTGGTGTGCTGATGATATCATAAATGAGGTCATTCAAATGCTTTGAAAGAAATCTATTCCCTTATCCCCTGTATTTTTTAATGTATCTGAAACAAGTTCTTTGCCCTTTACTTCTCTTTTGAAATCCAACCCCTTTGAACATTTTCCAAAGAAAAATTTTCCTGATTTTTTTTAAGGTTTTAAATTGCTCTGTGGAATTGACCAAACAAAATCCATTCTTTACAACTTCAAAGAATAATAAAAAAGGAGCAATTTTACCATAGAAGTGTTCTAAAAGGTTGTCTGGTACCTGTTCAGATTTACAGGTTGCCTTAAGAAGGTCCAATATCTTAGTCAGAAGTACCAGATTTAGATTTTAACAATAATTTTCTTCTGTGGTGGTAGTTTTATATGAAAATTATACTAATTATATATAAGTTTGCACATATAACTAGAGAATGAAAGGCAAATTTGGCATGTTTCTCTGGACATGTTCTTTACTTCAAATTCTTGAAACCCAAAGATTGGTACTTTTGCTTACATTTTTCTTCTTTCTCTACTCCAAAACACCTCCCACTCACAAAACCTATAGCTTTGCCTCAGGCAGCCTTTGGGTTGGCAAACCAAGAATAAGAATGTTTAATAAAGTGTGATAGGAGAGTTGCAAGTAAAGCAAGGCAGTGAAATGGATTCTTTATAGCAAGTGAGATCATGATTAAATGAACATTGCGTATGGAGAACAAATTTAGTACACTGGCCTTGAACCTATTTTTTTTTTTTGTGTTTATGCATGGTTTACATAATTTCATTTTCCATGTACATGGTTTGTAACACTGTAATTAAGGTGCACAGTGCAGCATCAGTTGATATTTTGCAATGGAAAAGGCAAGGTGAAGGTGAAGAAGAAAAATGGTGAGGGAATACTACATGTGAGATCTAATTTTACAGTGGACAAGAAAAGCGTCATCAAGTTTTACTTAGCATCTGAAAACAGAAAGTATCTGTATTTGCCCTTTATTTGTGTATAGATATATTTCTCTTTCCACATATTTCTGAGAAAATACAGCACTGCAAAATGAACTGCAAATAAGAAACTTGCTTTGCAAAACAGGGGTTTTTGTGGCTATGTTGCAAGTTTGTTGTCCTTGTGTGGTTTTGTTCTATTATCTGGAAAAAAATCCTTCACATTCCCACTGTCAGCTCTTTTTTTTTCTCCTTTTTTTTCCAATTTGTTCCCTATACAGTTCACAGTAGTTGCCTGTACATTTTTCCTCCAATTTGATGTGCTTGTCTAACAAATGTTGGAATTAAATATTTTTGAAAATGCAGTGAGGTTTTCCACTCTTAAAATGTATTAAGTATTTTAAATAACAAGCTCCTCTAATTCTTTTGTTTGCTTCAGCCTCTATACTCATTTGACAGCTAATCTTTTGGGGTTTCATATATCCATTTAAAAAAATCCAACCCTCAGAGCATTTCATTACTACATCTGAATACACATCCTTTCTAGGATATAAACCATTATAATGTTCAATATTACTCTATGAAAGTATGCAAAAATATAGGGACATTCAGTATCTGTATAAATGTGTGCAAAGCTAAAGTACTGCTTTTTTCACTTAGGTGTAAATTTGCATCAATTACCAAAAAGTTCACTGATTCTTTTTCGTATTGTCAGATAGGTTCCATTGAGAATCTTTACAAAAAAGTAGCTATAAAAGTAAAAACACAAGAGGCAAACAGCTCAATTAATTTATTATTACTGATTAAAAAAACTTTTAAAAATATATAGTGACAAATACTGCTTTTTACACTGCAATATCAAGCTAAATTCTGCTGCATAATTTCTAAATTATTTCAGTAAGTGCATCCTCAAAATATGTGAAATATTGAATTTATAATGATGTTTGTGATTAAAACATTTGTAAATATCTGTTTTGAATCAGATGCTGGTGCTATTACATTCTTGAGCTTCAGGTACTTACATTAGGATTTACAGTTTCACTTTGGATGAGTCCAGTAACTGAGTGGACAGAATACCATATAAAATGTACAGTATAAAGAGATGGCTATAATACATTTTAACTACATTCATGTTAAGGGCCACATACTCTTTTTTTTCTTGTGAAAGGTCTTCACTGGTCGTATCATGAATTAAGTGCTTTTAGGTTTTCAGAAAATGGTTATCCAGGAACAGACTAGTCAGTAGAAGCTCTTCAGTCTTTTGTATTTATGTATTACTGCCAGAATTGTTTCAGTGTATTACAGACATTTTGGGGATAGGGCTGTTGGGGCTACTGAATTCATATGGACTATGAAGTGTTGGTAGTTCCATTCTTTTTCATTTGTTGGCTGATGTAGACTACATCCTGAAGAGTATGACTTGAAGAGAAACACAGGAGAATATTGTAGGCAGTTCACATAACTTTTTTTTGCAAAGTCTGAAAAAAACTATGGCAAAGGTTTACAAGGTTTGGCTATATATTTTTAAAATTAAATGGAAATGTCTTTTTAGTAAATTTAAAAGAACAGAAATTCTTGGAGCTTATCATTCTTCTTTGTAAGCCTTCATTAAAATGATATTTGTTCAGTTAATCTAATGCCTAACTTCGTCTAGGAAAGTTAGATTTAATGCCATGAACACAGGTAGCTAATGCTGACACTCCATTAGACACCACTCATTTCATAACAAACCCACATTTCTTTGATTTTGGCAAGTAGGAATCAACTCATTTCTTCACTTTTCTTAACACTTCACCTTAGATCTAGCTCAGTCTTTGGTGAGTTTGTGGGCACAGTTTTCCAGCCTCCTTTTGTCTTAATTAATCACAGCTTCTGACTGGGCACTGAGCCAACTCCTGTGCTCTCTTGAAAATGCATTCTTGGAAAATTATAGGTACAGAGACTAGTACCAAGATGCTCAAGACACAATCCACATATTGTCTGAATACAGTGGGGCACCATGTGGTACAAACTGGTTTAATTGCCCTTCTTCAGATTTAAGACATATATAGATAATATTATTTAACAAGTTGATTTTAAAATGTTTTCTTGGTTTCTGAGAAATGTTTGTGCTGTGTTATTCTGTGGATCCTTAATTGAAAGCCCAAGGGCTAAATTTCAAAGGACTAGACTACTTTTTCCTCTTTATGAGGAAAGTTACACTTCTGTAAACAATTTTAGGTTTGTTTTTTTTTTTTTTTTCCTATTTCTAGATTATGAAATTATTCTCAGAAATTATGAGCAAGGAAAAATCAGGAAGTTTTTTTATCTTACTCATTCTTCAAAATGAGCATCACCTCTTCAAGGAGTGACAGAATCAGAACAGTAGAACAAAACTTATCATCATATTGACCACCTTTATGCTAGAGCAGGGTTCTTTCCTAAGATAATTTTTCTAGTATGTTTTCCTGTCCAATATAAATATATGTATTTAAGCTCCATCCTGTCAAACCTTGTTAGCATTATACATGTATTTAAGAATAGGTTCTTTGGGGCAGAAAATTATTAATCTTTATTTTGATAAAACTGTAAGTGCCACTTTTCATTTATTTTAGTGGTCTTCTTAGTCATAGCCAGAGAAAACACTTTTTAAAAATATTATTATTTCAAACCTCAGTTCCTTGATGTTATTACCCTTAATATTGGGGTTTAGAAAGAAGTTACTTGTGAAGAAGCCTAAATCTACGTCCTAGATCTTAACTTCTGTTCTCCCTACAGTTTACAATTCAGAATACACAACAGTTCCCAGAATATAAATGCAAAATTCAAGGGACTGAGCCTACCTTGTTTGTTTTTTTTTTTCCTTTACAGCTTTAGTAAGAATGGATTGGATCCATTTTCATGGCTCACTGTTCGTCCAGGCAACAGATTATTGCTTTTGTTCATGAGGCTTGAACAAAAGTTGTAATAAGGATCTCATTATTTCTTTATTAGGGTAGAAGTTCCCTCTAACTTCCTCCACTCCTTCTAACCATTTCAGCAAACTTCTATTTTTTTGCATTACTTTCTGTTAATCTGTTATCATACTGATTCATGCCTTATTTCCTGAACCAACAAAATCAGAGTAGAGCTGAAATGACAGTTCACTGTGTCATCTATGCTGATACAAAGGCAACTGCAATCTTCTGAGTCTGTTACTTACAACATTGCATTCATCATCAGAGATTCCTGTTGCTCATCACTATTAGTCATTCTATTCCATTTCCATATTTCTATTCCCCACGTTCCTTATATTCAGCACCACATTTCCTTTCTTCATCACAGATCCAACTATATTTTTCTAATCTGTTTTACAGTATGTTGCAGCACACCTTAATTTCTGAAAAGCTGAAGGCCTCCCATTCACAGCTCCATAGTTCTGCCCCAGTCTCATCTTCCTCTTTTAACTCTGCAGTCAGCAGAAAAGGAAACAAACAGGGCTTAGCAGATAACAGTAGTTAATTAAATAACCAATAACATATGTACATAAGCTTGGCAACTAATTACTGCGTGCAGTATCTGGACCTGATCAAAGCATGCTCCATGGAGCACTGTTTGGGTAAGGGGCAAGAGCAATCAGTAGGGAAACTGAGTATGCCCTGCTGAAGTTATAAAGTTACTCTGGAAAAATACTTGGATAGACCTACTCGCAGGCTGCTGAGGGTGTCCTGAAGAGGATGCTCGTTTTGGAAGATTTCTGTTGCATCTCTTCCCACCCATCCACTCCTGCATTTTTGTTTCCCTTTTCTTTCTTCCTCTTTTTCCTTGGCTTTTCTCCTCCTTTCTGTCTTGTAACGTTTTTCCTCAGAAATTACTTTTATTACTAGAGTTGATGGATATTATATGCTATGGACACTACACCTAAACCTTTGTGCGTGAAGCTTTTCTCTACACTCATTTATGTTGCTGATTTTAATGAGACTGAATAAAGAAGGACATATATCTCATTTACTGGAATTGTGTTGCTTGCTTCTACCAACAGAAATTTTTATATTAATACAAATATTCACTGCAATTTTTTTGAGTTTTGAAAAGTCCATAATAATAGTAAATTGGTGATCATCTTCCTTGTAAAATCTAACGTATAGGCCAGTTTGTCCAGTAACTCAGATCCTGCAGTATTGATTCAGCTCTCACTGATGTTGTGTAGAAGATGCCATAGCACGTGATCCAGAATACATTTTTTGACCTGAGATTGTTATTTGCTGCTCGCTGTAGATTTATGCCTACGTATTTGAGAATATCAGATCAGTTCAGCTGGAGGCTTTACTTCTCTCCTTGCTGAGCATTGTGGTGCTTGTTCTTGTTAAAGAACTGAATGAGAAATTTCGGAGAGACATTAAAGTTGTTCTTCCCATCGATCTGCTTCTGGTGAGTACAAAATTATAAATCAAGCTTTTTGTTAGAGAGCTTAAAGTGGATCAACTAATCTACTGAAGTTTACTGTGCTGTCCATAGTTACCCGCACCCACACCTGACACTTATTAAATGGACAGCTAATTTTCATGGCTGTATGATAATTTTAAGAACAGGAAAGAGTTTGGCTAAATAATAAGGAAAGAAGTGACATATGCTCCCAATTTGTATAATATTTTTCATATGTGTACTACTTTTTACATAGTCACAAGAACACAAAGCCTAGAATGTTAAAGTGTAAAAAGTTTGAAATGGAAAATGAAAAGTAACTGGCACATTGTAACTCCAGGCAAGTTTTGTGCTGGGTAGTTGAGGCTTAAATATTGCTTGTTATTCATCTGCAACAAAGTTAAATATCTATGCTATTGTTTTATATAATTTTACTATTTATTCTAACAGTTTTCCATTAACATGGCATAGACTAAATTGAAATTAACTATTGCATTATAAACCTCTGCTTTAAGGATTAAGCTGTAGTCATATGATCAGCACCAGGGTAGAAGGTTTCTCTAAGCCTCTAAAACAAAATAAAAGATGTGTAGGACAGGTGCTTTTCACAATTAATCTTCTTTTGCTGGAAAAAGTTATTTACAGAAAAATAATTTTTATTGGGCAAAATGCTGGAAAAGAAGGTAGTGTGGCTCTGCTCCATGCTTTAAGATCTGTTTCTGTGTTACCTTTTTTTAAATACGGGATAAAATGTACCAGCAAACTAAAGATTGTGGACACTGGAACTGTGCCTGTTCTATTGGGATTTGTCTGTTCATCTCATAAAAAGTATGGGAAATGATTTTGAACCTCTTTGGGGTTAAACTTTCCACTCCCTCAGCAAGATTCATACCTGCTGGAACATAAAAATAAGAGGTAGACACTTATTCTGCTGTGTTTTGTGCTGAAGTCAACAATGCCAGTCTGGAGTAGATGTGCTCAGAGAACATCTGCTGAATCAGACTACACAAGAACACCTAAATTACTTTAAGCTGCTCCCATGAATGACAGTGGTTTGAGGAGCAGGCTGAACAGAGGGAGTTTGGACACTGATTGGCAAGGTTCCTGAGGCTCTACAGAGACTCATACAAATCTCCTTCATTAACACAGAGTGTACAAACTGCGCTACAATCCTTCTTCAGCCATCTTTTCTAAATTCATTATTGTGTCCAGATCTTTTGACTCTCTTCCACATTTGCAAAAATTTCATAATAACATAGTAAATGTTGCTGTCTTACTAGATTGATCTAAGGTTGAACAGTGTCTTGTGTTTAGGTGTATCAATGATAGGGATCATGTCAGAAGCTAAAACCAACAGAAATGTAACTTCTTTTTCTGTGTTGAATCAATAGATAATTGCTACATCCATTGCTTGCTACTATGCTGATATGGAATACGTCTACGGGCTAGAAGTTGTGGGACATATTCCTGAAGGGTAATGTGCTTTTTATTAGCTCGTGGCTTTTAAATATGTTTATTTCTGAGAACAGTCTCTGAAGAGGTCAAAGTAGTTTTCTGAAATAAGAAATGGCAAAAATCTATTATGCTCATTTCCCATCTCTTCAAATACTCTCTCACAATTCAACACCATGTTAACAAATTTTATCTGTATAGATACCATTACAAAAATGCATTCTTTTACATTTTCATAGCTTTTTATGACTTTATGGAATAAAATGTAGGCATTAAATACTTGATATATGAGAGAAGGGCAGAACAGTCTCTACAAGATTATTGTGACCTGCTTTTTGAGAGTTGCCTCGGGCTATTGTAGCAGAAAGGACTTGCAATCAGATAAGATTTATCGATTACTACACTTCATCCTTCATATAGTAATTTTCGACAATGTAGTTTCTGAGGAAATGTGAAGGATTTAATTATGCTTAATCTAAAAATGAGCATTTTTAATACAGTTAGTGATACACTTTTCTCCATGACCTTGAAAGAGGGCCAAAAAAAAAAAAAATCAGTATAATTAGCTGAAAAGATAAATTAGTTTTCAGACAAAATGTTCAAACTCTACAGGTTGTTATGGAAGAGCACAGCTGTTGTGTAACCTCCTGTTTGGATATTGCAGGATTTCCCTAAATTTCACAAAGTAAAAGTTCAAGATGTTGTGAGTGCCTGTGTTGTCATTTGCACTGAGAGAAATAAAACAAGGGACATTTCTTAGAATAAAAATTGGTTTTAAGTATTTAGGTCATGCTATGAATCTGAGATTAAAACAAGGCAAAGTGTGCTCCTTCGATGTATAATGAACAGGTAAATTGTATTTGTGCAGCTTTAATCAGGAATTTATTTTCTATCTAACTTCCTGTGAGTAGCGCTGAAAAACAGAAGCGGAGCCTGGACCATTCCTGTGTATTTTTAGGCATTTACCTGAAATATCTAACTGCCTTGTCATTGGAGAGCAACAGAAACCTTAAGAGCACAATTTGTTTCTCAGGTGGTATGATTTGTGCTTTGGAGAGGCCAAGGTCTTTTTGGGGGGTACAATCTAGGATGATTTGTTCTTAACTAAGTTATTTCACAGCAGTCTCCATTAGAAGGTCTCCATTAGTGTCCATACTGTCCATAGCCAAGATATGAAATTGTTTAAAAGGTTTAAATTAAACTTTACAGGAAAGCCATCTATTAAAAGAAAATACAGTAGAGTCTCTTCTACTGAACATTAAAAAGTTAGTGAATGATTGCTGATTTTATCTATCAGTGAGGGAATTAAATTGAATACTCCATCTGAAACTGTTTTATCTTCTTCTACAAATTCTCTTCTGCAGTTCCCAATGGATTGAGATCTTACTAATCTAAAATACTGAAAAGTGTCACCTTACAAGTAACAGAAAAATTAGCTGTGCATGAAGAGATTGTTTCCCTTGTCTTTGCATGAATTGCAGATATATAGAGACTATGTATCAAGTTTTGAAAAAATTCTTGTCTTTATTTTTTATAGGTTGCCATCACCAAAAACACCACCCATGAATGTCCTGCCTGAAGTAGTCACGGAAGCTTTTGGAGTAGCACTGGTTGGTTATGTAGCCTCACTAGCTCTTGCTCAAGGCTCTGCTAAAAAGTTTAAATACACTGTGGATGATAACCAGGTAAAGCTCTTTCTCCTCCCTATCACTAAGCCCTGACGTCACTTCATCATTTTGGAAAAGTATTATAGATGAATTCCCAGTAGGAAGGAGAATGTTCCCTATGGCACCTGGTGCCTTCTAGTGATTACAGAAACACCAAAATCTTGTTCAAATCATCCTTGCAGAATGCCCTCGTTGGTTGAGACCTTCTTTTAGGGAAGTGCATCCTTCAGGATAATATTGCAAGGCTACATTCAGTACAGCATTTAGGCATTAATGCATTTTTCACTGCTCTAAGGTGATTCAGCTTCTCCTCTGGCAGTTGAGCTCTTAAAGACAAGTTATAGTATTAAATCAGCCACTGATTAATGAAACAAAGCAATTATAAAACAAAACCAGGTACTTAAAGCCCCAGGACACACCTGATATTATAAAAGGAAGTTATTTTTTGCAAAGTAGAAGCCTTATCTGAAATAAAGGTTTATTTATATAAAAGAAGCAGGGTGGGTTCAGAGAGTGCTGCCAAATTTACAGCCCTGGGAGCTTTCTGTTCAGACTTCCACCTTACAGAGGACATGCTTAAATAAAACTGGGCCATTATTCCTACACTACTACATTGCTTCTTGTGGTCGGTGGGCAATTCCAAGCCAACTGGAAATCCATGGAGACAATAATTCAAGCACTGTGGTAAGAAACACTCAATTTCAGATAACTGGCAATAGTACTGTGCGATGAAAACGCTGCCTCCACCTTTCTGTTGAGTGGATTGGGATGAATGACATAGGGTTGAATGCAGAATAGTTGACTTTGCAGCTGGAGTTCTGTTGGAACCACCTATTTAGACAGGTCAGTCTTGGTACATCAGTTCCTCTCCTTTAGAACTCTTATGTCATTGGAAATTATAGTGGGAATGTTCTTGTCTACTCAGGCCTCTCAAATATTTTTCAGTATGAATACACTGGGGCATGAATTTCTGTTGATGCTTCAGAGCCATGTTTTCTAGGGAGCAGCAGGAAATTGCTTTTAGCTTAAACACAGGCCAGACTTCAGAGGGACATGCTGCTTTGTTTCAAGGCCACTCAGTGGAGCACAGCAACCTGTATGTCTTTCTACACCTTTGGAAGTCTTGTAGCTTACACAGCTAATTACTGAAGCCTTGGAAACTATGTGTATGTTTGCACTGAATAATTGAGCAAAAGATCAAAACCTCCATGAGAAGGGAGCAGTGGCGTGGTGTGGCTCTACTGGATTCAGGGGCCAGGCACTGTGCTCTGCATGGTGCCATGTGGGTAGGTGTGTGTGAGGCTGCTGGGAAGCTTTCAGGAGGTGCTGTGAAGATAAACTTATGATCAGGTGTTCTCTTGGCTGGATACAGTGCCATTTTTGTCCTAAGCACTTCTGAGGTCTTTTCTTACACATTTTCCTCAGAAGACTAATATGCTTCTAATGGTCTGGGGAAGAAGACTGATGCTGGGTGGCCAAGTAGGAATGCCTCCTTAGAAAACACTGCTCAGCTTAGGCTGCATGTGCAAGGTGGCTTCTCCACTTTTCTTCTATAAATATTTGTTCAGACATGTCTGCATTTTGACTGTGAACAAACACCAAATACATTTGTGATGAAAGACAGCACACAAATAGTATGGCTACCACACTTCACTTTCAATAAAACAAGCTCTAAAAGAAACAAAATCAGTGTCTGTCTTTATCCAATAGAGTGACAAGCCAGAAATGACCTGGACACTCTCCAAATACGACTATCTGGGGCTTTGGCCAGTTAAAAGGCAGATGTGGATCAAGATGTAAATATTTTGGTTGAACTTCAAAACTTAGCAATAGTATTTATTGTGTGAACAAAATGTACCTCCTGCTTTTGATGAATCTGGTTCAGCAGCTCTATCACTCAAATTAATTCTGAGCTGAGAGAAGATATATTTTTTTGGGAAATCCTTTTTCATGAACATATGTGATTTTTTCATTCAAAAATATGCCCATCCTTTATCATTGTTAATATTTACATAGGGGAGTCCTTTGTTGGCAAGAGGCATTGAAATGACAGAACAACAGGAAAAAAATATCTTCTATTTAACAACTTTGCAGGAATTTTTGGCTCATGGCCTCAGCAACGTGATTCCTTCATTTTTCTTTTGCATACCAAGTGCTGCAGCGATGGGACGGACGGCACTTTTGTACAGTACAGGCGCCAAAACTCAGGTAACAGGTTTGAGTGAAGTACATCAAAGAATTAAAGCTCCAATACTGCTCACTGGAACTTGTACTGATTTGTGCATTGTATTTCCCTACTATTCCTTCACCTCTGTCCTGGGAATGACTCTGTCCTGTCATTTTTAACATTCTGCAGGAAATTGCATACAATCAACGATGTCTTCCTGGGAAAGCTAATGGTTCCAGCTTACTCATTTTTACCTGCTTAATTCAACATGAACTGTCAGGTTTGTGGCATCAAGGAGGTTAGGAGTTGAGTTTTCAGACTGCAGAAAACTACATAAAAGCCCTTTCACTGTATGTGAATTTGTCAGCAGTGTAACAAAAGTGCCCTCCAATGGTTTTTAATGGATTTAGTGGTACAGGCTAAACTGAGGTTTTTAGGTTTAATAGTGACCATGGTGGTGGTTCTAGGTTGATGGTTGGACTTGAAGACCTTAAAGGTCTTTTCTAACCTTAGCAATTCTATGATTCTCTTGCCTGTATAAAGGCCATTAGCTACAAGGAAAAGAGTAATGAGGTACAACTGACAAGGCGAAGTACAATCCATAGGTACTGTTTCTTCTTGACCATGTCCTGCAGTTATTTCTCATGCAGATGTTACAATACCAAGGAATTATGCAGGGCTTTACTTCAAAAAACTACGTGTTAACTACTTGCTAATTAGCCGACAGGGTACTCTGAACTCAAGTAATCATAATGAATAATCTCACAAATAATAATCTTGAAAAGCACCTATATGCAAATGGTTTAACTACTACTTGCAGTTAGTTTTTTCATATATTTTCATTGGATTCAATGTCATGTCATGTGCCTTCATGCTCATAGACATCCTCTTTTGCAACCTGTCAGTGTACTGATTGTATAATTTGTACTTGTACTGCATCATGTTGTGCTGGCTTTTTCAAGGAAGATTTAAGATAACTCTGAATACATATAACCTGAAGGCATATAGGGTATTTGAGCACTTTGGCTCTAGTACATGTAGGCAAAGGCTCTGATAGAAGGTTATTCAATACATGAAATGGAGAAAGAAACCACCATAGTTTGATTGCAAGGTAGGAAATGCATGGTCTGCTTTGTTTTATACATTGGTTTCACAGTATAGCAGAGCCTGCATGTTAGAGTATGGCTATGAGAGTACTTCAATAAATGCAACAATATCTCTCCTGCCTTTTTTTTTGGAAAACAACACTTTCACTTATCCTCTACATTGTGGCTGCCGAGGCAAAAAGAAGAGATGAGAAGAATATCACTTATAAATGTTGGTCAAGTCATTGGCAAAAAAAAGAAAGAGAGTTTGCTTTGATTACATAGAGATAAGTGATTTAGCATAGGTCATGGAAGTAATACAGAGACTTTCAGGGGCACAGAGCAGCCCTTTTTTCTCAAATGGCTATACCTGGGTTTCAATTTTGTCATTTGTTCTTCACTGATATCTTTTCCTACTCTATCATGGACTCTGTCATGGACTAGAAGTGTCCTTCAAATAGAATCAACACTTTTTTTGCTTGCTCTTTGTGAAGGCAGAAAGAGGGAAAAGTTCCTTGTGACTTTACCAGCAGATTTTCTGTCCCTTTTTCTGTAAACATTCTGTCTATCTTCCTTGATGATATTTTTAAGTACACCATGACTTTAATTTTCTAGTGTTTTAGCAACTTGTCTGGTTTTGTTTTTAACAACTTGTCTCTTAAAATGAAACCTAATTATTTTAGTAAAGAAACATATTATCGATATAAAAATAAAGTGAGCATCTGTCTACTTATCGTCAAAAACCTTCTGTGAATCTGAACTATATCTTTATAAGAGCAGAAGAACTCAGTGAACACTCAGAGTGGAGTAGGACAGTGCAATTTTCCTGTAGTTTTCCTTGAGATTAATACCATAAGTACTGTAAAGAACCATATAATTATTAGACCATATATTTTTCTGTATTAATTTTACCTATGTTAATTATGATTTTTAAAATATTTTTTAAAAACTCTACCCACATTTTCTAAAGTCAAGTCAGCTGATATTAACATGAAATTATTAGTGGTTTCTGACTTAAGACAATAGTTTTCTTTTAGTGTTAATCCCAGTAAAAGAAGTTAGAAGTCTTCTGCAAAAATGACAACATACATAACTTCTGCTTAGTTCTATGACAGATCTGCTATTTAGTGCAACATAGGGTGCATGGCTATAAATACTTTACAGAATGACAGGGGGTGCTGAGAAACTTCTGGGATGAGATATTGCCCACACAGGCTCCATTTAATAACCAAGTGCATAAGTGATGCTCTGATCTGTGTCTGTGTGCTGGTAGCAGGGTCAAGCACAGATGTTGAGCTCTCTCACTATGTTTTCCCTGTAGCTGGCTGAAGGTAATCACCAGATATTAAAACTGAAATTATATGCATCTGCAATTCACAGATAAGAGCTAACATCTTCAGCATCTGATTCTTGACTTTGTCTACAAAATTTTATAATTAATCCTTTTCACAATTTTTTTTTTTTTGCTTGTTGTTAGACTAAATTAGCTTCACTTCTTGTTTATTGTTGTAGGTGGCTTGCCTTATCTCTTGTGTAGTAATTCTTGTGGTGATCTATGCAATTGGACCTATGCTGTACTGGCTTCCTATGGTATGGTACTTATGTTTTTAAAGATTAACATGTAAACCACTTTTTAATGAAAATTTTTTTCAGGGAAAGGTAGTACTACCTCTAAAACATCTCTATTTATTGTCATTGGCGGAAGGAATAGTAAGGGCACAGTAAGTCTCAAAATCATAAAATATGGATGTGACAACAGAAGACATATAGCTATTACACATATATGGTTCCATATATAGGCTATTACATAAGTAAATTAAAAAATTGCATTTCTCTTCTACTGACTTTTGGCCTGTAATTTATGAAAAATATACAGCCAGGTTGCTGTGGATTTGTAAACTGACAAAATGTGGTAGAAATTAATAAAGATTCACAATATTTCTCCAGATATGCACATGATGCATGACTTTGCTCTTCAAATAAATTTGCCACAAATTATTTTAGATAGTGATCTAAGCTTAATTACACGAAGATTATGAAGTATTCTTATATCTCTGTCATGGAATGCATCTTCTATGTTAAGACTATAAAGCAGTGTGGCATCTTTTCATGTAAGCTTTTGGTATTAGAAATTATTAGTTAATTTTAACTAGAGGCATGTCAAAGCTGCAAAATACAGCTCCAAAATTGTCCACAATTCTGCCATGTTTCTACATGAAGTTGTAGCTCAACTTCATGTAGAAGTTTTAAATTTACTTTGTGCTATTGTTTACATGGTGCCATGAAAGTTCTCACTTTTCAAACAGATCCTTTCATAGCTTTTTTTAACCATGCAAAGTAAGGACACTTGAAGAGGGGTGCACAATATGTCCTTTTTTTTACTTTTTTACTTTCTTACTTTTTTTTTTTCTACTTTCCTACTTTAATTTTTTAAAATGGATTATATGTAAATTTTGACAGGTTTCCTGTAGGCATTTTCCCCCATATTTAAAATATACTTTTTGATTGTTGATTTCTTGATATTTTAATTTTTTTCTAATATGCTTTTCCAGCCCTCCCCACCTATGCACTGCATGTTCATTGGTTTTTACTCCATTCTTTTTGGTTAAAGATCATCCATCATCCATATTCTCCTCCTTCCTGATTCAGAGAACAAAAAATTATTTTGTTTGCTTCAAGATTAATGGGCTTTTGCCCCAGAGGCCTTCACTAGGGGAAGGAGAGGAAGGGAAGAAGGGGAGTTAAAATTTTTCATTGTGTAGAAGCAGATAAAATTTCTGTCATTTTTTGTCACAATAAGGTGGCCTATAGATTGCCTTCACAAAAAAAAAAAAAAAAAGGATGATGATATTAGTGTTTATGTCACAAGGACACCTGTGTTTATCCCATTTTTGAAACAATCAGTTTTTTTACAATTTTATTATAATATTGACTGCTAAATAAAAGAGAGACCATTTGTTTTCACTAAAAATTCTGCAAATGGCTTTTGTTTTCATGTCTTTGCAGTGTGTCTTAGCAAGTATTATTGTTGTGGGCTTGAAGGGGATGCTAATGCAGTTCCGTGACTTAAAAAAATATTGGAATGTGGATAAAATAGACTGGGTAAGTAAACCTTAATCTAAGGAGGTTTTCCTGAGACTTTTTAACAAATACCTGCTAAATAAACTTTAATAGTTCTGTGGCCCTAGAAGAGATAAGTGCAAGCCATAATTAGTATTTTTGTGTACTATTGGCTCAGAATAACAGCATCTCTCAGTTGTATTAAAAAATGGCATTTTAGCAAATGATAAAGAATCAAACCTAATTTAATTCTAGCGATGTGTATACAGACCAATCAAGTTAAGGTGGGCAAATATGTGTTTAATTTTTATGCCTTCTCTATCTGGTTGACATAAACTTTTGCTGTTGTAGTATTATGGAAGAGACTTGGGTATATTTGTCGTCTGGGGATATGAAATGACCATACAGGAAAAACAAAACTGGAAACGCAGGAGATGCAGAATGATACATATTGAGGGGTTGCTGTAGGTAAATTGCCTTAACTCTTTCAGATTTTGCAAACAGAATATCTATTGTTCAATCATAATGAAAGATTTCTGCACTATGAGGGGAAGAATACATTGGAAATCTAGTTTAACACAAGTCTAAATAGTCTGACAGAATTTGCACAGAATTCCTAGTGGATATTAAAGAAAAATCCATGTGTGAGAAAAGTCCTGGATTTCTCCTCTGTGGGAGTTTTTGAATATATTGGCCAGTTAGTGTCTAACTTCTAGGCACTTACATAGATACATATATACTGACATCCCCTATGTTTAAGGTAACAAACATTCAGAAACATATTTTGACCATATTGTCCTTTTCTGTGGTGGGAGATACAGTTTACTGGAGTTAATATTGTGCTTTGATAAACTCACCAGTGATTTACAGCAGTAATGGTTAAGTCTGACTAATAATTTAGACTGAGTAAAATGGTTTTTTTTCTTAATGGGATACTGGATTTAAGAATGGAAATAGAGCTGGCTGAACAACATCAAGTTTGGCTATGAGAGATTTTTTCACATTTAGTCAAAGAAAACCAGAATTTTTCTTTTTTTGTTTGGTTTGTTGGTTTGGGTTTTTCACCCAGAAGAAAAGCTCTATCTTTCATGAAATCTTATGCTCCTCAAGCAGTAAAATTGTGAAAATATTTTATATTACGTGTACTGTATTTGATCTTCAGTTTAACACATAATTCCAGTGACAGAAATGGTGGATGATGTGGATCATGAATTATTTGGGGTACACTGGACTTAAGAAAATTGGTAGTTATGGGAGAGAGATATATCTTCTCTATCAGTGCATTGAGATAATAAGTAGTTAAGTTTTCCAGCAGGATATTCTGGAATCTCACTAGATTTGATGCATCTTCACAGATAGACTTGCCTGATTGATTTTTGTTTTTCTAGTTTTTGCAGAAAAGGCTGAGTGAGTAGTTACTTATTACATCTCTGATGTCTGTCATCATTTCTAAGAGAGGTTATAGAAAGAGGGAGTTTGCTGGGTTCATCTTTTTGACTGAATATATTTGAACAATGATTTATCTTCAAGTAGTTGTACCATCAGTCCTTAGCTTGTGAAGGTAATTCGCCTTGCTTTAGATAGAATAGTTTAAAGTAAGGCTATAAACATTGATCTTGCATTGCTGCCTGCTCTGAGGAGCCCCACCAAGCCCAGTGATTTGTATAACTACACTGGTGTTATTTTGGCCTGAAAAGATTCATCCCAGCAATTGACAGAACACTGGAAATGAATCATTCAATCACCCAGGTTATCCAAAGTGTTTTGAAGATAGAAACTCTAACAAAACATTTGGAAATAATTAGCAGTTGTCCTTTCTGGAACTGATTCTTTGAAGGGTGTGTGTCATGTAACACTGAAGTCAGGTTTGTTATGCTTATAAGTCTGGCAAATGACAGTGCATGGAAACAGAATATTATGGGGTTTGTTACCTTTCTTCTTCACACTTCCTTAAGCTTCTCATTGAACACAAATGGTAAGAATAATATTTGTGTGTTGATTAATTCTGTATAAAAATAATCTTTTTAAACATAAAAGGTTCAGCTTGAAAGGTACTGTTCAGGAGTTGGACTTGAGGATCTTCATTCATTCCTTCCATCACAGGATATTCTGTGTTTCTATGAAATTTCTTCTTTTAGCCATGGATGGCTTTTCCTTTCAGATTTAATGTTTAGGATCAGCTGAGTTCAAACAAGCAGCTAGGCTGACAGACTTTAGTACTCAATACCAGATATTATTGCATTAATTTGTTTCAGTTTTCTTTTGACTTGTTTTTTATCAACCCACAGGGATGTCCTGTTTTACAACCTGCCTCTCAAATCACATTCAATTGCCTTCCAGATAGTACCCCACTATCCTTTTTCCAGAGATCTTTCCTGCCATTCACAGTATCCACGTGAACTTCAAATGTCTCTTGCTTCTATTGCCTTAAAAAACTCTGAGGCATCACTTCAGTTAAGGTCTTCCGTCAGTCTCTACACCTTCTTGGTTGAATGACTTCAGCAATCTCAGATTAATAATTTCACTATGCCACTCTATATGTTATATACATAACCGGGAGTGATTTGTCCTGATTTTTTTTCCCCTCTTTTTTTTGGGACCTAGAAGGAAGCTGATCTGGTATTTGTCTGCGAGTATATCTCACTTCTCAGGTCCTCAGGTCAAAAGTTGATTTCCATATCCATCCTGCAAGCCTAAATTCTTATGCAGGCCTACTTGACTAACTTGCCTTTTTTATTCTTCAGCTTGACAGTGCACTTTGCTAGAATCAATAAAAAGACCAGTGAAGTTCTTGTGAACTCTTGATTTTAAGGCTCAGCATCCCAGATAAGCAGCCTTTTAAGATAGGCAAAAACTACTGGCTGGAAATGGACTGTTGAAGAACAATATTTTCTTTGCTGTTAATCAATGGACTTGAAAGTGACCAAAGATGGGAAAAAGGTATTTCAGAAGGTGATGCTCTAAGTGAAAAATAATAACAGAGTAAGGATTATTTTCATAAGTTAATTATATAACAGGGATCTGGGGAATTCAACATGAAAATACTCTGCATTTAAAGAGAAAAAAATATTTTAAGGTTGCACATATGACTTGACTAGAAAATGACCACAGTTGAGACAAAGCCAGGTTCATGATTGACTTGAAAAGCAGGAAGAATGGCAAGAATTTATGATAAAAATTACACATTCCCTGCATGATTTTGTGATGCAAGAGGCAGTTATAAATACATGAACTGCATGTGCATGCATGTATAATAATATTTAGGGATGTAAGGAGTGTTACTAATTCAGCAATTAAAGTAGATCCAACAAGGAGGGTCTCATTTTTGACAAGTATCCTCCAAGATCTTGCCAATGTGAGTTTCTGAGATATGGATCCACCACTCTTTCAATATATTTTGTCAAAATGTGTAGAGAAGAGGGCTCAGGGAGGGTCTTCCTTGAAATTTTGTAGCTCATTACTGTAATTTCTTGGGTTTTTTAGAACTTCTTAACTTATTATCCTCAGGAGGGAGATGATTTTTAGATTTGTTCAGGTATTTGTCACATATGGGTCCTAATTCATGAGAGGGCTCTAAGAGCTCCGAGGGCTTTGCTATATAAACAATTTTCTGCAAGGTAGGAAACCATCTCTTCTGTGAGAATAATTTTATATCCATGCTTTTAGCTTGTGACATCCTAGGGAGATTTTCTATTTTTCCTGCATTAGTGAATATGCTACTCTGAATTATATTACTTGTGCTGTAGTTGATCTCAGTGGGGTGGCAAGGAATTTGCAAATGCTTAATCCATTGAAAGTATGCTTGCAATATAAATTATTTTTAAAGAGTAATATTTGTATCAGTTCTTCTGTCTCCAGGTCTGTTTGAAAAAAAATACTGTCTTAACCATTGTGTATGGAATGCTTATGAAAAATTATATTAAAGAACTACCATACCCCTTTATTATCAGAGGACCATTTAGGTTAGAAAAGACTTTAAAAACCATCTACCCAGCATTTCCAAGTCTACCACTAAACCATGTCCCTAAGTGCATAAAGCAGTTCCTGCTCTATGTCTATAGTGTTTTTCACTTCAGTCCTCGAATTGTAAGTTTTGGAGAAGGATGAGCTGGGGAAGAATGCCTGTATCAGTCATTTGTCTGCAGAAGGATGTGGGCATGTCACTCAACTTCCTTAGAGCCAGAGCTTCCTCCAGGACTCCAGCATCTTCCCTGCTGAGACACTTCCTGAATGGGTAGGACTTTAATGGGATTCTTCTTTTGGCTGCATGATGGTGATGGCAAAATGGGCCTCTCTTCGAGCAAATCATCACAGTCTCACATTACAGATAGTAAAGAATTGGTCAGTCATGTTAGGGTATGATTCATCTCTTCCTCAAGTAAGCAACAGCATAATCAAGTAGGAGTTAAACGAACTGCATCCTAAATTCTCCTCCCTCTGATAACCAAATCTCCATTGGTCATGGTAGGAAACTAGACAACCAAGCTGCAGATAGTTAATGCCAAGTGAGAGGAATTCTACCCATTCAAGCAATAGCTAATCATCTCAGTTTGCACTGAAAAAGGGAAGTTTATAATCTGCTTTCAAAGTGGTAGAGAAACATTTATTTCACCATACCTTAGCATTGCATTGTTTAGCCCTATGTTCAGAAAGTATTCTACAATTTATTTATATGTCTTTTTACTACCAAGTTCCCGTTTCAGATGCCCCTCGACAGTGGATGATTAGATCCTATGAAATGGAAGTCTAGATGAAGGCAGCTGCTATATACACAGCCACCGCACCTCTCAATGCTTCTGATACTTTCTCATATATAGAGTCAACATAAGTCCAGTTCTTCTCCTTATTTCTTTTCTCCCTCTTTAGAATTTTTCTTTAAATTAGTACAGTACAAGGATACTTTAAAGGTGGATTTTGTTTTGACGTTTGAGAATAACTTGAGCCTGTAAAACATTGTTGCTAAGATTTGAAGAGTGATTAGTTTCTGTCTGTCCAGGACTATGCATTAACCATCTTGAAGTTGCCAAAGAAAGCTTTAATATTTTTATGACTTCTTTGATGAACCTTGCAATTGCCCATAAAAAAAGTCTATCAGATCAACATAACTTCTTTCTACAAATTTGATGCTACCCTAACTAAAGAAGCACTGACTCCAGGCCAATACAAAGCACTGAAAGAGTGATTGACTAATGAGAATATAATTGTTTTGGCTCAACCTCTACATCAATGACAGTCTCTGATTACAGCTAAGATGTAAGATACTAGGCTGCTAGAGAGGCACCCAGCTAGCTTTCTCAGTACGCAGCAGTACTTAAACATTTTTGGCTTTTATTTTTCCTATGCAGACTTTGTGTTGGGTTTTCATGCTTTCTGGTTTTCTTTGAGACATAAGAATTTTGTAGGTCTAGCAGCAGTGATTTAGTTAGATGTGATGAGGCTCAGGTCTGCAGCTGAAGTAGTTTGTGCTGAAGTGGATTCAGATGTTGTCAAAGGTTCAGCCTTATCAGGATAGGCTAATTCTTGATCCCACCTGAACGTCAGGTTTGTGGTATTTCTGTTAACCCTTTCATGTCCAGTGAGGTAATTTATAAATAAGTATAGTAAATCTTAGCATAAATGTTGTAAATCTTAGCATTACTTTCTTACTGGTTAATTGAAACTCACTTCATTGCTCACAAAGGTATTCTTTGCAAATATATACACAACAATTTGTAGGAGATGTCATGTTAAAACACAGCTGGTAATTGAGGACAGTCTCAAAGAATGAACTACCTCTTCATCTAGCAGCTGTGCCGCTGAAGAGACTGCAAAACCTTTTGCACTAGTTAGGAATCTTGAAGTCGAGGGAGGGAAAGGTTTCTTGATAGAGTCATGTAACACTCTGTCCGCTGTGAAGCACAAATTAGTACAGTATGTCTTACATTTTATAATTCATAAAATAACAGTTCTGAAATCTGCTCAAGCAAAATTCCTGTGGTTAGGCTGAATGTGTTCTATTGTCTCTGGCTTTCGTGAGTTAAGTAAAAGCATCAGAAAGGATAATGGCACATTGATTGTGCCATTGTAATGTGATCTGTTATTCTGCAAACATGAACAAGAGGCACTACAAGAAGTAATTGTTGAAATGGGCCCCCGTGGGGATCAGTATATTGAGAGGAGTGAAAATACTTTCCATTCTTCTTTAACACATTTTATATAAAGATTAGGTGGCAGTCTTTGCTTAAGGCTCCCCCAAGGAAAGAAATATGTGCTTTATTATACCAATTAGGTTGGTATAGGAAATCGAGTAATTTGTACTTTTATTCTTCTAATTGTAAAATCTGGATATCTCTCAGCTGTACACATCACTGTAGTATGGAAATAAAAATGAACACTTTTGATAAGAGAATAATTTTAATAAATGAAATGTTAATTTTTGTAAGGGTTTTTAAAATATAATTTAAATTTCTTTTCAAAGTGACTTAAGTTTCAGATATGCTTTTGTATATTTTTTATTTTAATTGAAAATGAATCAAAAATTTTAGTAATCAAATATTGAAAGATCGGGCAGTAATATGAAATCTCACCATTTCTATGGGAAGGAATTCATTCCCCAGTAATTTTTGTTATAGAGTTGTTTTAGTCAGCTGTACTCTCATAAGCACCACTTTTAATCAGCCTCTTTGCAAATTATAATTTCCACTTATATGATTAGTGGGAGAAGAGCTCTCTGTACGTGACCTCATTAGGGTACATCCTCATTCTGTGAAAGGAAAGGAGGATTTAAAATCTGTGCAGTCAAGAAAGTGGCAAGAACTTGCAATGTGAAATATAAAATACAGGTTTTTCAAAACAACAGTTCAGTCTGAATTATGCTGTTAGCACAAGTACATATGCTATTTTAAGTGACTCTGGAAGGAACCTCTGTGATCACTGGGATGAGTAGTGCCACGTTGCATGTGGTCTCCCATGGGGAGCCATTACTTTAATTGCTAATTCAGTCTTCAGTATTTGCCAGTTCAAAGATCCAAATGTTCAAATCTGAGAAACTGTCTCAGTTTTAAAAGTCTTTTTTCTCATTCATAAAATGCACATCGCTATAAAATTTTAAACTAATCACCTCTTTTTGCTTCCCTCCTTCAAGAGCATATGGGTTAGTACCTACGTGTTTACAATATGCTTTGCTGCTAATGTGGGACTGTTGTATGGCGTTGTCTGCACTATAGTAATTGTGATTTTCCGCTTTCCCAGGTAAGAATCAATTTATTGCAATGTTCTACTAGCACATCATTATATATTCTTTCTGCATATTGATTCATAGTCAGGAGACACACGGTATACTGAATTTAACAACTCAACGTCAGTATTTCAGTTACAGAAAATTACAAGATAAGACAATTCAAAAGGAAAAGTCACAACCGTGCATTTACCATAGACTAAGGATCTCTACAACATTTTATGGAATGGCATTATTTTGTGATTTATCTTATTATTACACATCTGTATGATTCATTATGTGAAGGTAGCAAAAAATCAATAAAAAGATTAATAATATAATTTTTTTTCCATTAGATATTTATTTGGACCTTAACGAGAAATTATGTCTGCCTCAGCACCTTTATAAACTCCTAGGTACTGTGTTGCACAGGAGTTGGTAGTTGACGTTTGCACTGCTAATACAGATTAATGAAACATAACTGCACAACTATTCTAATGTCTAATAAGTATCTGTTCTCTTTATGAATTAGATAAGCCAGAACAAATAAACTAGAGCAATCAGAAGTTCTTATATATTACAGTTGCTACTTTGTATCATGAGTAAAGAGAATATATCAGCTGAGGTTCATGATTGATTTGTGCTACAGAATTAATTCACAGATCACCAGACCTGGAAATGACTTGCTGCTTGCATGCAGTTGTTTGCATGAACATTGAATCCCACTGAAATTAAGTTTAATATAAACAGCTTGATTAAATGCTTGTTAAAGTTAACAGTGTTAGCCATTTGTGCATGCCTCTGTTCTCTTGGAATAAGGTGCAGAACCAGCATGAAAATAGTTTAAAATTGCAAAGGAGTTAAAAATTTTGGAAGACGATTTCTGCTTGAATCAGTCGGGACCTTTGTGGTAACCTTTTGCTATTCAGCAAGCTAAAATTTTGGTAAATTCTGCTAGTAAAGCAAAACACAAATTTTCATGTTTTTACCTTGGGCCTGAATGTTTGAGGTCCTCCAACAGCAGAAAGGGAGGGATATCTAGCACAAACGAGTGTGATCCTCTGTTGCCTGATCTAACAGAGACCTCAATCTGAACCTGCACTAATTAAAGTAAATAAGACTCTTCCCAGTGATTTCTGTGTTCTTTAGTCAAGCTGCATGTGATTGACCACCCCATCTAAAGGCACTGAACAAGGTAGCAGCCTTAAAATCTGTGCTGTGTAGATGTGGTTAGCTAGATAACATGTAGAAAGTCATGCAGTCTTGAATAAAAGTGTTAGCAGAAGTGAAGCAAGAAAAATATCCAAGATTATTTATTAAGAAGTTTCTGTTCAGATGCCAGAGTATTGGATGTGATACATGTCACGTATCAGAATGTAAATTAAAACCAGCAGCAGCTACAGCTTAATTTATGCAAAGATGAGAGAACAGCTGACTTTTGCAAGGCTCATTTAGCCAGCCCCAATACCTGCAAATACTCTTTCACACTGACACATCTATTAAATGTTTGTATCCCGGGATTATTTCCATTGCCTAGCTTTAGGCACAGAGCTCAGATAATAGCTAATTTCATAGTCCTCTTCAGTTAACTGTTCCTGTAAATGCTGCATTGAAGCAGAAGGTCAACCTACACTGAAGATCAAGCTTACACCTACATAACTTACACCTACACTCACCTATACTGAGCTGCCTTTCCAAGGCAACTTTCTCTTCTCACAGGCTATGTAGAGGGCCCTTTCCAGTTAAGTCCCCATTTTGATAGCTAGAATGCAGTGTTCTGCTTCATCATACAAAGATGTGTCAATTTTAATGACAAATAAAACGTCTTTATTTTTCATGACCCACAGCTATTCGACATAATTATTTCCCCTTTCCTTACAGTATGATTTTGCGGGTAAAAAAAACGTTAATTAAATCTCTTAACTTTTGACGGTATAGATTATATATGAGCTACATTGGTTTGAGAATAGCTCTCTGGCCAGCTACAAAACAGTAATTAAAATTAAAATTAAGAAAATGAAAATGAAAAATTGAGATTTTATTTACCAGAGACTTTCATTATTCATATTTTCAAAGTGATATAATTCTAAAATGAGCTTTTTACTCTTTAACTGGATCTATATCAGAAAAGATAAGCTCTATATGCACAGAAATATGGACAGATTGCATTGTCCTAGCTTCAAAGTTCTGCGCTGTAGTTTGGCATGTATCTCTTCCTGTTTCTGTTCAAGACTACTGAGGATTTGCCTTACAGATTTTCTCTGTGTATTGATTACAGAGCAAAGACGTTGAATTTGAAAAATGTGAGAGAAGTGGAGTATAAATACAAAGCAGAAGATAATTGTGTAAGTTAATTTTTTTAAACTTTTGTGTGTGTGTGTGTTTCATTAATTCAGATTTGTTTATTTTCTCTAGTTGGCTGTCAGATTGTAATCAGGGAACAATTGTCAAGGGAACATTTTTATGATATGACCACTTGAAATCTAAAGTCTGTATGATATACTAAATACAAAACTAGCTGACCATCAGAAATTGGAATATCTTCACGGTCATGCTGCTGGTCTGAAAAGAGAAGTTAGGAAAGTCCTCTTAGATCTATCTTAGTTTATTTGTCATTTTAGGAAGGAATTGCTCTTTGTAAAAGTTTCCTAATTCCTAAGTTTAAGGAAATCTCTTGCCAGGAATGGCAAGAGCAATCTGAGCAGACAATAGCAGTCTCTGTATTCTTACCAGATTTCCTCACTTCCTGAAAGTCCTTTGGTATTCTCATCATCCTCAGTCTCTTTTCTGATCCCATTTCTGCCACCAGCCCATTGCAGCTGGACTGTCCCAAAGGGCGCTGTGTGTGGCTGGGCAAGGAGGGACAGCACTGTGAAGTTGTCACAGACTGCTTCACACATCTCCTCACCCTGTGCTCAAACAAGGATACCCTCACATGAAAAACGGATGGAAGAATCTCTTCCAAAGACTGTGCTCTTAAAGTTTGGCTTCCTACAAACTCAAACTAACCAGTCAGATTATTTTGGTTATTTTCATTGCAATTATCATCAAAGCTGCTTGTGGTCCAGTCTATGGTAAGAAGAGAAGGGTAATGACCCAGAGAGGTGAACTCCCTCCTCCAAGATGAAATGGTGGGTCAGCAGCCAGGAGAGAAGTAGAACCATGTGTCCTTTCAGCACAGAGCCCCATCACTGGGACATCTTGCCTTCCCCATCATGGCAGTTTCTACTATGTCCTTTTTCCTTTTCTAATGCTTATGAAGGGTCTTATGTATCAGTAAGCCACACACTCAGCAGTTATTGGCTCACCATTAAGAAGCTCTTCTTTAAAGAATTTATTGTTTCTGGCAAATGTCTTCCATCAGAGCTATCTTGGGCTCAAAATCTGAACTTCCAGGGGCTCAGGGGCATTTACTGTTTTGACATGTAGAGCAACACTGGAATATGAAAGGTACATAAGAATGGGGAGGACTCTGAACTGTGAATTAAAAACACTTTTGTTGAGGCTAGTCTGGCTGTCAATTATTATGTCACTTTTCACTCTTAAGAAAAACTGTCAGAGATGGGTAACCAAAATTTTATTTGCCTGTTTTTTATCTAATCAGTTCGTGAAGTATTTTAAACAAATCCCTAGACATCTTTTTTTAGCTGTGGTTGGTTTTTTTCCTTAATAATTAAGATTAATGCCAGTAACCTAGTAATAACAAACTAGTGTCTGCAGACTGGGGAAAATAACATTTTGTTAAGGAAGCAAATTGCTCAAGGGCTTATTACACAAAACAAAGAAGGAAAATATTTTTAAGATCGAGAAAAATGCCTTTAATTGAATTTGGAGTCACTGGATTGCAGTAGGCATTTAGGGCAATTTTTAATGTATGAATGTTAGACTGATCCAAGTTTCCCTGGTAAATAACAGCTTAGACATAAACAACGGGACTTTTAAACATCAAAATATGCAATCTTAATGACCTACCCTGCCATTAAGGTCTATGGATTTATAGGGGTTATTTCACCAATAAGAGAAAAGACAGTTTAATGTGGAAAAAAAAATCAAAGGGTGCTTAGAAGCTTATGTGAAACACACTGCATCACAGGCGTTCAGTTAAAATGAACCCTCACCCAAGCATAGATGGTGCTGTGCAGAGTGCATCCAGCAATTGCCTGTGTCCTTCTAAGGGAAGGAATATTTTCCCACTTTGTTAGCAAGGACACAACAAAGAGGAAGTTCATTTTTCTCAAAACAATTCTTATTAAGAAAGAACCAAACCAGAGTCAGGAATAACTGAGTCAAATTGGACACATTTGACCTTGCCCATTCTGGACAAAAAAAAGCATATCTAAGTCTGCCATCATTTCAATCTGGCCTTATGATTTGAGCCTTTCAAGTTTTCCATCTTGCACTTTTGGAAGCTTTTTAGCCTCTTGATCATCACAGGCTTTTATCTTTGCACATCAGCCTTCCTTTTTCCTTAGTTTTCATCTTCTACTTTGCTAGTTCTGCTAAGGCACTGAGGTGCCCACTTGTCTCCACACCAAGCTGTGTATAGTGTCATTTTTATGGGAATCTGTGGGATGTGAGAGTATTTCTCCATTCAAAAATATATTGAGCTCTCTTTTGCCCTTATTTTAGAGCTTTCTTTCATATAAACTGAGCCATTTTAACTGCCCTGCTGTGCCACTTGTCTGACTGAGGTATGTTGGTGATGTGATATTTACCACAACTGAATTAATAGGTAAATTTTGCAAAGTCCCTATACATAGTCTGGTGTTCTTTGCCTCGCTTTGGGATGTTTGAAATGTTTCCTTGGTATGATGGTCACTGCTGTGGTGTCCAAGAAATCGTCTGGTTCCCAGAAGTCTGAACAGCAGTCTACAATAAGGACATAGTTTTTGTGGTTTGTGGTGAAGATTTTCATTCCTGTTTTGCTTGAAAGTCTGTTGAGAAAACTGCATATCTTCGATGCAATCCCCAAAAAATTTTAACTACTTAAAAAATGGTCTGTGTCAGCTCCACTTTCTTTTGTTTGAGTGTGACCTTCTTACATGACTTTTGTTAGGGAGAAGAGAGGCTTTTTTGACCTATATTCTCTTGCAATTTTTTTGGTTATACTTCCATTATCACACAACCTGTAGAAAATTTAGAGTTCAGTAGAATTAACTTAATTCTATCTCCTCCAAAACCCGTATTTAATCATGTGATTGCTGATATCCAATATATTTATATATAAGTAATAATTTTCTTACTGGCTTTAAGGCTTTTTATGAGTGCACCTTGAGAGTGAGAGAAATTTCGTTTATTTTGTGCAAAACGTTCCTCACTTGTACCTGGGGTTTTTGACCTTTATCTGACATCCTTCCAAAATTGTTCTGCTGTGTAACATCTGTGTTTTGAGGTACACAGTGCGACCAAAGGCAGTGGTAAGCTGGTTGTAACCTATTCAGTGGAGTGCAGAGACAGGATCAAGGCTGACTGATGATTCTTCTGTAGATTATTGAGTTGGTTGTAGATATGTGCTATTAAAGTTCTAAATGTGCCACTCAAGGTTGCTCTGGATCCACAAAGTATTTTCATGGAGAAATGTCTCTGTACTAAAGTCATCTTCAGATGACTACGATGAATATCGCCAAATCACCTGCACTTTTTTTCAAGACGTGTTTGTCTAATAAAATGTATTCCCTGTCTGCAAATGTTGTCTTGCCTATATTTAGGGATCATACCAACTGAAGCAGTGCTATTATTATTTGTCAGATAATAGTTCTCCATGTTATGCATCATAGTGAGCATAATTTTTTCCACAGTAACTAGAATTAAATGTAATTTTCATTATACATTACTTATTTTTCCATTCTTACTTCAGTTGTGTTTGAAGGCTGATCAAGAGGGTTAGTTATCTGTTGAATCATTCTCACAATCCAAAGCTCTTTCTCAGTTAATTTACAGGTATTTTCAGGATTTTTAAATAAATGAGTTTGGGTTTTAGTCTCCAAACACAAGATAAACTTTTCAGCATTATGTTTATTTCATTCCATAGGAATTATTGAAACAGGTGAAGATAATTTCAGTCAACAATCCATTAATCTTTCTGAATGCCAGGAAATTTCATGATGACCTGATAAAGATAATCCAGAAGGATAGCATGAGCAGCCAGGTATGTGAAGATGTAAATGAGGATGTGCTATTTGCTTCAGTAATCACGGTGACTGTGTTGAAGATTGTGCTTGCTTTCCTTGCATTTCGTAGAGAATGCAATCAGATACTGAGACATACATAAAAAGGTAATATTGCAAATCATTCATTTAGAATAAAGTTAATCCTAATCCTAATCAGATTCAATATGGATTATTTTCTTATAATTACTTGAACTTAACATCTTCACTATTTCTGTACTTGATCCTTTAAGAGACATTAAAGCACTGATCCAAAACTCTAAAATTTATGGAAGAATTTATATAACCTCAGATGATGTAAAATTGGGATTCTAGAAACACAGTGAGTGGCTACAAATTTGCTTGAATGCAATGTGATTTTTTTTTTTCTGGACATGAGTCCATGAGAGATAGACACTTCATTTCTGACTATAAGTAAATTCTGGAGAAGTGGGAAGAAGTTACAATGTGGGTAAATTTTCTCAAAGGTAGTATTCCTTTCTCATTTTTTGCACGGATTGCATTGGAAAAATAAAGAGTATACAAACTATGTATAACACTTTTTTTTTTTTTTTAAATCCCTCTTAGTATTTTCCAAGTTTATCCACATATGACTACTGCAACTTCCTGCAACACTTCCTAAAAGGGAAGAATTAAATTATCATTTGTCTATCAGTACAATGAAGACATTTCAATATTACGCAATGCTTGCTGTAGGCAATTTCACCCAGTTTGGCAAACTGGGCTGAGCAAATCATAGGCATGTCTTAAATGGGTTATTGGACAGCAATATGTGTCTGCCACCTCTGCTGTCCCTTGACTAAGAGTTGTGCTACCAATGTACACTTTACTGGGTGGAAATTCAGGATTCAGCTCAGAAAATGTGATGCTTTTTTTGCTTGGTTCTCCTAGGCTAATTGATTTGAATGGCTATGATAACAAACCTCAAAAGAGAGAGAAATCACTTAGAATGTGCATGGAATTAATATATGAGTTAATTTAATAAATGTAATAAGTTAATTTATACATTACTTAGAAGAGAGATTTTTATCCTTTGTCTCTTCTGTAAGGTACTTGGCAGTACAGTTGCCTGAAGTACTGGGCATACTTTTTTTTTTTTTTTTTTGGTGGAATAAATGTCTTTCTGTAGGACATAATGAGTGTAGAAAAAAATGCAGTTTGGATTTCGTTTCTGTTCTCAATTTCTGGTTTCAGCTCCTATTTCTATTGAGGACTTAACATGCATATTGAAATAATTTTTATAAAACCTCTCAAAATAAAGATAATTTTTTAATAAATTTATATGTAAAAATGTTGTTATTAAAATATTAGCATAGCAGATGAGATTGAAGCAAGTTAATCTCATAAAATCACTTATCTTTTCAGAACATCTTTCCCATCTTTTTAAAGAAGAGCAAAATATCAATTTGAGTATGTATCTCAGTATTCTTCTGAGGTTATACCAGAATATAGTATATATCCAATAGGGTGTTGGATAGAACATGACTTCAGAGAGAATGAGTTAACTTTCATATTAAGAAACAGAATTCATATGCATTGCATTGATTTTTCTCTGGTTACTGTGCACTGAACTAGTTTTCCTTGGTATGTTACTACTTTGTTGCTTTTATTTCAGTGTGAGCAGAACACGTTGCTCTGTTCATTTTCCAACGGAAGTTGTCCCGGTGAGTTTATTATCTATAAATTATATTAAAACCAAGATGGATGTAAGTGTGCAAAATGGCTCCACATTTTTCTATACATTTCTAGGTGAACTCAAGTTGTATGGAAACTAATATTTTCAGTTAGACCAAACATTCAAGAAAACAAGAATGCTAAACAGTATTAAACTCTTAACATTGGTCTAACAGGTCCTGTTTCTCACTCTGTTTTTGACTGACTGTTTTTTAAGATTTCAAAAGTAGGGTACTCATGAAAGTACCTTTTCTGCAGGACTGAAAGGTTATAGTGCAAGACTCATTGCCCATGGTAGTGGGGTTGGAACTAGGTGATCTTTAAGATCCCTTCCAACCCAAACCATTCTGTTTCTGTGAGTGCCTGCTCATTTCACAGGAACAACCGTGTGCATAATGAGACAGGTACGCAGTGGGGGGAAGCACTTCCTATGTTGCTGCTTGCACTGATCTTCAGATCGGCCCAGGAGGCTGTTTTGCTCAGCTCTGGTTATGTCTTTTTTCCATTCATGGAGTTGAATACTGGTATGAAAAAGTAAAAATAAGATAAGATTAGAACCATGTTAAATCTGCGTGATCTTTAAAGCCACATAGGAGAAAATTTCAGAAAAATGTCAACTAAATTATCAGTGACATGATGACTACCAATATTGTACAGCATATCAATACAGTATAGAATAAAGAAAAAACTTTAGGAGTTTGCTTTCAATTAAGGTTTAAACTGGATAATTCGACTCTTCCTGCATTTTATAACACTTAAATCAAACCAGAGCACTCGCATTCCCATAGGAGAGCTGCAGCAACCTTTTTCAGAAGATACTTTATACAGATGACTTCATTGCGGCTTGAATTAAAACACTGTGTTTATTTAAAATGCTTATAAGCATTAAGGCTGCAGCAGAGAATCTGTTTGGGAGGATGCTGTCTGAATTTCTGCATTTATTATCCAGACTCATGACATTTTTATGATGCCACAGTGTTCAGTTTACTTTGGGCTGACAGAGTGCTTTGCTGTAGCATGTCAACCTATAATAATGGCTATAAGACTATAAGACAAGAAGACTATATCATAGTGTATTGACTATACTGTAAAATACTATGTGTGAGAAGATCAGTATGTATTTCAGTTGTCTTGAAGATGAACCAGTTTCTCATGTTACAGAAGTGACAGACAGTACAAAACCTCTTTTCTGAAAGCCTAAGTCCTAATTTGAGGACTTAAATGCTCTGTTGTTAGTTGTACCAACCAGCCTATGGTGATTTTTTGTGGGATCTTTAAAATAAAAAGCAGAGAGAAAAAAAGAAAAATCCACATGAAGAGAAAAACAAAATGTGGAGCTTAAATTTTCAGGGAGGAGGGGAGCAGGAGGGCACAATCCTTAATCCTTATGTCAGTTGTCCTGGAAAGCACGGCAACTTATGTCTTTGTCATAAGGAAAGAAAGAGCCTTTCCTTTCTCCTTTTGGGGAGTACTGCCTGTATCAGCACCAAATGAAACAGCTGCTGTTGCTCTTGCACTGGTCCAAAGAGGGAGCAGGTGTGTACCTATCCCTCCATTTAGAAGCCAGGCAACCTCTAATGCAATGCAGCAGGGAATTATTACATTGAACAGCCTAGCAGATCTCATAAATCCTTTCTAGGCTTTTATCACAGTAATGTCAGACAGGAAGTTCCCTTTAAAATTCTTTATTTTTGTTTGGTATGTATCTATTGCTGTACACTGGACAGTACAAAGACAGGAAATCTCTGGAGATGCAAGTCCGAAAGGCTCTGGCTCTCAGACTACTCCCACAAAGGAATTACACCATTATAAATTTGCATCATGGTGAAATTCTAAGTCCCCTCAATAGTTTAAAATCTTTACCTCTGCTCTACCAACACCACTTAGCTTAATTCATCTTTACATTCAGAATTCCTTTCCTTCATATTTTTTTTTTTTTTTAGTTGTGTGCATTTTGATAACAAACATTTGTTCACAGAACAGTGTAAATAAGATGTGCATTATTTTCTAGTTTTCCCTTTATGAAAGCCAGGAATCATTCATCTATTTGCTAGATAAGGATGCATTTAGAACAGAGTGTGTTTAGACTAAACACAAGGTGGCCTGAGGTTGAAGAATAAGACCTTGGCAAATCTTGCCAACATAACTTTTTTCTCCAGCAATAATACATGATAGTATATTAAAAAATTAATCAAACAAAAGCCAGCACAGTAAAATCTTAGGAAAATGAAACGCTTCACTTTACATATTTTTCTTCCTTATGGGTGAATATTAAGTTAAGCCCTAGGCAGGAGTTTACGTACTATGGAAATCAATGTCATATTAGAACTTAAAAAAGAGTTATATCTTCTATGTATCCCAAGAAAAATCTTACAAACAAGCCAAGCTACTATAATGACTCAATAAGAAATTCAAATTTGAAGAAACAATTGTTTAATTCTTGTGATTCTATGCTGTCTAAAAAATCTTATTAATAACAGTTCTGCCTGTCATCACTTCATCCCATTGTCTACGGTCCTTCATTTGTGCTTCTAAAATGTGCCATTTGCTTGCCTAATACCCCAGAACATAATAGTAAAATTTTTATTGTGATAGTAAGGGCTTATTTTGTTGAGCTATCTTTATTCTTATACTCACTTCTTAACTATTCTCCCTTTTAATTAAAGTTTTTTGTTTCTCAAATATGTAGGTGAGTCTGTGCAGTCATGTCACAGTGAGAGTCATGTTTTGATATTAGACTGCAGTGGACTGAATTTCTTTGACTACACTGGAGTCTCAATGCTTCTTCAGGTACACAATTCTGTATATATTATAGTTACACATATGAGTTATTGGGGGCAACTACTAGTTACTTCACCCATATCAGTGGATAAACATGTCATTCATGGAAAGGATGAACATAGATTTGCTATTAAACTGCACTATGTTTATATATAACATTGCATTAAAATATTTCCAAATATTTTTTGTAACCGTGCAAATGTGCACATATCTGTATGAAAGGAAGATGAGTTTCTGAACTTTTATTTTCTTTCTTTTTTTTAATTTTGAAGTTGGTTTAGGTCATATTTGACCCTGTCATGTCAGTTGGAGTGGAGCCACATTGTAGATTTACCCCTTTAAAATTTTAGCTTTTAATTCTGTGATTTTATGCATATGTCCTGCTTCCTGCTAAGCCAGAGGTCAAAACATGATTTCCATGTTTTCTCCTGTGGGTTACATATCCAGCAGACTGGATTCAGGCATCACAAGAGCTCCAGGATGCTCCCAGAGGACTAAAACCAGTAATCGCTGGTTACTGTGGTGAATGGAACTAAACCCAGATGGCAGCTGGCCACAATTGGTGTTCCCCAGGACCAGTACTGGGCCTAGTTCTGTTTAATATCTTTATTGAGGATTTGGATGAGAGGATCAAGTGCACCCTCAGGAAGTTTGTAGAGGACACCAAGTTGGGAGTGTTGATCTGCTGGTGGGTAGGAAGGTTCTGCAGAGGGGTCTGGACAGGCTGGATCGATGGACCAGGGCCAGTGGTGTGAGGTTCAGAAAGGCCAAGTGCTGGCTTCTGCACTTGGTCACAACAACCCCATGCAGCCCTACAGGCTGGGGGGAGAGTGGCTGGAAAGACATGGTTTAGCAGGGGACTTGGCAGTGCCTGGTTAATGTTTGGACTCGCTGATCTTAAGGGTCCTTTCCAAACTAAACAATGCTATGCATAAAAAGCAGTTCTTTATAGCGGATGAAAAATTATGTTCAAAAGCTGTTCCTTACATTTCCATCAGGTCTGGAGTTTAAAAGCTGTGTAGTGAGTACAGAGTTAAACGGGTATGCAAGGTTTGGTTTGCATAATTTTTCTGAGCAAGATAGAAGACTAGATTTGAACTTGGGTCTCAGCCCAGGCCTTTTCTTATCCTAACCATTTTTTCAATTTTTTCACTTACTTCACTTACCCATTGTACAGTGAAGTAAGTGTTGCCTTAAAAGATTTGAAATTAAAACTACACATATAGATAGGGATATAATGAAAAAGAAAACTGGAAAAATAAGGTTAGTGGGAGTTATTCCTTATCACACATCCCTTCAAAATATAGGGCATTCAATAAAGTATTAATTAAAAAAAAAATGTGAAAATTATTTCCAAAAGTTCTTAGAGACCTCTGAACTACAAATTATGTCAAAGAAGCGTCTGACCAATTTGTGAGAGGTAAGTCTGGCCTGGGCTGTGAAGTGCACAGGTTGATAGTGAAGCTTCTGGATGAATGGCTGGTCCAAAACTGAATTACTCAGAGAAGAACACACTCAATGTGTCCTTTTCGTTACACTCCTCCCAAAATGTCATCACTGATGCCAGAGATAAAGGGATTTTTGAACTGAGTATGGCTTTTGGTTTATTTTTAAAAACAGGGTATTCTGATGGGCTTCTCACTGAATCTCTTCTTCAAGAATTTTTCCACTTTACATGGATTATTTTAACATTTTTTTTATGCAGGAAATGCTTTGAATATTCCTCATCTGGCAGAAAAAGGCCTTACTCTGGTTTTAGAGAAATTTTTTTTTTTTTTTTTGGTTGGTTGGTTGGTTTGTTTGGTTGGTTTGGTTTGGTTTCTGTTTTTACTTTCTCTCTTATTCAACATTTGGTCTCTGTGGAGTTGACCATTTTCAAAGAAAGAATAAAGAACAACTTACTGCAGAATGTAGTGTGGTGGTTATGGTACTTTTCTGATAAACTCCTGAAGCATCAAAGTTTCCTAGGTCTGATTTCTTTCTGTGTGCATTGGTAGGTAAGCATATGGCAAAGAGATGGGAAAACATGCTGAAACAGGAGATCTGGAAATAAACCCCTCTAAAAATTATAGTAAAAAAATGAAAAATTGGTAATTGAATTCAGTTTTCATTCTCAGCAGTGCTGTAGAGCACTGTGAAGAGGGGGTAGGAATCGGTGTGGGTTGGTGGTGTTTGCCTTATAGAAGGGCTCACTCTGGTGGCTGCTGGCAGTACAGCTGCTACAGCAGCATTCCAGACACTGCCTACCTTGGATATGGGTTTTTTGTGTGTTTTATTCTCTGTTTAAACAGGTGTTTGGGTTTTTTTTAATTTCATATTTTCACATATTTAGATTTACATGGACTGTAAGAACAGACACATCGATGTGTTGCTAGCACACTGCAAAGGCAAGTATCATCTTACAGCAAAGATTTTAATGTGATGATTTATATATCCAGTATTTAATCAATGCTCATGAGTTTGTTTTATTGCAGCTTCCTTGATAAAAGCAATGCAGTACGGTGGATATCTTGAATCTGAAAGTCCTGTCTTTTTTGAATCTATTTCTTCAGCAATTGATGCCATTAAAATTCACAGGGTAAGACTTACAAGCAGGGGTAGGTGAATTGTTGAGGGCTTCTTGGATGCTCACAACACTTTGACAAAGTCTGAGAAAGTCTTATTTACTCAGTAAACCTTTTGGGCAGAAATCTTATCTATCTATTCTCTACAACTGGTCTTCAACCTCACAATGCAGTTGCCCAGTTTTTTGCTGCTAACACACTCTTCCCACCACGATCTCTCCTTTTGCAACATGTTCTCAATCTTCTATTCTAGATCCAGAGGCACAGTGTTAAGGTGCATTAATCTGGGCACATTCTCCACTTATGTCTCTAGAAACACCTGACACAGCCTCTCGGTGAGACAAATTAACTCACACCCTGTTCTGCATTACTGAAACTATTATGCCTCCTGGTTGCTTGAAGCTACCTCACACAGCACCACTCTGGTCTGACTGAAACACTTCTGGATACCCAGAAAGTTTGGTTTGATCTAGTCAGCTTGTCTGTGCCCTGCACTGTAGCACGCCGTGTTGGCTCTCCAGCGGAAAGAGAGGGAGAGGAATTGTATGAGGTGGAAGAGAGAGAGGTAGAGGGAGAAGGAAGGCTTGGCTCAGAAATTGAGGCTTGAGGCTTGAACATGCATTGACTTGAGTATGTATTTACTTGCTCAATGATTCTTGCATTTCTTATTAAAAATATTGTAAACTTGGGCTTTCCTCATATACTATGTGATGCTTTTCCATTGTCATGCCACTGCAACCAAGTGTGCATTATAAGTAGTGTACTTTCCCATGGTTTTATTTATGATTCCAAACACGGCTGGAGCTTGGCTCAAGCCTTCTCCAAGAGACATTAAATGGTCTGTGGTTTGGTTGTTTGGGTTTTTTCTTAATTTTTTTATTTTGCTAATTAAATTTGAGTTGCCTATGGAAAAAAACCCACTTTCCATTGATTTATCCAGATTAAATTGAGTTGGCACAGTTGGTCTAGTGGGTTGACCAGAAAAACATGGTCTTTTCAAAGCTTTCCAACATTTTTCATTATGTTGCCCTGCAAAAAATAATTTGCTGAAATGGTAACTGCAGGGCAAAAATAAAAGGGATGGCTATTGTATGTTTTGTCTGGGTCTGATTAGGTGATTAAGAATGAGCATGGTGTTATAAAATGCCTGCATTTTTATTGGCATTAATTAACCTTCCTAACATTCTTGTAAGATACTAGCATTCTCATTTTATGGCAAAGGGACATAGGTAGACCAAACGTTCTAAGTGAAAAGGGGGAGTTAGTGCTTGGGAGTCCACTTTTCTAGGAACTGATGGCATGTTTCCATCAGAGATGCTAGGCAACTCAGACTTCCGTATAGTGGCTTAGCAGTTTAGTCTGAAAGGCTTGCATCCAGCCTCAAATTTTAAATGTAATTATGAACAGTGTATATATTCTGCTAATGTTTCTTCAAAGTGTTCAAAGTATGAGCTTCAGAGGATTTCGTGTGTTTATTAACACCTAAAGATAAGATGGAGGGGAGTGAAAAGGCAGGGTGACTGCAATAGCAGCACCACACTGTAACTACCAGTCTGTGTATGTACTCCTCCTGAGACTTTTTAAGATGCTGAGGTCAGTAGGACTTTTGACTGTTTACATTAAGGAGTAGGTAAGATAGAAAAAAACTGGAGGAAAGAGTTGGAGACAAATAGAAAGTGATTCGTTTGGACCACAGTTCAGCTTCCCACCACAGAAAGGAACAGTCTTTCACTGTCACAAAGGTAGAGGCAAGAGGGCTTCATAGTTCCTTTCCAATTCTGCTGCTGTTCAGAAATGCAAAGATGCTCTTACCTACATCCTCCAATGATAATGTTGTGTCATTCTCATTTTTATGTTTATAAATTGATAAGAAACTTGCCTGTTGCTTTATGCAGTTCATTCTAATCATAACTTTTTGGAAGAATAATCATCTTTATAGTGGTGGCATTTTCAACCAAGTACTCCTTCATCTGCTAATTTTATATTATATTCTAGGAAAACTTTATAATACTTTTTTTTTCTGTGTCTCTCAATTTAGAATTTCAGCAAGTACAGTGAACAGAGTGAAGTGTGATGCCCATCCATTGAGTATGGCTAGTTTCATCTGCTCATATTCAGAATGAACTGCACCATGGTTTCTGCTTAGTTTTTTTTTCGCCAGTGGATCTCATAGATGATCTTTTGTATGCCATATAAATTTAGTATATTCAGCAATGACAGATCTGCCCTTCAGAAAGAAAGTCTTTCAGCTGCTATCACTCAGAGAATGTTCATGCAATTGCTCTATAGTGGTTTTATATAATATTTTTATATACATTTAGATAAAAAAATTATTAAAAAGTAGACATGAGGTACTGATTGTGTTTACCAGTGAGATATATTCTTTTAGATATCTTTTGTCATACCATTAGTTGTAATACACATCTGTAGTTTTGTGTATGGAATAGAGACATTTTGAATTCTTAAAGAGTATGTTATCATTGATAGAGTATATGCTGTATGACATATACAAATCCATACTCTTTCTAATGTCTTTACTTACCCTTCCTTCTGTTCAAGATAGCATTTGCAGTAACAGCATCACATCACAGCTATCATATGCTTCCATTTTGCATTCTTGGCTTTGTATGCTTTTTAATGCCTGCCCAGGTCAATGGGAAAATTGTGTATAGAAAGAAGGCAGTTGCATGTTGACTAAGTGCCCCTTAGATTGTCCTCCCCTCTAGTAGTTGTCATGAGTTATTATAAGTTGCTACATTTTCAAAGCCACAGGTGTTCTTTAGCTCAGACTGAAGAGGAAAAACTTGTTCTTGTTTCCAGCATAGAATAGTCTTTATTTCCAGTTTGAGCTGTGATTTGTTTGGTATTGAAATCTTCAGCTGTGGCAGCTGAGAGATGACAGAGGAGAAACATAAAGCGTGTGCCACATTTCAGCCCTAATCCTGATTAGGGAAGTGCAGTACTGTGTGTGAGCACACAGAGTGGGTGGAGGAATTCACAGGTTGAGCATTTGGTCTGTATTTATGGATTATCAGCAATCATACTCGATTATACTATCAGTATCATGTTATATGGCAACACATTGAGGCATTCCAGTTCCTGAAGGAAGCCTACTAGAAACATGCAGAGAGAGTATTTACAAGAGCATGTAGTGACAGAAGGGGGAACAACTTCAAATCAAAAGAGAGTAAGTTTAGCTGAGATATTAGGAAAAAATTCTTTGCTGTGCAGGTGGAGAGGCACTGGAACAGGTTGTCCAGAGAAGCTGTGGGTGCCCCAGGCCTGGAAGTGTTCAAGGCAAGGTTGGATGGAGCTGTTAGCAATTTGTTCTAATGAAAGATGTCCCTGCCCATGGCAAGGTGCTGTAACTAGATAATCTTTAAAGTCCCTTCCAACCCAGGCCATTCTATGATACTATGTATGACATTTTTGCTCTTGCCTTTGTTGCCATATGTGAACACCAGCAATTAAATGTGAGTTGAGCAAAAAGGAGTTAAAAATGAGAAAGGATGAGGTGGTAGGATTTTTTTTTCTCATCAGCTTAAAAGATCTATAGAAGCTAACTGCCCTAATGGCCGCCTTAGCACTAGAGAGAGGAGGGAAGTACAAGAGTACTTTGTGCAGCTGGAGTCTATAGGCAAAACCTAGTGCTGTGTTCTGTTTTCAGCAGCAGTTACACGAGTGCTTGTCTGGGCCGTCCTTGCTCTGTCTGCCCAAAGCTGCTGCCTGAAGGAGATGATGTGGCTCATACAGTAACTTTCATGTCCCTGCAGATAGTTGTGTTAAGACATTGATAAGCTTTTCTTCTAATCTTGGTAATTCCACAGTGCTAGATGACAATGTGAGAGAGCCATGGGGTTTTTGCCTTTTCAGTTATGAGTAACTCTTGGAGTTATTCCCCACTTTATCTCACAGATGACCAGAAATGTTTTGTACGTGTTTTTCTGAAATTGCTTTCATAATTACTATGCAAAAGGTTGATAAATAACTGTGAGAAGCTCATTATACATAGGAGAAATAAATTCTGTATATTGTCCCAAGTGCATTAATTTCAGATGCTGTAGTTGATTGCAAATGACTCATTACATCATTGGACTCAGAAATAGGCTATAACATTTGATTAATAATTTCCTCAAACAGTTTTAGTAATTTATTAACACTTTAGAAACTATTTACAATGTACTTTAATTGTAGAAGCATCAATTTTATGTCACAGCTGAATGGAGATTTCTACTTAACTGCAAACTGAATAAATGAATAAATGGTATCTTTTCTACTAAGTTCAGCTTTTATTCTTTGGTGGATAAATGTTTTTCTTCTGAAGATGTACAGGTAAGTTGATTAATGAAATTGTTAAAAATAGGGTCTTGAGCAAAGATAACATATACCAGGAGACTTTCAGTTTTGTTCTGAATGATCTTTTAAATGGAATAACTCAGATACATTTAAAATTCCTTGTAGTGTTAGCCCTTGATGAAACCCTCTGCATTAAATGATCAGTTTTGTAGTGCTTATCAAAATTACTTCCAATTTCTACTGCATTCAATAGGAATAAATTTCCCACAATTTAAATGGCTGGTTTGGGATGGACATTTATCTCCCATTAGCTCAAAGATCTTCTAGTGACACAGTGTCATTTTAAAAAGTGTTTCACCAGTGTAAGACTTCAAATTCAAAATGTCTTAATGCTGTGATTACTTCTTGATTTTCTCTCAGGGCAGAATCAGGGATGAAATACATTTCTTCCCTTAAAACATTTAATCATAACTCTGAATTTCCTAACCTTCCAACACTGGGCTTTTGGATACTTGTAATATTTCTGTAATATATTTTACCACATATAATTAGCCTAAATAAGCTACCATTTCTGACAATATGCATTGTTAATCAGATTCCCTTTCTGGAAAGTGGCATCCCTTAGGATAGTTGTTTCTCAGCAGAACAGACACCCATGAAGATAGCTGTGGTTTCAATTGCTTCTAAAACACCTGTATTGAGTTTAGGCCTTGTAAAACCAGAACTGCTCTATAGAACCATGGGCAGCCGGTGGGGGAGGATCATTTCTCTTTTACTATTGACCTTGAAGGGCAAATTACTTCCCTGCTGATACAGTTTCCATTTCTCCACAACCCACCCCTCTGAGCTCTTGATATTTACTAAAAGCTATGCTTGCACATGGCCTGTCTTCAAATGAACAGGATGAGATGCCATCAGACCTCGTGCACCCCATGGACTGCCAGATCTTTGGTTGCTCTGCTGGTGGGATGGGCATTGCTTCGTGCCCTCCCTGAGTTACTCTCTGCAAATCTCTGGTGATGTGCCACTGAGTCAACTAACAAACAACTGCTTAATTCTTTGGTGAAGATTTAAGGAAACACCCTAAACCTTCTAGGTTAAGTTTTGGAGGCAATTTCAACTATCAGTTTCAAGCCTGCTCTCAATGGTTCTTTGTATAGACTGTCCGCTGGCTTCCCTCTGGCTCTCAGGAAAAATCATCATGTAAATGTACAGAAACCTAACCAAAACCATCACAATTATCTTCATTAGAGCAGAATGGAATGGAATGAAATGAAATAGAATAGAGTAACATTTGAAAGAAACCTACAATGACCATCTACTCCAACTGCCATTATTCTAAAATGATAGAATGTTATAAATAGAATAAACCATATTTATTCTTCTGATCCAGAAGGGTGAAAGGAGCCAAACACCCTGTAGGACAGAGCCTGCTATCTATACGGAGGGCAATTAAAGTCAATAACAATAAGGAGTTCAGTTATTGTACCCTCCTGAGGCAGACATTCATCTTTGTACCTTCAGCTTTATTTACTTGAACATCCTTAGGGAGTTTTCAGAACAATGCAAAGTTTTATTAACTGGGCTTATATATGTGAGCTTATGCAGTGTTAGCAATAAGAGCATAGTGGGGATGTCTCACTGCCCTTACTGATTTCTAAAGGTGCAAGAGATAAATTGCATCTGCCAGCAGAGGCTCAACAAAGTCTCTCATTTACAAACAAGTTTTAAGTAATGAAACCAATGAGTTTACTACTCTGAGTAGTAAGCAATTCTGAAAATCTAACCATTCACTTTAATTCCTATATGTATTCTTATACCTATATGCTCAGGTTTTACATTCCTAAATTCAAAATGTATTAATCAACTAGTGTATGGAAATCAATGATTAATATATTCTGTATTTCATAGGAGAACTTTAATACAAGATTACTTTCCAGAGATGGCTTGATGTGTCTAGGAATTTTTAGCTATTTTTAAATACTACCTCATGTTAATGAGAAGTTTTCCATAATATTTAAGTTTTGCTAATCAGAATATATTAAAATGGGGATCTGATCAGATGCTTCTTACAGAATTTGCGTTTCACCCATTCCAAAACAAAATGAGCATTGAAGAAAAAAATAGAGTGCAAACTGATGTAAAGAAATGAATCTAGTGGCAATTAAAATTTAAAAAAAAACTAGGCATAAAATATGTAATAAAGAAAAGACTGTTAACATTATATTTATGCAAATTAAATCTTTCTACTTCTCATCATATGTCTTTCATTTTAAAGGTTATTTGCCCTGATTCTATGATTCAAGTGTCACAAGGTCTGGTTGTAGCTGCTTTGACATAATTTATTTGACAGCTCTGTGTGTCATAAATATATAATGTAACAAGGAAAGGTATCTTCACTGTTGAATGAAAACATTAATGCGTCAATACTGGGTATGAATACTGTTTGACATTTAGTAGTTACAAAAATAAAATATACAGTATGCCTTGAAAATACGGTAGTCCTATTTTTGGAAGATACTTTCTTTGTCTACAGAAACCAGTGTGTCGTAAATAAATAAAGGAGTGCAGTTCCAGAGTGCATGCTAAATGGTGCCTTGATCATTAAGATAGATTTTTAGTTAAGATCATCTAATCTATATGTTTCCATATGTTTTGCAAAGCATTTAAGAATTTTTTTCTCAATCATTTCTGTGTATTAGCATATGCAACAATGAATTTATACTGAAATAAATTGGAATATGAGACAATTTCCATGTAGGAGAAGGAAAATGCCCTCATTATTTCCATTCTTAGCAGCTTTTTTAAACAGACAAACAAACAAACAAAAACCACAAAACAAAACCTGTAGTAACCATTCTGTAATGAGATATGTTGCTGTCTCCAACCTTGAAAAGTATTAAATCTCAATAATGAAAGAAGAGAAACTGCCTTACATTCAGAAGTTTGGCTTCCTCACATCTCTTACAAGAGTATGGCATCTAGCAGACATTTTTACCTCTTTAAGAAATACGGAAATCTTGGGCCATTTTTTCCAATATTGCCTCTTTGCATGCACTGTTGTTTGAATATATCTTTTTAAATTGTCATTTGCATCTACAGATGGTGCACCTCATATCCAATTTGCACATACTGATGGTATTGCTTACATACAGTCTGTGGCTTATCCCAGTAGAGAGGAAATGATGGGTAAACCTTCCCACCACCTCCCAGTAACTGGGATGACATTATGGAAAATGGATTGACATAATTTTAAAAATTTGGCCTTGAAAGCAGCAGCTTGATTTTTCAAGCCTGGTAATTTATGAAAGCATTTAGTGGATCAAGGGTTGGACTTGATGATCTCAGAAGTCCTTTACAATCCGTCTGATTCTATGATTCTATGATTTGCTTCTACCAAAATGAATGCAACCTCTAAAGTTTTCTGATTTTACAGTAGTTTGCAAAAATATAAATAATTTTCAGTGCCATGAACTACTAGATACTAGACAGCTAAATATTCTTAATGATATTCTAATGATAAAGGCTATTTTCTAGAGCTATAGCTCTCAATTACACTCACACAATAGCAAGGAAACCACTTTGGAGTGAGATAAATGAACAAATATTATTATTTTCATTCTCAGAAAGGACATGTAGAAGATCAGTTTTCACCAGGAACTTGAAAGGCAATTTGAGGAGCAACTCCTTCCCTAAGGAGAATCCCCTGGCTTTGCAGAAGTTCTGGAGAGCATGACATGCAAAAGCAGAGACATGGCTGTTTGATTATTTTTTTTCTAAGGTGTTTTCCAATAAAGAGGTCTTTGTGCTGGATACATTCAAGTGATTAGGAATTAAGAAGAACTGAGGTAGTGGCTCATGTTTCTCTGACTGACTTGACAATGGTAAATACTTTTCCTCCCCATTGTGCTTGGATTGTGATGCTGTTGCAGTTTAAAAATGCAGTGAAATCTTAGAAATTCTTACAAGCTCCACAATGCTGAATTATGCTGCACCCTGTACATTCACTAAATCCCACAGTGTATATCCCACTAATTGGACACACTGTCTTATATTCCATTTGGGAGGTGAAATTATCTGCTTCCTTAATTGCTGCTTACAACTAATAGTTGTAAGTTTTTGGTGAAAGAACTTTTTTGCACGCTGTCGTTTGTAGGCCCAGGTAGTATAGTCAAAAATGCTTGCTGCTTGTTGGGTCAGGAAATAAGGTCTCTAGTAGTTCACAGGCAAAGTGGTGGAGTGTTACAGAGCGATACCTGTCATCCCTTGGATGGCTTCTGATTTGTACCACTTTTAGCTTCTGAGGTGGTTGAACCAGTAAAATTATAGAGAAGCATATGATTTTATAAGCAGAGGACTGGAAAGGATCTGTTTCATCACTGAGTTGAGTCGCATTTTCTGTGTGATCTGGCAACCATGCTTTATATTCTCAAAGAACAATCTTTAAACTAATGATTGTTCATGACATGACTTGCTATTTCAAACCTTTGAAGCCTCAACAGGTGATTATAGTAACAATTCCTTTATGGTAATTTATGGATGGAGAGATTTTTCAGAAATGAGAAGTAGTATTGCTCAAAGAGCAGTTGTACATTTCCACTCTGAAGTACATCATACACCTCCTCTTGTGAGGACTTGTGACTGACTTGCATACACAAACATCCCTCATGCCACCTCTGCAATCTGTAATGTTTATAACTTTCCATTCTGCCTCCATGGACCTGTTCTGTTTACATCTCTGTTAGTAAACCCCTCTAAAACATATTTTAAAATAACATAATGACATTTCCTTTGCAAGAGAATTTAGTAGTCAGAGTACTGGAATTGTTAGTTGATGTTCCAGTGTGGTTAGTTTATACTCCAGGATAAACATATAATTTCTAAAACTTTCAGCATTTTGCTTCAAGTTCCTTTTTCTCTTTGCCCTCTCTGTGACTGTTTTTAAGTCTTAGGAGCTTCATTCCTCTCAGGTCTAGATTGGTTCCAATATCCAAATTCTTAATTTGGAGTCCTGGAATGATTCCAGATTTGAAACATGTTTTGGAATATTACATTTGCAGTCTGTGATTTGTGATAATTTTCATTTTATTTTTAGTAATAAAATTGTGTTTAAATCTTCTGATCATAGCTTGGTGCTGGCCTGGCTCCACTGTTGCCCCCATTTCATACATCTCCAGTATGCCTCTTCTCTTCGGTTCCCAGCCCCATGAAACAGAGATGATGACCTATAGCTGACCTGTGATACTCTGCAGACCAGAGGATTGCTTGCTTTGCTCCTTCCTCTCTCTCCTATGAGGAGAAAGTCTGCTCTACAGACTGCACAGCAGAAGGTCTCGTGGCTGCAGGTCTGACTGAACTACAAGTGAGATGGTGCAGATGCAGAGCTGGAAACCTGGACTAAGATGCAGGCAGGTTGTGAGGCTGTGGTGAATGGGACTGGGAGAGGAAGGGCACTGGGGTGGATAGCAGGCTTTGGGAGGAGGCTACACAGGGGAATAAATCTCAGGAGAACAAGAATGTGATATTGTACATAGATAAAAAAAGCTGAAGAACAAAGGTGCAGCTGGGATATCAAGCTGCATGGAGGTGCTAGATGGAGGGGAGGCAGACCATAAAAATTTAAACCAATTCCTATTGGCAGGCTATTGATCAGCACAAGTTCATTTTCTTCAGAACTGGTTTGCCTCACACAAGGATAGTTTCCCCACACTGCCATTGATCCTGCCAATTTGGTTTTAGCAGCATTTCAGTTAATTCATATCAATAAAAAAAGAGGTTTGGTGGTGTAGTTTTTTCTCTGAGTAAGACCTCTTTTTCAGACAAAATGCAGCATTTATAGGTGTTTCATCCATGTAAGTATGAAGTACATGCATAAGCAAGCTCACATCTTTTCAACCTCACAGACTACACCTTTTCAGAGAGACAGGCGTACCACGAATATTGTTACCTCCATGTTATGGGCAGTCATTGCAAACACTGCACTCAAAGCACTTCAATCATTTTTCTATCAATGTCACTACTTAAATACTTCATCAGGATCCAGCAGGGGTAGTGACAGCTCTGTTCATGTCATGCATCAAATAAAATTTAGCATAGGACTAGAAGTGTGTAATTGAAAGAAAGAAAGGGAAAGGGGAAATACTTTCAGTTGAAAGATTCATTCAAAGCTAGGATAATAGCTTTAGAATAACCAGTCCATTAGGACTAGTCAACAGTTAGCTAAAGTGTTGATAGAGTTTCACTGGGATATGGCACCCTGTGCCTTGGTGTCTGTTGCCATTCTGCCTGTGCAGGAGAGTGCCAGACCAGGTGGTGCAGCAGAGAGATGTCTTCAGTACCTTCCATGCACCTTCAGAGCTGTGCTGAGATGCACTGGAGGTGTATGAGCACTACACAAAGGACCAGTGTGACCCACCTAGCACAGGGCAACCAGGCATTAGGGTAGGCAGAGACACTATTGCACCTTTTATCAGGAGAGTGACATCTGTGTAGGTTTGGCCAGCTGCTGAATCTGTCTTTACATGGTCTTCAGCTTAGAATGGCATCATCCTGCCTGCCTGGGCTCTGTGCACCAAGGATTGGTCTGGCAGCTTGAACTGAGTATTGCCAGATCACCAAATCTACTGTGCCCAGGTCTGGACATACCAGTAGAAGGGATGGCCATACTGAATTTAGACCAGCAAAAGCCATGAAGCCTGACACAGGAGGAGAGGCTGGTAGAGGTTTAGGTGTATCATCTCTGTGTACTTAAATACCCGATGAGGCAAAGAAGGAGACGCAGTCAGTCTCTTCTCACTCATGCCCAAGAACAGGACAAGAGGCAATAGGACCAAACTGAAGAACAAGAAAATCCATTCAGATATGCTCTTACTGTGAGGGTGTTGAAACACTGGAGCAGGTTGCTCAGGGTGGTCATGCAGTCTCAGTCCTGGGAGATACTCAACCCAACAACATATCCCTGAGCAACCTGCTGTAGCTAACCCTGCTCTGGCCACAGACATTGGACAAGAGACCTCCAGAAGTACCTTCTGACCTCATCAGTGACTCTCTGAGTCTGTGTGCCTGAGGGATAACAGGGACTTTGACCAATTAAAGTGCGACTTTCCACTATGTGTGCTGGCTGCTATCCTGGCCCTCACTAGCTCTTGTACAGGCACCTGCAAGGCAACCCTCTCCAGACTTGCAACAAAAGCTGATGTAGCTGGTACCACGCTCCTAAACACTGGCTATCAACCAGCATGGAAACAAGCACACAGGCAGATGGGGTTTGGACTGTCTTATGTGAATAATGCTCAAATATAAAACACATCCTGGGTTGTGGAAGCCATGGTGCAATAGTCCCTATTTCCCAGCCCTGGATTCCTGAAGGTAGGTACTGGGGACTTTTCTCCTAATAGAATAAAAAAGAGAGAGTCTTTCCTTTTCAAAACACAGCTGGAAAAGTGATTAGGCCTTCTGTACCCTTTTATGTGCAAGCAACCTCCTGAGAGCTGAGATGTCCAGATTTAATCACTGTTTCTGGCTGGAAATTTTCGGCCATTACTTTCTTGTTCTTCCCTCAGGAATGTACCTTAACTCTTCTATGATTTGTCCTTCCTGTGGACATTATAGAAAAGAGAGCAACAAGATTCACTGGTGCCAAAGGCAAAGGCAGCAGAGGGCATGACCTGGTAATTCAAGTTCCTGGGATCTGGTCTTTGTAATGGTGGTTTAACATTAAATATCTATATTGTCCTCAGAAGAGGAACTGGTACCCAGGACTTCTCAACCCCTATGACTTCCCCAGGCACTAAAAAAGGGTCTCATCTCTTCCCAGACTGCCCAGTTTAGGCTTAAACTCTTCTTGGTGTAGTTCTGTTGGAAGGTATGCACATTTATACCATCAGTTGGAAGGTTACTGCTCCAAATGTAAAACAGTAGATGTGAATTTTGTCATCCTGAGAAGGATATAATTTCTTGATTTCTCAATTCATATGGCAAAAACTGGACTACTGTAGTGAAAGATCTGCTCTAGTGTCATGGTTTTGCTGGTTCTTAGAAACTAAGCAGGAATTTTTCCCTTACCCCTGCCCACTGTGTGAAGGGGATGTTGAATGGGCAGATTGACTGTGACTTAGGCAGTGACGTAACCCCAAAGGAAGTGGCTGGTAAGTCTACATTCCTAGCTGATGGCTCTCAGGATCTTGTCTTTGGGGAGGGGAAAGGGGGTTTGGGGGGGTTTTTTTGTTTGTTTGTTTGTTTGTTTGGGTTGGGGTTTTTTTGTTATGGTTTGGTTTTTTACTTTTTTTTCCTCTTCTCTCCTGGGAAACTGGGGGAGAAGGGGGTATGCAGGAGTTCAGGTTACTCACGAAGCTGGAACAAGGTCAGAGTAGGAGCTTGGAGGTGGGCTTGTTCTCAGCCTGGCTGTCATCTGTGGATTCTCTTTGGATTTTCATTGGAGAGGAACTGTTTCAGGAGGTTTTCTCCTCCTCCGTTACAATTTTTTCTCTTTCCTGGCAGCAGTTCTTGTGCACATCAAAGGGAGAGGGAAAAACTATACCTCACAATTTGAATAGCAGGACAGGACAGAGTGAGTTCCCGTTGGGAAGGACCCTTTCTTTTTTTTCTCTCCCTCCTCTCTCTCCCCTTTCTCAGTGGAGGAGGGGGGAGAGAGGGAAGACATCCATTTTCGGTTCTCCAATACGCCCAGGAGGGTGTTCCTCCCCCCATGTGGCATCTCCAGTGATTCAACAGTGCCCCCTGCTGACTGGCACAGGACACTACAAGCTCTGCATCTCTGCTTATCCAACAGCACCCCCTGTTGGCTGTGGTTAGAATTGCACCAAAGGGTGCAAACTGAACTGTTTACCTTTGTCTTTGTTTATTGGTTTGTTTTGAAGGGGATTATTTTTGGGTATAGGAGTATCTTGTAGCTGTTTTATTTGTTTTCTTTTGTTGTTTCTGCTATACATGTATATCTTTTAATAAAGGGCAGTTATTCTTCCTTTTTCTACACTTTTTTTCCCTTCAATTGGGGCCTTCTTATTTCCGATTTACAATTGCTCAGAGAGAGGAGTTTGGGTCTTCCTCATAACTCATCCTCAGCCAAACACCTGTGTCTCATTTAAATTGAGACACCTCACATGTTTGAAATGAGGGCTACCAATATGTTAGCCCTCTGCTGTGAAAACACTGAACACACTGGAAAAACCAATCTTTATATTTCTGCAAGGAGTAAGGGAAGTGCCTCACTGCTTGGTCTGGTAGCTGTGGGACAACTCTGTCACCAGAGTCACAAGTCTGGGCACTGGATAAAAACAAATAAAGTGTTCTGATACTGCAGCTCCCCTTTAGTCATGAGCAACTGCCAAAACCTTTTACCATGTGTTGGAGGTATTTCCTCTGCCCATACAGTAGTCAAAAAGGAACTTTTTACAGAAATACTATTTCCTTTAGCAAGTACCAGGGGAAAAAATAAAAAATAAAAAGGTGATGTTTAACTCTGTGACATGCAAAGTGTATCTGCCTCAGTGGTTTCTTCCCCATAAAAAATGGTATATAAGTTTTGGTGACAGTCAAGGTTAGGCTTCCCCCCACGCCCCCACCCCCGCCCCTCTAATTTCCTGGCATTTGTAAATTTTAAATAGGTCCTTAATGTTATATTAACATAGGTTTTTATGTGTAAATTAACAGATAAATTCATTATGAAAATTCATTTAGGAAAGGGCTGACACCAGAGAAAGCCTTGAGGCAGCTGTGGAGTGCCGGGATGAAACATCTGCTCCATCAAATTGCACTCAGATGCTCCCATTTCTCAGCTGTTCACCACTGCTCCATGGCATCTCAAGCAACTACTTACCTTCCCAGGGCATGCAAGTTCAGACACAGACCTACAAAGGCCAAATGTCTCCATCAGTTCCCCCAGACATAAGCAGCTAAAGAAAGTTGTCAAGATATGCAAAACTCTGACTTTGTGAAGAAAAAAAAAATCTGAACAAACCACATACCATGTCGATTTTTCATGTGATATTTGCTTTTGTAGAGTTATTTACTCAGCATTGAATTTGACAGCCATCTCAAATATTAAGTCTACCTTTGGAACCCACCTATTTTCTATGTTATGAACCTCATTTGGTATGTTAGCTAATGTAAAAATGCCTTCTGTTATTGGTAGTATTGCTTCTCATGACATAATAGAAATTGATTCAGAAAGTAGCATATGCTGTTATCACCCATAATAGATCAGCCATATCTCAAAGAGTGGAAGCCAAGATTACCATTTGGCATGTCTGAATATTGAAATATAACCTCTCTCCCAAGCTGAAAATTAATGGAATTTTATCTATTTTATATATATATATATACATATCAAAGGCTTTGCTTTCAACACTGCTGTAAAAGATTTTTCTTCTACTATTTTTGTTAAAGTAATTCTCTATGGGTGTTTAATGTTGTTGAAGAGCTCACCAGGCTGCAATTTGTAAAACACATCTCCTTCCGTCTCTCTGCAAATTGTTTTCTTGACTTTGAGGTTCAGTGCTTCCAGAAACATAGAACTGGGAGAAAGACCTGAGAAGCTGTTTCACTGTCTCCCTGTCCCAAGGACCCAGAACCCATTTCCAGCAGGTATTTCTTAACAAAATAGAAGTCAATACTAAAATATTATACATTTATACATATAGACTATTCCCTTATATATATATATGTAGTGCATATAAAAAATTCTTCCCTATCGGCTGGCACTATTTACCTTTAGCTTTTAAAGAGCTAATGATATGGAAAAGGGCAATTACTGAGGATGAACTTTATCTGAGCACTTTCAGAACAGAAAACTCCCTGACAGCAGTCAAATTTCCATGCATACATAATGGGAGGATCAGACCTTTCACCAGTAACTCATTTCTGTACCTATAGTTGTGGTGCCTTTTCAACCACCACAACAAGCTCCTTTTGAGGGTATGTATGTGGTGGGATTTTGTACCCAACTGTACAGACTTCTTTTCAGGCAGCCTCTGCCACTCGAGTGTTTTTGATTAAGGCTTCTTTTCAACAGCTATAGTTTCTAAACGGGACAAATTATGCGTCCAGTCCTGCAAACCTGCCTGCAACGAATGCCTTTAGAAAGCAGTGGAGCTTTCACATGGCAGATGGCTCCCTAGGATTGAGCTCTACATAATTTTGCGATATTTTAGTTGGGGATATTTTAGTGGCTTTTTCCCTATGCATGACAGCATGATTTGCTGGCTGCTAGAAAATGTCATCAGACCCTTTCTCATTCCACAGTGAAACCTTTGGATTTATGTGTGTGGGTTTTTTGGTTTGTTGGGGTTTTTTTTGTAGTTTGTTGTTTTAGTTTTTTTTTTTTGAATGAGCAAAAATTTATTTTCTTTCCCTGTTGTACAGAACACTCTTATCGGATGAAAAATATTTCCATATAAAAACAGTTACAGTACAAGTATAGAAGAGCAAAATAGCCATGTTGTGATTCAAAATAGACATAAAGCCAAAAGAAGGGGGGAGAGGTTTTGCTAAAAGCCTTTATACAAATGTCTTACTATTGAAAATGCTTCTATCCCTTAAAATCCTTGTGGAGGACTTATTATTTCATTTGTGGTGCCATCTGATTTCTCCTACAGTGCAATAAATGCAAAAATATGATAAATTCACCAAATTGAGCTTTTTTGCATTTGCTCAAAAAGCATAAATTCAATTGTTATTGCATATCAGTCCATATATAGACTGCATCACCCAAAAACATAGCAAAAGAAAAAAAAAAGTTGCTGCAAAGCTAACTCTGTTTTGCCAGCATTTGTGTCAGTCCCAGAAAGAACTACTTCACTATCCCTGGCCAGGCCTATATCTGCACACAGTGATTGCAGTGGATTACTTTGCACTACTTTTGTCAATTGACTTTGCAGGTAACTTTCTCCTTCAAATTGGTCACACAACTGGTTAGTGGTCACAAGACATATTCTGACCTGCCACTCTAGTGCTGAAAATGGACTTGCACGTCCAACAGATCTTTAAATCCAAAAGACCTGTCAGTGAGTGAATCAAAGGTTACATTGCCCGGTGTGTCGTTCCTGTAGAAGAAATATGTAGCTATAACTTACTATCTCTGGCTAGTAAGATTGATTCTGCCATCAAATTTTTTTTAAATTTTGTAATTCTAAGCATCTATGTCTGTGAATGGATATTCTGAATACATCTCACTCATTTCTAGACTTTGTAGTCTGTAATATAATTTACACCACACAAAAATACACAGCCCCCTTTGTATTTTTTTTCTCTTCTGATCTTGTAAATAATTATTCCCTTCCAAAGTTTTCACTGGTTTTCATTAGGCATTCATTCTTCTTTGATCCTTCACTATGGTGGGTATTCCACAAAACTAAAATTAATGTGGCTTCCTCATTTCCTTCTGTATACAACAGTGTAATCAATAATCTCAACTGACTTCTGGAGACAGGAACTGTTAGTTAACCTTCCTTGCCGCTTTTCACTGAACAGTTGCCTGGCATTGCAGTGTGTAAGAGGTAAATTACAGAAAAAATGTGTCTATCTTTAAAAATATGGTGATACAACAGTGATTTTAACAGCAGGATATTTTGATTCATTGTTCACATTCAATATTCACATAATAAACACTTCAGATTTGAGTCTGGGTTATTGAAGAAGGGTTTTTTGTTCAACATAACCATTGTACGAATGATACTCTGAGCCAGACACTACATCAGAAAGGTCTGGAGCTTTGAGGGAGTATTCAGACTCCCTCAGACTCCCTCATGAGATCTCCATACGAATTTCACTTGTTGGCCTGCCTAAGCATGGAAATCCAAATTGGAAAAAAAATCCCTAAGACAACAGAACTAGGCATGATAAGGGATCAGAATTATTTTTTTAATGATACTTTATCAAGCAGACAAGGAAAAGTTAAAAGAAAGGAGAATGATAACAAGGAGTTTGCTTTGGCTCTTCAGAGTCATGAATGTGTTTTGCACCTGGGAAATAATACAGCCAGGGAGAAAGAGTGCTCATGACTTCACCAGTGAGAACAAGTCATTACATGAAGAGTTAATAAGCCCATATTTAGAAAATTAGGGAAACAGGACCTTAAGGAAGCACTCCAAGGCCTAACACGCAAAGCCATTTTTGCTAATCAAAAAGGCATTGCAAACTTGGCTGACATTTGCTTTAATGAAAGGCTTTCATTTTTGTCCAGGTCCTCCACAGAGTTCAAAACTGTGTAGCTGAACTCCAGATTGTCTAGTATTTTGTGCTGAAGGATGGAACTCTTTTTGTCAACAGAGAAATCCATGTATTGTGTATTCCCACTGAACAGACTCTCTCCAGCCAGCGAGTGACCTCTTGCTTATATTCACAGACTTGAAGACCTAACAGTTAATAAGGAAAAAAAGGAAATGAGTTTTGCTATAGAATTACTACATCAGATTTAGAATTCTTTGTACAAACTTACTGAACCAGATCAGTAAGTTCCTTTATACATTCATTTTGAATTGTCCCCCATTTTCTAAATACACAAACACTGCTCTCCATATTTTGGAGGAACCTGGGTTTTTTACATCTTAACATATTGTCGTCCAAGTAGTAGCTTTCACATGCATGTATACAGTATTCCAGAAAGAGGCAATCTCTTGGTCTCCTTTTATATTCTAAAAACTAAGTTGCATAGAGGATTATAACATCAAAACTTGTATATCTCTTAAAGTCATTATCTGCCATGGTCCTTAAAAAATGTAGTTAGTATAACTTACATCAGAATTCAGTCACAAAGAAGAGAAAATAGGGAATATTTATTATCAGATGTAGTTTTTTCTAAAATTTTCAAAATTTTCATAGCAAGATTTTGTGGAGCCACATCTAGATTAAAGGAAACAGTGTTGTCATCTCCAGTCTGAGATTTGAGGGGAAACAGATCTTACTGTGGCAGAAAAGGCAGATCATCCCTGAGATACCAGAGATCACTTCACTGGCCATCAGAAAATATCACTGAAAAAGCACTGGATTTATGGATTAAACCCTGAAGAAGAGTTGACATGCCTGAGATATTCCCTGCCCTGCCTAGAGGGTGAATTGTGACAGTACCCAACAGCATCCTAAACAAGAGCTGGTTAAAGAGAGGGTAAGTATGTCAGGACAAATTAATTCTTATATTTTATTCTGAAAAAACCTTTATTTTCATTCTTTGAGAATGGATTGGGTAGGGGAAAAAAGATGTTTAAATGAAAAATAACCCTTTGTTCCACCAGTTATACTGATTGAAATATGAAAGTAAAGTGCTTTTTTTCCATAACAGAAAATATATTTAGAGTTTTCAGTTGAATTTTTGTGCTATTAATTAAAAGGATGGATTTTTTTTTAAAGTCTTTTAGTAAAATTTCATGTTAATTGCAAAGTAATTTTTCTCTAAAATGTTTTGATAGAAAATTGATGTAAATAAGAATTAAATCTTTTTATGTTGCTAGAAAATAACAATGATGGAAATGAAATTATAATCTACTGTGGAAAAGCAAGTTTAAGTCATGAGAGACAAGAACCTCAGTGACTGTTTAGCTGAAAATCCTTAACATCCTCCCAAAGGCTCAGTCTGAGTTGCATCCGATGTTTTACCTGCTTATCAGATCCAGATTTTAATTGGGAAGATGGAGTTGTCTTGACCAACATTTCTGTGGTGTTGTGTTTCCAAGTTGTTACCCATTCCAGGAGATGCTAACATAGACAGACTGTGAAGGGCTTACACCTTTTAATACTTTTAATACTTTGATGCTTTTCCATGAACTTTCACTGAGGTTTTGTTTTGTTTTTTACCTTCTATTAATAATAAACAGCAACCCAGTTAATTAATCCATGTATTTCATGGGCTGTCGATATTGAAAAAAGATAAGTTTTGGTCAGTATTTGCATCTCATTCTTGTTAATAGACCTGTAATGATGCTCTACTTCATTGATAGTGACTTACAAGTATGCACAGCTATGCTTAACTCTATTTCCAGGAAATAAATGCAAAATAAAAATGCTCTTAATCTAAGAACAGAAACAGTGCTCTATTTACATTTGATACTTATAGCAATATTATTGATTATGTAATCCTAACTACCATTATTGATTCCAATAATTTGTTGGCATTTAAGTAGGCTCCTGATGAAAACTCTTTGCACTCAATTTGTGTTTGAAAATATTTTAAAAAGCTGAACTAAAACTGAATAACAAACTCTGGGTCCTTAACTGACTATCCAGATTTGTGACTTGCTATCTAAGTAGCACTGCCTGAAAACAATTTTATGAAACAGCTTCCTGATAAAATTGCAATTTCACTATTTTCAAAATACTTAATCAATTGATTTTGAGAGAATGTACCATGAAAAAAGTAAAACCAAGACTGATTTATTCTTTAGTTAGTTTAGTTTACTATCCTATTCAAATGCATTGAATATTATGCCATATTTAAAGATCTTAATATAACGTAAAATACAAACAAAATATCTAAAATGATAATTGAAAACTAAGAATTTTTACAGTTTGAAGTTGAGTGATTTTTATCTTGTTAGAATGATATTATTGGTATTAGAATAAAACAATACTAGATAGATTGCCAAAATAAATTGCTTCAATAGGCATGTACTAAGGTTTTCTGAATTTTTATTTCATGATAATTTTCAGAATTTCGTCTCCCCATTTGAGATAATTCAGAGAACAGAAAAAGGAAATTATTACTCAAAAAATGAATGGCACTGCAAAATAAAAAAACCTTAAAAACTATGAAAAAAGAAGTAGGAAAATCTTGGTCCCTGAGGTTGCACTTATATGCATGAGGACTGACATTTTTTATCATATCTGCACACATACATATATTAAATGAAAACAATGGATTTTGACATGACAATTAAAATATTCAGGGTTTCATCCTCTGTATTGCCTTAGCTTGTAGAGTGTATTTATCCCTGCTATGAGGACACATAATTTATACATTCTCTTCACTTGACCTGAGCCACTAAAGCAAGCGGATTACCATCAGTTCAAGTCAGTTTATACAAAGACCCTTTTCATTGACAATGCACTGCACCAGCACAATAACCTGACAAAGGCCCCACATAAAAGACTTTGTAGTGCATCTTTGGGATACTTTGTATAATTTTGATCTACTTCAGTATACTTTGCATACCTTCTCTGTGTTGATATTATTCGAGTTTTAAGTACAATGGACTTTGTATAAAACTACAGAGGAATGGGATAGGGAATTAAAGCAAAAAGGAAGAATCCCTTCAAGGCTTTCATTTGTGGTCAGTCACCACTGTACTCTCTCTCATTTCTTTTGAGATCTGTAGCCAAGCCAAGATCTACGTCCATCTGTTTTTAATCTCTATTCAGAATGATAGTCTGTGGATCAATGAACTTTAGCCATAGTCTATAGAGAAACTGCAAATCTTTCTGGGATAATTTCCAGAGGATAATAATATTCACAAGAGACTTCTTTCGCCTTCCTTATCTCCAACTACAGTTTTTCATAAAAGAATGGTATCATAGCTGCCTGTTCCAACAATTGCTTCTGTCATGATGCATTATTGCCAGCAAGCTAAACAATTGAAGTCATAAATCTTTGAGCTTTTAACTATGCTACCACTGCCCAAAGGAGATTTTGTGAGACTGCAGTGAGTTAAAGAGAGTCAAGTGACTAAATGCAAGAGAGTGAAATGGGACAGAAGAGCTTTCCTTCTAAAATACTGTTTGGATTTTCTTGCAAGAAAAACATAGCATGAAATAAAGTTCCTTGGCAAGTCTGAAATTAAACAGAGTGCACTTGTTTCAGTTAATGCCCAAAAGACACTAATCATACTGACATGAACGAGTAATTTTACTGGCTGTACATTATGTTGAGAAAAACATATTAGCAGAAAATAAGAACTACTGCATGCCCTCCTGGTGCCAATTTACTTGGCATCTTCAGAGAATAAAAGGCACAGCCTCATGTGCTAAAGAGTGCTAATCTACCTGGCTATCACACAGTTCAGCCCCTTAGCACTCCCTGCAGCCATCCTGCCAAAGCCAAAAAACACGTGACTGTAAACTCCTGAGAGGGGTCTGTAGTGCTGCTGCTTCTCCCCTCATACTGACGAAAAAAGTGGAGAGAGCATTTTGAACTGAGGGAGATAGAGGTTCTCCATTCCCAAAATGAGTTCAGTATAATACTGATGGACAACACACTACCCTTCTTAGTTGGGTGAAATTGCCAGACCCTAAAGGCTGCTCATTACCACTGTGCATTGCCATTCCTTGCAGAGAGGTGTGAGGGCATGACAAGTCAGCCTACCAAACTGCTACAAAGAAAAAAAAGTAAGCAGCAGTCCTTAACCTTTAACTGTCCCAATATGCTTTGTTATATCTTTCAGAAATCCATCTGAAATGAAATTGGCATAAATTCAGGAATTCTTTCTGATCTGAGATGCAAACCTCCTATCCAATTGCATCACTGCACTTAAAAATCACATCCTTGTTGATGCGAAGACCCATCTTTTCAAATTATTGTTATATATGCCATGTAAGCTGCAGCATTCTCATTTCTCTTGAGAAAAAAATTAAGCTGGCCATTCTTTCAGATTCTTGCAACATTTTTTAAGTATGTTGAGATTCTGCATTTTAGATATGAACAGCTGAATTCTCCCCTTAGATACATAAAGCAATTCCCACTGAAATCAATTAAAGCTGTCTTGAAATCTCATAGACTACCCTAAGCTTTATATCCATTTATATCTTGGAAGTAATTGGAGATATATCAGGTGAATTGTCTAACGGAAAGATTAATTGTCCCCATTTCACTGTCTGGAAGGAGAGTTTGGATACTTGATACACAGCTTTTCACTTGCTGTAAATTTTCAGAACCACAGCTTCTTTGTAAACCTGCATTTGTATAAATTATTTCAATTTCACAGTGCTAATCCTCTTTTTTGTGATCTTCATATGGATTTCCTGCCAAGAAAGAAAGAACTATGGGGAAAAAGATAATTTTTGACTGATCCTACTCTCATATAAAATAATTCTACTCTATAATATTATGAGGATCATTTTACAACAAAGCAGACTTTGTAAGAAAACAGCAAAGCTATGGTATTAACCTGGGAAATATTCACTAGAAGAATGACTACAGTGATGGAAATTCCAGTTGTTGCAGACTAGTGCTTACCCAATCTAAGTCAATAGATTTTTTGTCACTGATTTTTGTACTGGACAGAATTTCACTCTGCTCAAGGGGTGGGACCTCTATTGCTGTTGGGATCTTTAGAGCATTTGAGGAAAAAAATTAAATGGAAATTCCTTGCTTAATATTATTGCAAGAGTCCACAGAAACACTGCTAAGTGTGTTGGTGATTCTAAAATGACTTTTTAATTCCAAGCTGTCTCTAGTTTCCATTAAAAATAGTAAAGACTGCAAGCTTATGCAAAATATTCCAAGTTAATTGCAAAATATTTTTTCTGAAGCAATTTCGGAGATATTACTTTCATTGTTTTAATAGAAATGTTGTCTTGGTTTTCACTGTTTTAATTTAGAGTGAAGTAAAGTTAGGTTGGAATGGAAAATCCACTTTTAAATACATATCTGGCTGGGAGATATAGACAAAGGTCAGAATCTGGATAGCCTGTGTGAAGTATCATCCTTGGGAATGGGAGTCTGAGGATAACAGGTAGGCAGTGTCTGGAGCCAAGGACAGGGGGAAGCTGCTTTTCTGTCTTGCTGTTGTTTCTTCCACAGAGTTAGCTAGCTTTGGGTTTACATACAGAATTTCCTTCCTGATCGTACTTTTAATAGGAGAACCATAAACTTTAAATTAAGAGGCAATCTGAATGAAACAGAATAGAGAGTAATAGTCTCCTGCTGTCAACAGGAAAGGCCTTTACTGAAATGAGATTTATCTTCAAAGCAGAAGACATCGATCATACGCTATTACAATAACAGTATGATTTCTTTTACCAGGTAACTGATGGTGAAGCAATGATTTTGATTGATGGATGTCAGTACATGGGAGAGGCAGTAGTTTAATGTGGTTAGTCAGTAGCAGACCTCTGAATAGTTTAAATCATAATTGTCCCTTCTGGGGGCCAGAAAACTAGGGAAATTTTAGAAAACAGTGATTATTTCTTTCATAGAACAAATTTTCCACTTGAAATACTGTGATTAGTATATTTCCTAATTAATGAGTATGTATTTAATTACCGTTATTTGAAATTATTTTAATATTTTCCTAGAAATAAAACTATTTCAGTAAGAAAGTATAATAAAGAATAAAAAATATTCTTTTACATTCACTTTCAGAGTTTTACCCAAGATTCATGAAGTGTTTCTATGAACACAGAATGCACCTGTTGCAGTCACCCGGTTGTGCATTTTTGGGTGTTGGCTTCAACTGTCCACAAATTTCCTACTAGGATTTCCAGTTCCCCTCTCCTGTGGGGATGAGAATCTCAGTTATCTCTTAAGATTGGTGAGGAATTCTGTATCTGTGTTATATCTGTTATACATCTGTTCTGTATTGTGTGTCTGTGAGGTGTGGGCACACACTCTCACTTCTGATCATCACATGGGGTACAGCCCTGCCTGATCTTACTTGTAGCATCCATTTAAACCCTAAAAACATCCACAGTTCAAAAAACATCCAGGGTTGCCCCATCCCTGGTGCAGAATCCATCAATTTCCCTTGTTGAACTTCAAAGGGCTGGGGATTGCTCAGCCCTTTAATTTATTTAATTTATCTCTCTGCACGGCCTTCCTGCCTCCAAGGGAGTCAACAGCTCCTCACAGTTTTGTATCATAGGCAAACTTGCTTAGTATCCCTTCTAGTCCTGAGTCCAAGTCATTTACGAAGATGTTGAAGAGCACAGAGCCCAAGATGGAGCCCTGTGGAACCCCACTAGTGACAGGTCACCAGTCTGATGTTGCCCTCTGTGCTTGACCCTTGAGCCAATTGCTCAACCACCACATGATGTTTATCCAGCTGTTCTGGGCATTTTGTCCAGAAGGATCCTGTGAGGGACAGTATTGAAAGCTTCACTGAAATCCAAACAGATGACATCAACTGGTTTCCCTTGATCAACCAGGTAGGTTACCTTGTCATAAAAGGAAATCAAGTTGGATAAGCTGTGCTGGCTGTGACCAAAGAGAGTGTTGTCATTCAGGTGTTTTTCAGTATCTCCCAGAATAAGCTTCTCTGTAACTTTACCAGGCAGTGAATGAATCGGACAGGCCTGCAGTTTCCAGGGTCCTCTTTCTTGCCTTTCTTGAAAATCAGGACAACGTTTGCCAGCTTCCAGTCATCTGGGACCTCTCTGGATTCCCAATATTGTTCAAAAATCATCAAGAGAGGTTTTGTGATGACATCAGTGGTCTCTTTGAGGATTCTGGAATTAATCCCATCAGGACTCATAAATTTGTAGGGATCCTGGTGGAACAGCAGATCCTGCAAAATTTTAGGGTCAACTGGGAGTTGATCATTCTCGCAGTCATGGTCCTCCAGCTCAGGTCATTTAGACCCCCTTGGTCCATCATCCGTGTTGAAGACAGAGGTAAAGAAAGTGTTAAAGACCTCTGCTTTATCTCTGTCCCTGTTTGTGAGATGACTATCCTCATACTGTAACGGGCCAATGATATTTCTATACTGCCTGTTACCATTAATATGTCTGACAAAACTCTTTTTACTGTTCCTCACCAAACTCCACTTTACTCACCACATCCAATATGTTGACAAGCAGCAGATCAAGGAGGGCATCTTTCCAAGTGGGCTTCCTTATGATCTGTTCCACAGAGCTGTCATCCAGGTTTTTTAGGAATCTTCTGGCCCAGGTTATACCAGATGTATGATGCTTCCAGGTAATTTCTGGCAAATTGAAATCCCCCACAAAGGCAAGGGCAGTTGACTTTGAAGTGTCCCTCAGTTCCTCAGAGAATAACTCATCAGCGTCAGCATCCTGGCTGGGAGGTCTATAGCAGACTTCCACAATGACAAAGGCATTATTTGTTTGCCCCTTGATTCTTTCCCAGAGGCTCTCAACTGTGCCATCGCCAGCTGTGAGCTCCATACATTCTAACTCTTCTATTACATACAGTGCCACCCCTCTAGCTCTTCCACCCTGTCTATCCCTCCTGAAGAGCTTGTAAACATCTAAAAGGGCACTCCAGGCACAGGACTCATCCTATCAGGTTTCACTTATGCCAGTGAAGTCAAATTTCTGGGACTGGACCAAAGCTTCTAGCTCTCTTGTTTGTTCCTCATGCATGCAGCATGAGAGGTCTGGCACTATCTGCTGAATGTAGATTCGTGTTGTGGGTACCTAATGAAACAGTCCTGCTAACTCAGTTCTTGTATTCCCTAAACAAGTGAACAAGGACTAGAGGCTTTGAAGACCTCCAGAGACAGATTTTTTTCTGGCAAGTTGAAGCATCTAATTAACCCTCTCTCTAGGGGCCTGCAGGGGAATCTAGAGTTTCCTATTGATTATATACAATACTGCTTTAGTCAGATGATTATGACGAAGTTTAGATGCCCATCTTTGGTGAGCCTTCTGACCAAATATTTTCTCCCTTCTGCAGGGGAAGACAGGGTCAGGGTGAATGATCTGGATGGACTTTTTGCCTTCACCAGGCATTTTCTTGGCTCACATCTTGCTCTCTGTGCCTGCTCTGGTATTAACCCCAGCAAGTGTGGGCTTGTGTCGTTGGTAGCTTTGCTACTGAGGGGTATAGGGATGAACTTGAAGTTTGGACATGAAAGGAGCTGGGATACAGATGAGAATGAATATGGGCCTTGCCTTTTATTTTTAAACCTGTTCTTTGCTACCTTGCTCGGTAAGATTGAGCCATCCTGGTGTATCGGAGGTTCTGGGAGCCACATACATGACGTCTACCCTTGTCTGTCTCTGCGGGCTGCCCCGCATCATCTGCAAGGAGGCTGCTGCCTGCCATGAGGCTCGGGCAGCTGCTTGTGCAGTGGGATCAGCCCTGCCCGGCTCGTCCCACCCGCAGGGGAGAGGCAGGGCGGGTAGGGCTGTGTCCCAGGGTGCCGGGGCGGCCCTCTCCCCTGTCCCCGGCTCCCCCCTCGCTGTGGCCGGGGCAGCGGCGGAGCGGGGCGGCCCGGCAGATGCCCTGGCCCCGGGGGGAGACGGGCTCTGCGTGGGGCACAAGCTCTTCCTGGCGCCCTGTCCTTGCCGTCGCGACCGGCGCCGCCGCCGCAGGGGAGACCCCCCCGCTCCCCTCCCAGCCCCTCGCCTCTCCCGCTGCGGGCGCAGTTTGTCCTTCATTTGAATAAAACCACCATCAAAACCATTCGGTTGAGTCAGCTATTAAACCACTTAATTCCCGAATCCATACCATGGGTGATTTAGAAAGGACAATTAAAAAGCCGGGGAACAGTCTCTATGGCTTTTTTTTGTGAGCTCCATCAGCCCGGAGTGCTGCCTGACATCCGCTTCGCTAATAAAAGCCTCGCAAATTGCAATGGTGTTCTGTAGGTGCCTGTTTTGCTTCCCCTCCCCTGTCCCAGACTGTCAGAAAACGCTTTCCTGGATATAAATCTCTTTTTTATTTTATTTTATTTTATTTTATTTTATTTTATTTTATTTTTACTTCAGAGTTAGAGCTGGACTACGAATGGTCACGGCATAACCAACAGAAAGAGAATGGCAATGAGACAATCACCCAGTGTGAGATTAGTCCTGACTTGCTGAGAGCTTAACATCCTTCTCCTAGGCAAAGTAAAGGAGCAGCAGGGCTTGGGAATGAGCCAGCTCCATCACTGCTCTGCTCTTGTGCCAGCAGTGCTGGAATATAACCCTCCTCAGGACTGGGACCAAGGGTCCAGTTTCACCTTTGCTAGTCGAAGGCAAAGAAGATAGGACTTATATCTGCAATTAAAGTGGACACAGTTCTGCTTTAATATCTATTAATTCTGGAGTAACAAAGCTAAGAGGAGAATGACTAAAACAAGAGTCACAGCAGGATTTTAATTTGAAGTTAATTTTTTGTTCTTATGTTTTCCTCCTGCCTGCTCAAAACCAAGATAATATTATGCTAATGTTCCTTTTGTAGACACTGAATGAAGCCTGCCTGTTTGCATCCTGCAGTATCTGAACACGAACCTGTCCCAGATTGTATGTTCTGTGACTCCATTATGTGCTGATGGGTCAAACTGCTCTGTGAAAAGAGCTCTCCAATAGCTCCTGGGTTTAAGATAAACTAGTAAGAATCTGAAGTGTCAGGGATTTGGATTGAATTCAGCTTTGCTTTTAATTCAGAAAAATCCAGACTACCTCTCCCTGAAAACATTCCCTTCTTTCACAGGCTAGTGGAGTGGGTGGGAAGGCCTTGGCCCTCACTGCCAGAGCAGAGCAGGGCATGGTGCTAGAGCAGCAGGAGTGGGAGCTGCCTCTTATGCCTGGAGTGAATCTTAGCAGAGAGAAGTTCCTCGAAAAGACTCAATCTAGTCCACAACAGAGATTCCTGACTGTGCTGTGTCCAGTCTGTGGGCCTTTGTGAAAGCACTTTCTCTCTTACTCTTCTCCATGAAAATTTGACACCCCAGACAATTGACAAGGCTGTGCTTCTCACTGGACAGCATTAATGGAGTTGTGTTTCCTTACAGTTTCTACAACTGTCTGGTTTTCTACTTCTCTCCCTTTTTCCGTTTCCTGTTGGCACTGCATCCTAAACTCCTAACCTCTTACACACATGCACTTTTTTTTTCACTTGCTGGGGGAGGTGCTACACAATGAGATCCATGTAGCGAGAGTTCAATTGCTGCATGTCAGAGCACGGCATATGCTAGCCAGTTTTCTCACCCACACCCCTCTCCGTGGGATTTCTCAGCACATTTGCTTCCCAGCTCCTGCACTCAACATGTGCTGCAAAGTGTAGTGGAATATCCGGGTCTGAGGCCCTGCAGTGTACAGGAGGACTCTTCCTGACTTGTATTAATATTGCTGCCAGTGAAATCTGTGGCATTTTGATTGCTTTGGAGCTCCAGTGCTGAATTGCGTTTCTCTCTGCTTACCCATATGACTCTCCTTTCAGCTTTTTGTCTTCACATGAAAGAGAGGGCAAAAAAAAAAAAAAATCTTTTGATGTTTTTGAGAGTATTGCAAGATATTCTCATGAAAACACCATTTCATTTGCTCAGGCGCTTGTTCATACAGGCTTTCATGACTTCCAGGATTGACTATTTTAATTTGTTCCTGGTGGTGTTCCAGATTGTTTGCTAAACTGGCTGCAGATGGTTTTGAATTTTGCTGCTGCCAGAATTGTTACTAGGACTTGATCTACAGATCATATTTCTCCAGTCTCACGTTCCCTCTACCCTGGTGCCTGTTAAGCAGCATATGGCCTTAAAATTCTTTACAGACTTATAAAGCTTGCACTGGCCCTGATTCTTTTTACCTTCCTGACCTTATAAAGCTTTAGACTTTGGCTTAGGCTCATGGCTTATCTGATGTAATGGCCACCGACAGTTCAGAGCCACCATCCAAAAAACAGGGTCAATTATGGCTTTGGGTTTTGCTCCTTGTTATACTTTTCTTTCACTGAAGGAAGTGGGTTTATTTTTTGCTTCTATTGCTTAGTATTCAAATTATTATTCCAAGCTTTACACTAAGGTTTTCCACATAGATTCACATACAGACACAGATACATACAAAGTCAACATATAAACAGTATGATGCTCCTTTAAAATTCAAAAGTGCAAACAAAAGCAGTTTGGTTCCCAGCTGATGTACAAGAGAAGTGGTCTAATAAATTCTGGAGAATCACTTTCTGACGACACTGAGTGAAGAGGGAGAGCATCTTGTATGTGCATGGCATGAAAAAATTTTGGAACATCACCTTCTTTTATTTGCGTGCCCTTCAAGTACTTTGATTACTGAAAGCTAAGGAGTGTACTCTTAGCTGTCTGTCAGCTTTGTGTTGCTTCATCTGAAAAGCAGGTATGCAAGAACACTGCCTTGTATCGGTATATTTTGTCACAAGGCATTTGATTCCCCTGTAACTAGTGAGACTCTGCTGCTGGTTTTGATCCCTGTCAGATGCAGAACCAAGGACAATAAAAGGGACATGGGTTCTTTTTACCTGTAACTGAATATGGTCAGAGAGCTTTTATGAACAGTGGTATAAGCACAAATTCACAGTGGGTGAAATTTTGTATTTACTGAAATCTATGGGATTTTTTTTTTTTGGTGTCTTTGTTAGAGAGAAGGTTTAAAGGAATAAGGTTTGGAAGCAAAGTCAGCTTGGACTGCAGAGTTGGAAAGTACATGGAAAGAGTTCTTGCTGTCAGTAACTTAAGTCGGGATTGCTCTGGGGGGTCACTGAGATGTTACCACAGTTGTCATAATTTTAGATCCCCTTCCAGAGAAGAGCCACTCTGCAAGCTCAGCTACTGGTATTTATTCTTTAAGAGTTAGGTCAGAGAGGGTTTTTCTCTTCTTGTTAGCCTTGAGCACCTCTGGAGCACTGAGCTGTGTTTCCAACTGGAAAGAATTTGAAGTGCCCTCTTCTGCTCCCACCTCAATCTGCAAGACCAGGCAAGGACCCGAGGGCATTCCAGTCCTCTGCCTTCACTGACCAAAATGCAGTTATTTCTGAGAAGATATGTAAGAATTTCTTTGATCTGAATAGGTCTGAGTCTACAGATCTCTTTTTTCTTCTTAGGCTCCCCAGTCTGATTTTCTTGGTGAGGTCCTATATATTTTGTACTTATTCCTTTCTATTCTGTCTTTCAACAAAGTATAAATTAGAACATAGGTTCTACTTTCTACCTAGAATATAGGTTCTGCTTTCCCTATGGAAAACCATTCCATGCTTTTTTTCTTCTTTCACTTGTTCTAGAGTTAATCATAGTTGCATATTAAATAGAAATTTAAAAAAAAAAAAGGGGGGGGGCGTGAATTTGACTAGAAAAAAAGGGGGAAAATAGAAAAAAAAAGGGAAAAAATAGAGGAAGCCGAAAACTTATGTCCACTGCCATTTAATCTGAATGCATTCTGTCTGCTTTTGTGTTGTTCTGTTAAAAAAGAAGAGGGAAGAAAGAATGGGCACATCAGCACTTCTTCATAAAAAATCTTTTTCTCAGGAGAATTGTATATTTTATGATAAAAATTTCAGAGTTCAGATTACTTTTTGGATCACAGAATATATTAAGTTTATTTCTGTATGGTAAATTTGTCAAGGGAGAATTTTGGTTCTCTATAAAAAGTTAGAGTGCCCTAGTATAGTTGGAGAGTATTGGAAAGGAACTGTAGCTATAAGGGATCACAAGACAAAGGACATGGAAACTCATTAAAGTTCTTGACAATTTACTGCTGTGATATTGAGGCCAGATGACTTATGAAGTCCCCAGGTATGCAACCAGGTCAACAATGAGTAGAAATCAGGAGTTACTTTTCTCCTGTGTGTACAGACTACTACGAGAACATGGCACACAGGACTGCAGTCAGCTTTTTAAATAAGATGTTGAGCAATTGGAAAAAAAAATTAGGGAAAATGAAGAGAAAATAAACAAAATTATCTGAGAGCTATGGAAGTTACTTTCTCTGAGAGCTAGAGGAGTTAATTTCTCTTCACAAACTTTAAGATCAGTGTGTTTATTTGAATTAAAAGATGGATGTTGAAGTAATCTTTAATTAAACATAAATGGCCACAGCAAGAGTTATGGCTGGAAGCTCTGGCCAGATGAAGTCAGAAGAAATGAAACAGGCCCTGAGCAGCAATGGCAAGAAACTACTGTAACACAATACCAAAAAACTAGTGATATTGCCTAAAAAAGTCTAAATGCTTTTCTGAAAGACTTGTGTTCACTCAATACAAGTTTTACTTTGGTCGCACATATTACTGAGCTCACTCACTATGTGAACACTGGATAAAACACTGTGCTCTGGGATGTGCAGGAGAACAAGCTGAAAGAGATGTTGGCCCATCCTGACCTTAAACTTTAGAAACCTGAGAGATAACTTTCTGGGTCATGCCAGGTTTATGTTACCCCTTGCTTCACATAGAAAGGTGGAACAACAACCCCAAGAGGTTATTTGTCTTTACTTTTAAAAGGAGGAAAACAATGTATATCAATATTTTTACAGAACTAGTTAAAATGCTTTTCAGCAGATCCTTTCAATTCCCTTGACCGAAGTTGAATGCCTTAACATTTCCGAACAGAATTTTGATTTTGATCTAATTTTAATTTAGCGATTGGAACGTTTTAGTTCAGGACTCAGAGGGACTTTGATTCCTCATGGGAACCATAGTTCAAATATGGCATCCCCATTTTTCCTCTGTTGATTTGGGGTCTCCAATTCAATTGGACCTTGTATGATGTTTCAACTTCAGGAATGTCTATGGTGTAATTCAGATATAGAAGCATTTGCAAAAAAGAAGAGCTGGGGAGTGTCTTATCTGAACTAAAATCCCGTGAGGCATTTCTCTGACTTTTGTAACCATGAGGTACAGTCCAACTGATGTGGTCTGAAGTGGTTTAACTAGCCAAAATGTTTTCCTTGGAGTCAGTGTTGCCCGGTGAAGATTCCGAAACTTCAAGGAATATTATTAATATTTCCTAGCAGTAAAGTTCAGTTTTGCAGAAAATACATTTTATATGAGAAAGCATTCATGGAAATTTCCTGAATAGTTTTATTTAAGAAATAGAGAACCAGCTCTTAATTAAAAGGGGGAGAGTGCCAAATAGTAACACCCCCAGGGACAGCAAGACTGATTAAATACGTGTCTAATGTTCTGTTTTTAATCCAAAAGAAACTGCTTCGATGGCATACATGTTTTTTTAAGTTTTTTTCATTTTCCTGAAAAAGTGTTTAAGTAAAGCAGCATGTTCTTTATGCTGGGGTGCCATTCCCTGGGGTTACTCTCATCATGCTCACAGTGCATAAGTGCTGCTTATTTCTCTGAGTGAGTAGACACGCCAGCAGCATGAAGGCTAGAAACAACAATGAAGAAAACACTGTAGTGGTCCTTCTGTGTGCCTGACTAACTGCTAGGTTGTGAGCCATGGGGATCTGGAGACCTGAGCTTTCTTAAAATTTTTCTTCATTGGTTTTTCATTTCTGAAGTTCAGCTCTTACAAACCGCCCCACTTGATGACTAAAATGAAAAGTGGGACACTAAAAATGGCAAAGTTTTGCTACTGAAAAACCCATCTCTTTTTAAAATCACAGAACCACAGATTATCCAAAGTTGACAGGACCTCTGGAGGTCATCTGGTTCAGTTCACCCTGCTCAAGCAGGACCACCCAGAGCCAATTGCCCAGGACCATGTCTAGAGGGCTTTTTGAATGTCTCCAAAGATAGACACTTCACAGCCTCTCTGGGCAACCTATGTCAGTGCTTGGTCATCCTGACGGTACAAAATGTTTCCTGCTGTTCAGAGGGAGCCTCCTGTGCTTCACTTTATGCCCATTGCCTCTGGTCCTGTCACTGTGCACTGCTGAAAAGAATCTGACTCCATCCTCCTTGCACCCTCCCTTGAGTTATTTGTAGACACTGATGGGGTCTCCCTTGAGCCTTCTCTTCTGGGTTAACAGTCTCAGCTCTCTCAGCCTTTCCTCACAGGTACTTAGATGTTCCAGGTGCCTAATAATCTTCATGGCGCTTTTTTGCACTCTATCCAGTATGTTGATGTCTCTCTTATACTGGGGAGCCCAGAACTGTCCTGAGCACTCCCAGTGTGGCCTTGCCAGTGCTGTGTAGAGGGGCTGGATCACCTCCCTTGATCTGCTGGTAATGGTTTGTCTCATGCAGCCCAGACTACCATTTGTCTTCTTTGCCACAAGGGCACGTTATTGCCTCATGTTCAACTCAGACTCAGTGTCTACCAGGAGCCCCAAGTCCCTTTTGCAACACCGTTTTCTTGTGAGGTGTCTCATGGAATTGTTCCTTCCCAGATGCAACATTTTGCATGTGCCCTTGCTGAACTTCACAAAGACTTCCTTGTAAAACTATGTGTTCCCAGATAGTAATCTTTACTGTTTGTTGTTCAAACACAAATCACATTAAAATATAGTAGCTAATTTACAGAAAATAATTCTGATCTTCTATCAACACTTACTGCTTATGTATTCACCAACAGCACTATCAAAGTCAATTAGGTATCCTGCCTCCTGCCATACCAGATCCACTTTTCCAGAAAATGCGTATGTTGTTGATCAATGTGCTCTAACAATGATGAATGTCTTAAGATGTGGAGATATTGAGACTACTCTTAACTTTGAAATAGCATTACCAAAGCTTTCAAATCTCTGCTGCCAAGAGGAGAGAGCAACGTATCTTGGTTTTTATTCCTTGACTTACTACCATTGCTGCACATGCTGGGAGGTGCAATGCACCATCTCTGAAAGAAAATCCACATCTCTGTGGTACCAACCTTTAACTTCCTGACAGTGATCAGACAAGTCTATTGCAATACAGCCAGGTGACTTAAGGAGATATGGATCACAGTCAAGATTGCATTGGTAGCTCTAGATTTTCAAAGCCTTTAAATCTGTAGGATGAGTTATAACAATGTTACTGTCATATCATCTGAGTGGTTATTAACCTACATCAAACCACATGATTTTTCTTGAAATGCGTTGCATACTTGTATGTGTGTGCATATAATGTTTTTTTAATTAAATTTGTAACATGTACAGCTGACATAAATCTAGATGCAGTGCCACACACTTTACTGGTACTTATTTCCTGGACAGGCTGATGAATAATTGTAACTCTAGCAAATATATTTTCTTAGGTGACTCTAAGACTGAAAGCCATTTCTATAATCTGAAGTATTAAAGACCATTTAAGAAAAACATATCTTGTCCAAAAGTCATAGTAAATGTAGGCAAAGGTTAAGTCAAATCTGAACCTCTTTTACAGTACAGAAATGCAGACCAGAGGTTGCATTAAAACCACAATCCAGTTTTGTCAACAGTATCCTGAGAAAAAAGCAGAAATTCTGAGAAAAACTCATCCATCCATAACCAGCAGGTTCTTCTCATCAGTTAGCAAAAACCCAGAGAGGCAGAAAAGACCAGCAAAGCATTAGTTTACTTTTACCACTAATTTGTGGATGACTAATTGGAGAGGACTGTGTAACAGCAAGCAACAAATGCTCAGTGTTTACATCAAGTAATCCAGTGAAATGGCCAAAGACAAGCCAAATCATTTTCAGAAGGCTCTGGGTGTGGCAAAGGGTTTCAGAGTGGCCTTGTCAGTACACAACTAAGCTCTGCTGGAGGTGTTGCATTTAACTGATTCTCCACCCATCCCAGGCTCTGCATACAAGAGTAGTAACTACATCTGCCTGCATAAAAGCATTAGGTTTCTGTCTGCTTCTGTCTCTCCAGTGGTTAGGAAGATAGAGTTGGAAAGCCCTTCTGGGAATGCCAAGTACAGTCTCTAGCAAACAAATGCATTAAATATTTCCTTTCATAAAGGCACCTTTAAAATATGGTACAGAGCTAATAAATTTTGAAGTCACAATAAATTAAAACTGGAAAAGTTGGGAAAACTTTCAAACAGCAACGTTACAAGACACATGAAGGTAACAGTTTAGTGAGGTGTGTACGGGCAGGAGTTCATCTCTCATCTTCAATGCCGAAGACATACCTAAGGAGGAAGTGGAAGAGTTGCAGTGGTTGGCACTTGTTTCCAAATCTGCTCCTGGACTGGATTAGAACTGCTGTATTTGTGACAAGGGTTTCCTGGCCAGAAGTATGTGTGCATGAACCACCCAGATGGCCTACACATGGACTGGAAATGCATCCCAACCTCAGCATTTCTGATGTACTCTGCATGTGCTGTGCAGCTGTGCACACATAGTCAGATGGATCCAGTGCACACAGCATTTACACTGTCATCTGTACAGTCTATAAACTACTGGGGGAATCAGGCATATGACACATGTATAGAGTGTAGGACTTCTGGTTGCTTTTAGACTTCCTACATCCTAAAATTCATCGTGGAAGTAAAAAGAGGACATGCCTGGGACAACTCAGATGAATGGGGAACATTCTTTCTTACATATGATTTACCAAAAGGTGATTTTGTAGAAGATGAAAGATACCTGTTGTGCATTTATGGACTGGGACAAAGACAACATGAGAAAAAAACAATGCTTTGTTCACCCAGTGAAAGAAAGTAAGTGTTTAATACACGACTTCTGGACCAAGCTGAGAATGAAATCATATCAAAGCAAAAATGCACCATTCAAGCAATGCAACATAGCTCCCAGATGCATAAACCTTTGGAGTAAAATAAAACCACATGATCCCCATTCATAAAAGCAGCTTTTGGTGGTGTTTGCTCTGCCTTTGACTTGCAAACATTCAAGTGTGAAAGCTTTTGTTCATGAGGGTATCTGCAGGGTGGCGAATAGTCCTGCACGTACACTGCTGATATTAAAAATTATATATTTATACAAACCTCTGTGTAAATAGGCATCTCCTATAATGATTATCTTGAACACTTAATTTTGGGAGTCAGGAAACGGGTAGTACATGGTTTTGATGAGGAAATGCAGACTTGGAAGAACAGAGCAGATAAGCAGTTCATATAAACTGCTATTATACAGAAGTATTTGAAGAAATGTGTGAAAATCAATTCTGTACTTTGGTAAAAAAATGTCTGGGAAAGAGAATATAATGGAGATGATGCATTGCTCATAGTGATTAGATGTGCACAATTGTCAGCTCTGTGTGTGTGTAGGTAAAAGTTTATTGTTCACAAGGAGAGAGACTTAAAAGGTTTACAGAAAGGAAATTCACAATAGAATAGTAGTGAGCATTTTTTGCCAATAACAGAACCTCTTGCAGAATGTTTCTTTCCCTTGTCATTTCAATTCAAGACCTAAATGTTATTCACTGACACACAAACTAACAATGACATTTTAAAGCTTGCACAGTGCACATGCATCCAGCTCCCCTAGGAAAAGTCAGGCAAACACCTGATGCCTGCTGGGAATTTTGCTGTGGGTGCCAGACAGCTGCTGCCCATCAGTGTTTCCAGGTGTGCTTATTTGGTTAGGAGGTCGCTCCAGCTGCAGACACAATCATTGCAGGGACTCAGGCAAGCTGGAGAGACAGCGGACATGCTCAGATTTTGCTGCTTGGGCTGCCTTGGTTTTGCCCTGATTTAGAGCACCTGGCTTGTTGCAGGATGCAGATGTTTGCTCTGTTGCCCAAGAACCAGCACTTCATTCCCTTTATAATGAGCACTGTGACCTGGGGGAGTTATTAAATCTCTGGTTCAAAAGAGTCTAGTTTTCCTCTCTCTTTGTTTCTCAGCTGACAGTCTAAAGTTCACAAACAGATTAGTGGAAGGAATATATAGAAATTAAAAACTTAATTTTCAAACTCCTCTGAGTCAAATCTAATTGACAATTTGAATTATAGCCTGTGCTGTTCTTTGTTTCATTTTTCTTTGGGGAAATCCCTGGTTATAGATTTGCTTTGTCCTTTACTATAATTTTACAAGCCTATATTTAAAAATTATTCTGAAGCAACTTCTAGAGGCTGAAGCAATTTTAGGACTACTGCAGTGCTGGTGTGAAACCATGCAATATTCAAAATTGAAGAGATTATACCTTACTCAGGAGACTAGGTACTTTTTTTAAGACCATCAATTTAATTAAAAAACGCAGGCACTATATTAGCAGCAAGCTTATGGATCACCATATGCCAGTCAAACATAATGAAATACATGCAAATGTTAGATGGCGTATTCTTTTGTCTCTGAAATTAACAATTTCAGTGAACAATTTCTGTGCTTTATGTAGGGATTTAAATCTTTTTTCCTTTATATCTTAAAGAAGTGCTTGTCCGAGTGTGTTCTATTTGAATGATAAGAAAAGTCAGAAATAATTAATTGTCAACAATGTTTTCTTTACAGCTTAAGGCTTAGCATTCTCGTCTTCCATCAGGGATGTCTGCATTATGTACAGCATCAACATCGTGGCAAAGTGTCCTACTTCCTATAAACACACTTTTGCCTTTGGAGATTGTTTGCACTGAAGGGGGAAAAAGTCATGAAATTGAAGCCCTGGAGAAAATAACTTATGCTCAAGAAACACATTTCAGCTTTTCTGTCTGAACAGATTTGTTTTCTGTTCCAAATTCATTCTTCGTCACTGTCACACATCTACTCAGCCATTTGTATTTGAGAAGGGGACAGGAGAACATTTACTCCTTGTGTTTCTGCCACTGTCAGGAGCTGTAGCAGAAACTAGAGAGCCATAATGTACCAGTTCCAGTGACTATGTGTCTCTGAGAATCTTAATAAAAGCAAACTAATTTTCAGTAAGGGACAACCTCACAAGTGATAAATATGCAAATAGAGTAAAATATATTGGGGGGGAAAAAAATCCAGAGTATGAATGTGATATGAAGACAACTGAAGAAATAATCTTTCTGATTTATAAATCTGAAAAGAAAATAGATTCTTTAAACAAGTTCCTAGGGATGTCACCAGTATGTGACACTAAGTTTATGCCAAAGGGAAGGAATTCTATAGTTCTTTTCTTCTAAAGAAATATGATTCTGATATTATTGCAAGGTCTTTGTAGAGTTCTGTTAGTATAATTTTTGGTACATTATCTTAAATTGTTTCAGCTGTCTAAATATACTTCTTCTATCAGTATAGGGTCATCAGAGGTTCCCTAATGACCAAAAAAATGTAGTGTAAAAGGATCTCATGTGAGGAAATTACCTCTTAAATCAATATATGAGAATAATTTTTTTTCTTCATGAATATGACGATTCTTTGCTCAGTTATTACATTTTCTAGTACTCTCAACTTGCCCTGGAGATATGTCATCCTATTCTGAATAAGTTCTATTCCTTTAAATACATTCTGGTAACAGCGATAATCGAAGTATTTCCAAAGACAGTAAGTCCTAAAGGTGCTTATGAAGCAAAGGGCGAGATTCTAGGCCTGATGTGACTTTGTTTTTCAAAAGCCACTTTTCACATCTATTTTAAAATTTTTATCTAATTTATTTTCTTTTATTATTATTATCATCATCTATTTTAAAATAACCCTAGTCAGTTTTGATTAGCATGAAACTAAAATGTCACATTTATTAAATATCTTTAATTTCCTGATGCCTGTAATCCCACATATAGAGAAAGCTTACTGCACATGTAAAGTGTTGTTTGGGTCTATCTAATCTTGTTTTTTCGTAGCCAAAATTTAGATTGTTCTTGCTAAGTTATATAGAAAAAGAGAAAGTGCATTCAAGAAAGGGTAATGTTAAAATATATGCTTTTCCTATAGTTGAACCACAGGATGTCACTGTTTCTCTTTCACAAGAAACAAGCTTCAGATGTGAAAGTAGACCAGATTCTTCCTAAAATGACAGAAATGCACAGAAATGACATAAAAAGCACAGAAATTAAGTCAGACGTTTCCTTTTGTATGTGTGAGTCAATCTAGGCAATGTGTTGCCTATGTAGAATAACAATTTAATATTCAATTCAGTCTCATCATGTACCAAGATTGATATATTTTTGGTACACCCCTCCAGACAGAACTGACACATATCAATATGTCCCATATTGCATAAAGAGTCAGGCAGAGCTGAATAGAGTTCAGGCGAAAGTTAATGTAAGACATTAAAACTTCTTGTAGCCTTCCCTAGTTAGCACTGAATTTCTAAAATTTAGCACCCTTTGAAACCACAAAGCTGGATCTTGACAAACACATGCTGCTTCTAGAGATTTAATATGATCCCTCCTCAAGATCTTTGGTTGCCTTCATATATGGAGTGTCCATCCTAGATGTCCCAGCAGAATGCTGGACTCTAACTTAGAGGCTTTCAGATGTCAGTGTGCTTCAGGCACTGTTTTTCATAAGTCTCTGAGGTCATTGCAGAATAGAGTCCTTTCCACACGCTCATTCTGATGCTTTCTTTTCCCCATTACAGTCCATGGGGCAACTCCCTCATGCTCCTCAAATAGTCTTCAAAAGTACCTTGTTCAAAACTCCAGTAATATTGATCTGCCAGTTCACACAAGCCCAAGTGCTGTTTATTTAATTATCATTTCCTGTTGATTCCACTTCTAGCTTTCTTGTGTTTTCTTGGGAGTGATCTTATCCTTTCTGAATTATTTCTCTATACTGAGTATACTGATTGCACGATACATAATAAAGAACTGGATTAGTGTAATAGATATCTCTCATACTATAAGGTCTAGTGACATAGGTTTTGGAAGATAACTGCTCCCTGTTTTTTCTGGGGTGGCTTGTGTAAAATGGAGGTATTCTGGCACATTTTACTCACCTTTATGATTTCCATACTTTTCACAGTTTCAGTAAAATGGACTCTTCTATTTTCATTCCTTTTGTGGGATGACATGTGAAATATATGGAAAATGTGTAGGAAGATTTTTCACAATCACCAATTTCATCCCTGCAGCCCACTGAGATCTCAAACTGAATCACACCCCATCTTTTACATGTCTGAAATAATTCCCATGCTATTCTTTAAAATGGCAGCCAGGAGTCAGTGGGAGGCGGGTGCAGAGACATGAAACAGAAGAGAGTGCAGTACCTGCAGGATCCTTTTTTTCTGAAGATCATCTGGCATCTCTGTCTGGAATCTAAATTTTCCTATCATGAAGGAACTCCTAAAAATAATTATACATTTAATCTTCATTATAAGCAATGAAGGTACTTTGCATGAGTCAGTCTTACTAGTTCTCCTTCCAAAAAAGAGAGGAGCTAGCAATTTGGGGTGAAGGATTGTGTGGTGGTTAGCAAGACATATGGTGTGCAGCATAAGGACCATACTGGAAACAACTCAAGGCAGTAGCAAAATTCCCACCCACATCTCCAGATACGAACCTGGCCCATAAACACTTTCTTTATTTGACAAAACATAGTATAAATTACTTTCTATTTTATAAATGGACTTTATAATTGACCCAAAAAAAGGGGGATTATGAATGCCTTTGAGCTCTCTCATGTGGCATCCACATCGCCATAAGAGCTAAAACACCTGAAATGGAGGGCAGAGGTACGGAGGTTAAGAAGGGCTTGTAGGACAAGTGCCTAAACCAAATACGTGGTGACAAGCATTTCCTAGAAAAATTTTCAGTATTTTGAGGAATATTTAGCTGAATAACGCAGAAGTAACCATAGGCTGAAGAACAGGGATACAGTGCTTTATCAATTGATACAAGTTGGCTGGATGACACATTTGTTCCTCAAGCTTTTTTTTCCCACAAACTGCAATGAAAACTGGGTCTCCCGTGGGTCAGCCCATGCTCTTCTAGCAGAGTAAGTGAGAATCTGACAGCAGTATGACAGACACATCTTCAGTAGCCTCAGCAAGGCTAAAATATGAAGCAGCAGAAGGGAAGATGGGGCAGCACTGATATCCTCATAGGCCACCAGCTAAACACTCCTCTTGTGTGACAAAATGTAACCCATGGTCTCCATTGCATTGTTACTGGGGCTGGTGAAACACGACATCTTTGCTGTAGTCATACCCTTTGGTGCAGTAACACATTTTTCTGCGACAGCACTTTCATTGAAGCTTCCCTCCATATACACCGTTGGCAGAATATGCAAACAAACACACCAAGAGTCCTAATGCACAACAGGCAGAGTTAGGACAGTAATATTTTTTGCCTTTTCCAGACCACTTGTCAAATTTTACTTTGCTCTGAATGAAAGCAGAATTTTCTCCCAAAGAAAAGATAGGGAAGATCCTGTTAGATTGCGGACAGAATGCCATAGGGAGAGTGAGTGGGTTACAAAACTCTCCAGTGTCTTTTTTTCAGCTGTATTGATTTTTTTTTTTAATTTCTATTTCATTTTAAATGAATAAAAATAATTTGTAGGCCTTAGGACCCTCAGGGATACTGGAGCCTGGAGCAAATTTAAGCATACTTACCACTTCAAAGTGAGCTGGGCTTTCTCTTACAGCAGACTAGTTAGCATTTCATGGGGGAAAATTCCAGGGTATTTCTCACTGGAGATGAGTGTTGAGAAAATGTGCTTGGCTTCCAGCAGAAATAAGGTGTTTTTGAAATGTTACCTTTTTTATACGGGGCTGTTCCCTTTAATATCTTCTCAATCCTCGGTTGTCCAGACTGTCATAACTGCAGTCAGTATGTCCTGCACCATTCAAAATCTCTCCAAGTCTGGGTGAATGGACAGTTTGAGGGCTTTCATATCTGTTGAATTCTGGTTTCCGTGATCTTAGGGATGTGTGGAAAGCTGTTTTGGTTTGATGGGACAATTACTATAGATTTTTTTTATATGTGTTATGGCTGGACTAGAAGATCCCATCAGAGATCTGTGCCCAGCTGTGCCATGTGTCAGGTGATAGTAGATGGGAGTCTTAATCAGTAAGGGAGTACCTGAAGCACATACTTAGTGTTTTCAGTATTGTTTACAAATTGTGCTGGTAGTGAAGCAAATTAAGAGCTTGGATGAAAAATCCTAAATTTGACTGGTAGTCTAGCTGAGAGTGATGACTGAAAAAACGAATTTCATGAGGTTTTAAATGGCAGAAATTTGAGCCCCAAACCTTGCTTTTGCAGGTAGAGCATTGGTACTAACCCATGGAAGCCACAGGTGCTTGATTGCTGCCTCCGTGGTGAGTTCTGCCAGAACTTCAGAGACAGAAAATTTGTTTGGCAGTGATGGCATGTCAGCTATTCCCAGTGTCAAACACTTAGTAACCTCAGTAGCTCAGGCATGCCCAAGATAAAGGAGCAAATGGGGGGAGTAAGTCTAAAGAGTAGACATAGGTACCATGTCCCTTCCTGATTGTACCTGTAACTGAAAAGTTTGTGAATAATTTTTCCCAGCTCCTTTTTCTCCAATATCAATACTATCAATATCAGATCTATCAGTGAGTGATGTCTTTTAAAAAGCCTTGATTCCTGTTTAAACCTGTCTGATTAGCTAAAAAGTGCCTTTTCTCTTGTGCTGAGTGAGATCAGTTCTAAACTGGGTACACTTAGCAACAAGAACAGATTAAACACCTTGATTTACTTCTAAACCCATGATAAAGCCACATCAACAGTTTTGCCTGTTTATCTCCACTCCAAAGTACACAGGTTATATTTTTGAAGATCAGAACTTCACAGGCTTCCTGAAATAAATGGGGTATAGAAGAGAAGGGAAGAAAACTGGGGTTTGGATTCTAACGTCTTCTTGCTTAAGCTAGCAGGTGCCATTATGATTTTGTTTCTTTCAGATAACTCTGAACAAAGTCCAGCACTTGGTGATATTGTGCTCATTTATTTTATGGCCTAGATCTCTGTGGGCTTATAAAACAAGTGCTTATTCTTAGTTTTATTGTATTTCCTTTGCCGGTACAAACTTACAAGAAGATACATCTAATACTTCTGACTTCTCTCTCATAAATCTAAAATAAACCCAACCTAAAACACAACTAGTTTCAACCATCAGAAAAACATATTTTTCATTCATTCTTTCAAGGCTCTCTCTGCAACAACCCCCAAGTCTTTAAAGGCAAGCCCTGCACTGGGAAGATCATTAAAACTTTTTGGACCAAGTAGAGGAAGCAGGTTCAAAGAAGAAGGCTTCCCACAGAGAACAAATTATTCTGTGAACATCTGAACTACTGGAGTCAGAGTTTCTGCTAAGCTGTATCTTATGATTGAATTTGGTATCTGAGAAGGTGCTATTTTGGTTGACATTTGAGGGACTATTGTTTCTTGTTTTTTTGGGGTTTTTTTCCCCTATTTCCCCCTGTAATGCAAGAATTGTGAAGCTTCTCTTTAGATTAGGCTCTTTGGGTGCTTTCATGTGAGTGTCTCATAGGGACTCTCTCCTTAACTTTTCATGCTTTTTAAAGATGTTAATTTCCTTTGAATCATCTCCATCTGTGTCAAATTTGACTGAATCGATCCAGAAGGATCAAAACCCTTTGTGTCTGTATGGGAAGCTGGACTTGCAAAACATCTGCAGACTTTAGTTTTAGGAACTCAGATTCTTTAACAGCCCCCCTTTCTAAGTGACAAGGGCTGACTGGTCTTTGGAGATTGTGGCTGTGGTGAATCCAGCAGGGATCCCCCTCTACACAAGGGTGGTGTGGATGTGACATCACTTCATGAGCTATCCAGGTACAGAATGAGAGGTGACTTGCAAGTAGGATCACTTTACACAGAAAACCAGTTTTGCTGTCACTTGCATTCACTCCCTTTGCCCAGTTGTGGCACCAAAGCTGTATTCAAAGGTAGCTATCCCATCTCCAGTGATTCCCTAGAGTAAATGGTTTCCTTTTCCATGGGGCAAACCGTTAAGAGGTGCAGATTGTGAAAGATCCTTTCTTGTCACCTACATATATTTCCTTTTCTATAAGGTAAAAAATATGCAGGTATCTTCCCTAAGAAAGCCAATGCAGTGGAAAGGGTTCAAAAAGGGTTTATTTAGGAGGCAAAGTCATAAAACTTACAAACCTCTTAGCCCTGCCAGGCAGTACTGGACCTTAAAGGGAAAGGCAAGTTCCCACCCTCTCCAGGGCCTTTAGTATCCTCTCTCCTGTCTTCTCAGGAACTCTGTACATGTCTGTTAGGGTTATCTCTCTCTGGCATAGCAGAGAGAGATAACACACCTCTCTCTGCAACCCCTTCTGGACTGCAGAATGGAAAAAAGTGCCTTTTGAGAAAGCACTTTGAAGGCTTCCTAAGTGAAAACGAGTTCTAGCTTTATGTTACAGATTCTTCCGAAATCTCAGCTATCCCTACAGCTCCTCACCTGTCTCCAGACCATCTTTATTAAAAAACTACTGACTTTCCAAACAGTCAAGCAAAAGTCTTCTTTTCTCTTCCCAGCCTCCCCTGCCCAAATATCTGTTTTAGAAATCTAGCAAGAAGATTGGCTTAGAGATACCTGGCTTCCCTAACGGTGTAGCACCACCTTATGACTGATGGATAGAATTTGACAACACTGTAGGAGATCCAGCAGTTTATTTTTGTGTGGGAAACAGAGAAAGAAAAAAAAAGGGGGGAAAAAAAAAAAAAAAGGAAAAAATGGCAAATGGGCAAATAGAAGGAGGAGGTAAAATGCAGGAGGATCACCTTAGGGCTGAGCAATTCCATGCTCTTTACACCACATCCAGCCCAGAGTGACTTGTTTTGAAGCACTTAAAAGTGCTGAGTGGAAATTGCTGAACAAAACATGTTATAGTGAGTGTGGGTGTTTCACTGAAGTGAGAGACATGTTGTACACTGTTTTGTCTACTGACTAATGCCACAGTCTAAGGGACAAGCATCACATCAAACAGATGAGAGCAAGAAAATTCAGTGGCAACCCCCACTCACCCCAGCTGTGCTGTCTTGGCTCTGCACTGAGCATGGTGATCACAGTCTGGCAGAGCTGTTGTAGAAAATGAGGTCTGGAACATTTAAAAACATTTTTGAGCGAATTCTGTTTGTTAAACACCACTGAGACCTTTTATATCAATTTTCAATCCTTTCAATAACTTGTTTTCCAACAGCACTAAATCATCCACCTCTTCTTCAGATCTTAATTAGGCCATCAATTAGTTAAATCACATCTGCTTGTCCTTTTCACCACGGTTCCCCATGTACAGTAGCTCTGGATATTTTAGAGTATACATCCATGTTGGCAAGGCAAGATTGGCATTGCTCCCAATGCTATTGCCACCCACCCTCTGTTTTCGCAAGGGTGTACACAGATGCAGCAGGGTTGAGGATCACTTCTGCTGCAAATGAGTTGGGTTTGAACAAGCGAGTTACTCTTGGCTGAAAACCCCTTAGTAAACGCAAGTATAAACAAAATCAGCAATAAACGTGATCAGTTTGCATGACTGTATACTCAGACTAATGATGGAATAGTTGCCTGGGCTTAAACGGCTGCCAACTGCTGTCACTCTGCATATTCCATGTTCTGCACAACTTTTCCATGGCATGGAGAAGTAGGCACTGTTTTAAAGAGGATGCAGGTGTGGACTCGCACCTGGAATGTTAGGAGGATTTACCTCCTTCACCCTGCAGGCCCACCATCGTGCTGGCAGATGGAGTCTCAGGAACTGAACAACTCCCTGCAGCTTCTCAGTCACACATACTGTGTGCAGGGTGCCAGGGACATCCCTACAGGGAAGGCATGCTCTCAGTCCTGACTCCAGCCCTACTGCAACTCTCTTTTGCTGTTTTTGTAGGCACCAGCTGTTTACCTTCCTTGTTCACGGTGGGACTGACTCCACTCTGAGGGTCCTCCATCAGTTTATTAGTCTTGGCCAGACTCAAATTTTGTGTCTTAAACTCTTGTTGGTATAGATGGTATGAAGAGGTCCTGAATCGTCCTGGACTGAATCTCTCTCACTAATCAGATGGCTTTCACTTCAGTATCTCACAAATTCAGGTTTCTTGTCCCACTAGACACAAATGAGAAAAGAACATTTAAGTGGGTGAAGGTTGCAAAATCCGGCTTTGGAAATATAGGTCCTGACTCTTCTCGTCTGAGCTCCTCATAGAGTCATTGTCACTAAGAAAATGAACGTATGGAGTGGATGTAAAAAGCTACTACTCAAAACTCCCCCCTCAGAAAGAAATGTTCTTATTACACTTCCCACGCTTGAAAACTACACACCTAGCATAAAAGGCAGTGTATAATTGGTCCTTCATTGTTCATTTTCTTCTGGAACATAATAATAGCATGCATATTACAGAAGAAGGAAGATTTTACAAGGATTCCTTTAACAACTTAAAACAATTGGATGAGACATGTTAAAATTATACTAGACATTTCAAAATTAAAAAAAAGGTTTCAAATTTTAGCCTTCAATTAAGTGAGAAATTTACTATATTAAGATAACAACTAAAATTTACTACGTTAAGATTGCATCTATGTTGTTGCTATGTATGTGCACTTTGAAGTAGACTCTTTATATGAGCTTACAAGCTCTCTGCTAGATCCATCTCATTTAATGAGCAGTTTCAGGTGCTCTGGTGTTATGATGCTGCAGTGAAGAAGGGTGACATTACCTAGAGGATCCTTATTAAAGAATTTGGGAACCTGATTAAGTGTGTTGGAGGCAAAGAAATTATTTCATCACGAGTTTAATGAAATGCAAGTTTAGAGAACTTGATCTAAATCTGTGGAACAGGATTCCTCTGTGATGCTTAGCAAATGACATAAAACCTTACTTTCCTGTGAGACTCATTAGCCTGTCTGCTCCTTGTTTTCTGGACTCCTCATGCAAGTTTCTGAAGCCCATGCTGACAGAGATGCGAAGTACTCACAAAAGCAGGACTGGTGGATTGGAGCTGTGAGAGAATGTTTTATGGGCTAAAAATTGCAAAGTCATCTGAAGTATCAGGATCTCATCAACTTCAGTGTTCATCCAAAGGAAGGAGCTTGCACTTGATTCAGTTCCTCATAGGTTAAATTGTTGGTGCGGCAGGAATGTCATCCAGCTGATATTTTTAATGCCTGTGGAAGAACCAGAAAGAAGAAGAAGCTCTGTGAGAATTGAAACTGTGATCAATACTTAATTTGAATGATGTCTGCTAAAATAATCATGGGAGTGCTTGGCTTTGTGCTGAATGGGGAACACTGGAGAAAGTACTGAGTAGGACCCTCTGGAGCAAAAACCATATGGCTGCTTCATTAGAATGCACATTAGAATCTGTGTAGTGGGTGTGCAGAGAGGAATGTCACACCTTCATGGACAAGACAGGCATCCTTGGTGTTACCCTGGGCAAGATCCACACCCCAAATTCACCTCGAGTAAGTTGAGGAATATCTAAGGCATTACTAAATTCATCTTTTTGAGTTAAAAGAATAACACATATATGACATATGCCAGTCACATCACTCCATCATCTTCTGGAAAGCAGCAGGAGATACTGTAATGAGGGAATGAGCTCCTATGGGAGCTGCAGTATGCTAATGGTTCCAGGGCTCATGGCAGCATAATTTTGGCAATTAATTAATGTCTCATTTTATTCCATGTTTTCTGCCCTATTGATTGCCACCCTCCAGTCTTCCCACTCTTCTTCTGAGATGGAATGGATCACGGGAACAAAAGTCACACACAGTAGAAAAGTTACTACCCAGTGATAAGGCGTCAAAAGGGCTTTTTCTTCCTCTCCTTTTAGCAAAAGAAACACATTCCCAGAAATCCTTACCTGTCTCTGAGAGGGCTGTGAGGATCCTGGGAGCATCCCCCTCTGAGATCTAGCTGTCAGCCCAGAGCTGGCTTAGAGACAGGGCAGCCTTGAGTGGTCTGTACCTTTGGTGGCATGGAGAGATGCTCCCAGACACCTGACCTCCTGTTCCAGCCTTGGACAGTCTTTGCCCCAGGGAGCTGCTCACAGTCTTTGCCCCAGGCAGTTGTCTCTCTGCCCAGGCTGCTCTCTGTCCTGCCCTGTTCCTGGCTCGGGCAGTGGGGCAGGACAGACTAGGAGGGAGCCCTAGCCCGTGCAGTGACAGGGAGAGTGAAAATTTTCAGCAAAAATAGCTAGCTTGTCTTTTCTTTTTTTTCTTTTTTTTTTCTTTTTTTTTTTTTTTTAATTAGATTTTCATTTTAAAATACCAGCAAGAAAATGTTATGAGAGGGTGATACCAATATATGTAACACACAATTTGGGGTTAAATGTGACTGAGAAAATAATTTTCTGCACCCATATATAAAACCAGTGCAAAAAAATTTGACCTTTTCTGATAAAATTAAGTCTTTTTTCCCACTCCTAATAAATTCATCCTCCTCTCCTGACCACAGCTGCGTCTGGATGAGCTGTGTTTTGCAGATACCATGAGACCATTAATTCTTCTGATGAGGACGGTGTTCCCTAACTCAGTGGATTCCACAAAGGTTCATAATTGTGCAACAAGGACCAGTCGAACCACAACCTCTCCAAATTAAGCCTAGATCACTGCCCTTTTCCTGGATGGGAGACACAAAAGTCTCCTCCTGCCTCCAGATCAGGTCTCCCCAGGTGCCATTTAACACAGTATTTTTAAGGAATCAGATCTAGTTTTAAAGGTTTCTACCTTCTTCCCACCAGCCTCTAACCTGCATCTGCCCGCTTGCCATCACTTGTGCTGATCTAATGGGCTGTGGGAGAGCAATGTCAAACAGTCAGGAGAAGAATTCAGGACAAAACACACACACACACATAAACACATGACTTCCCTAATACATTTTTCACTTTTTTAAAATCAAATTCTTCCTTTTTATCCCAAGCTGTGAGAACTGGCTTCAGCATAATCAGTCACAACCACAGAGAGATTGCTTTCTGTATTGCCATAAAGTAGATTCTGCCATCCTCAGCTGTTAATTGCCTTCTTGTGGTCATGTATGTGACAAGCTCCTCCAAGAATTATCACTTCCATCTAGTGTTAAAAAAATCTACAGTGATAATGGGAAAGATCAGAGCTATGTAGAACATTCACAGATGTGCTGCAGTCTGCAGTAACACCCTTCCTTTCTTTTGGAAACACCCTTCCTTTACTAACTAGTTATATGCCCAAGTCTTTTGCCCTCTTGTCTCAGTATTTACTGTACTTTCCAAATGCTCGAAGTTATGAGTTGTACAAAACTGAAGTGTTTCTCCAGCCCAGCTACTTGAATTTTCCAAAGTTTTTTTCCCTGGTCTTTCTCAGCTGCAGAAGGGAAGACTGCCTTTTCTTTAAATTCCCAGATGAGTCATGTTAAAAATAGTGTGGCACTTGTATTCATACTAATGCACCTGCAGTATCATCTGTCTCTCAGCTATGAGGCTGCAAATTTCTGCTCTTATCTGTGCATAAGTTGAAATGCTTATGACTCTCTGCCAGTGTAAAACATGTCTACAACTCTGCAAGCTCAGCAGAAAGTCTGCAGAGAGACAAGAGAAAGTGTATGTCCTGAACACTCCTGACTGATGGGAAATAAATACAACACTAAACAAGTTAGTCAGATTCACATGATTAGTTTTAGATATAAAACCATGTGATTTAAAACTTTTAAGGCTAGTTTCCAAAATATTTTTATGCTCATACAATTTTAATGTCACAGTAATGTGTTACTTTCAGTTATCCTTTTTTTGAGTTCATCTACTTTTTTCTAGACCTCATTTTTCAGTGCTGGTACTAATCTCCAATAAAACCACTTAATTATCATGTTTTTAGCATTTTAATTGAATTTTCAGTCCTCTGTGCCACAGTGAGACATCAACATTGCCTGTGTTTATTTAAAATTAATAAATACATAATTGCTGAATTTTGTGTTTGGTTTGATTCTGTCTAGGCAATGACACCCCTCAACACTTGTTCCCTGATCCACACAGGCTCAGCCTGCTGCCTGTGGTTCTGTTTGATTCTGACAACTCTGTGCAGGTCTCTCCCTGGGCCCAATGAGCAAACTGTGTAGCTTTCAGTTCTAATACACAGCTTTTGTTCTTGTTGCTACTTCTTGCTAACTTAAAAGCCCTGCTGATTCTGGGACGTGTTCTGAGGATATTTTCAAAACATCTGTAAGTTACTTTGCAGCCTAAACTTAATAAAAAATGAAAAAGATTTGACCATTTTGAAATTTGATTTCCTCCTTTATCCTCTAGGTAAGAAGGTAACTACTTGCTTCGATGTCTCATGTTTAGTTATTGGATCATGATGCATGAAGCAGAAATGTATCAGAAACCCAGCTGGTGGGTTCAGTAAGTGGAGATCCTGTATATATATACAAAGACTCAGAGGGGAAAAAACCCCAACCAAAAGTACCTTTGGGGACACTTTAAGTGTATGCCACAATCTCGCAATCTCCTCCAAGTTAACAAATTGTATTTTAGAATTGTGTTTGGTAATTATTGTGTTCATACCTCGGAAGTAAGACCCAGGCATTATGGTTGGTTGGAATTCATCTGAATAAATAGCAGTTTGCCACATTCTTAACAAAAACATTATTCATTAGAACTATTACGTATTAGCAGCCCTGAATAACATTTGGCAATTGCTTTGGGTATATGTTACTGAAAGGTCCATAGACGCATACAAAATGCTCAGTGCGCTAATATAAAACAGGAGCAGTAATGAAATAGTAGAGTGAGTATTAAGCTCCAGGACTGCAGTTTTATTCTGCAAAATGTTCCTCTTGCAATTTGTAAACATCTTAGAAACTTGAATGTTTTCAAGCTATTTAATGATTGTTAGTCATGAGGCTTGTATTTGCTGCCTGCCCCTTTCTGTCTGCAAAAGGCATTAGTTGCAGGCTGAGTTGGTCAAATGATTTTCAGGCATTACAACAATAAACCCTAAGTCCTTCAGACTTTTTGGAACACAGATTCCCACAGGTGGCTATCAAAAAAGATCCTCTGAAGAAAGTAGACAAATGGATGCTATGGCTAGTAGTTCTGTCTGGTAGGGTAGTAGGAAGTGCAAAGGTTCAATGGAAGTCCTTGTTAGCTTCTGAAAAAGAAATAACACCTCTTCAAATCACATGTGACCTGTCTGCCCCATGCATGGCTCTGGCTTGTAGGAAAAGGAGAAGACTCTTCTAATGAGCCAGTAAATGACTACTCTTATAAGAAGATTACATTATAACCCGCTCAGAAAAGGTGTAGCCAGGAGGGAAGGAAAATTTTCCTTATCATACACAAACAGAATGTCACAGAAAAGGAAAGGAGGCTTCAACAAAAGAATTTCTGGGATCTCAGTATAATATCTGGACTCTTCTTAACCTTTAGAGAACATAGTTATGAATGCTGTTATGAGATGGTTCTACTGTCCCAAAGAACAGAAAAAGTTAGACACACTTCCTTAAAGATATTGGAAATGCTTACTTTCTACATCAGTCTAAACTGCTTGCTAAAGATCTTTCACAAAGCCTCTGAACAAGAAAAAAGCTGAATTTCATTACTTCAAGTTCTAGTTTTATGGTTTATGACTGCAATCCAACCACTGAAATCTGTACATAATCTATTAACCAGAAAAAGGCTCCTTCCGTTATTGAAATCCAAATGGTTTCCAAAGCATCTGCTTCCAGTTCTGTCAGCAATCTGGAGGATACGATACATCTACTTTAAGGTAGAAATAAGGCTCAAGAGCCATAGAGTTGTATACATGTTACTCATCACTGTGACAATGTATAGGAAATGAATCTGTAATAGAGCCAACTTTAAAAGCTGGAAGGAACAATATATTTTCTAAAAAGGGAGAGGACTAGAGTGCTGTTTCTTTTGCTATCCATTTTAATATGTTTTATAGAAAGGCAAGACAGCGGCATGTCTTAACCTGATTTCTGATTCATTGATACGAGATGATATTTGAATGAAGTACTAAAGGAGGGAACATGGAAGTAAAGCATAACCACAGCCAATTGTTTCTTGTGTTCTGGATAATAATGGTCTATGAGTATGAACTTGTGAAATCGTATTTGGGAGAACAAAAATGCCAAGAATGAAATCTGGACAGGAAGTGCTTTTCCTCTGGTGTTTGTGATAGTCTTTCTGCTACCTGTTAATACACTTTCAGGACAACCAGGATTCCTTCTTCTTAAAAGCAATGTGACACTGAGGCTTTGCTCCAGATCAGTTCAGAAGCAGTCAGACATATGAAAGATTACAGTTATAACAAAACTTCTTCCTTTATATTTTTGAAGTTTTGCACTAGTACCATCAGTAGAAAAACACAACAAACTAAACATGTCTCTCTTTATTGCTGTAATTCCTTGGTGTGAGTCTCTCATTTGTTTTAGGAGAGTATCTGGCAGAATTCAGAAATCCACATTTCACAACCAACACTTGATTTCTGTTAGGCTTAAGAAAGATTTTTATAAGGTTGTGGTAACACAAAGCATTTAGCCTAAGCATTAGTTCCATAGAAGAACAGTAGTCATGAAAAGGATGTGAGTGTGATAGAGAGATGTAATTTATTAAATTTGAGCATCTACTGTGAACTGAAATTAGCACATTCTTATTAGGGTTTCCAGTGATGAAGTATTTAATTTCTGGGAAAAGCATCACCTCACTTTATTTTAGAATAGGGCATTGTCCTGGTTTCAGCTGGGATAGAGTTGATTTTCTTCCTAGTAGCTGGTATAGTGCTGTATTTTGGATTTAGAATGAGAACTTGCCTTCTGTGTTTAAATTATTTGAAAGGCTTTTTGCTTTCTAGCAGTCAATTTAAACAGGAAGAAGAATCTAGAGTTAAAGGCCGCCCTCCTTAGTTTTCAGAGAAAACCAGTAGCTTCACCTGTACTTTTGCACTTTGGTATAATTCAGTTTTAATTCATATGTACAATATCGTTCACTCTTTCACAATTAGGCCACAGAATTAAGAAAACAAATTTTAAATGGAGCCATGAACACAATAGCATTGCTGCTTCTTGAAAAGGGGAATGAAAGAGGGAAACTGCTTGATTAGATTAGACTGCCCTTCATTTCGAGATGCTCTTTGGGCACACAGGGCAAGTATGTCATACACAGAGCTCACGTCTCATTCCCTATAGTCTTGGGTAAGCAGGCTGGGAGAAGCACAGATCAGAGCTGCTCCCAACAATAGCAAGCAAAATCACTGGTTATCTTTTCTTAAAGGAGCATATAGTTTTTTCTCTCAGGAGAAGATTGATAGTTACTGCTCTGGGATCCCTTTTTATTTAAGGAATAAGTAAATAATTTTTTTAAAAAATAAATAAATAAAAAGGAGAAAGTATTTTTGCACTAGTAGGCATTCTTTCTTTATTATATAACATTGTTAAAATTTTGGCATTGGAATTCATTTCACTGAAGTGTAGTCATTTAGAAAATACTGAGAAATCTGATGTTCCATTTAAATAGTGCTAGTTGCACACACCCATATACAGTAAAGTGGCTGCTAGACATATTCATAGCACACATAGCAGATAACCAGTGAAGGACTGACAACCATATAGAGACTATGAACAAGCCCATCAGAGTATTTTCTCTCACTGTACTGTGAAGCTAAACAAAGAGCATTGTGCTGCATTGACTAATGTTTGAAAAGACTCTGGGTTATAAAAACTGTATTTACTGAGTTTCAGGTTAACATGGGGCACCTGAAGAAAAGAATGATCACAGGCTTGCCTGTCTTTTAGCTGTAGGTAAGAGAGCAGTAAAGAGAGGGATTCATGCTTTTAGCTTGAGTATCATTGAATTTAATGAGAGATGAGTGCTAAAACCTCATGCAGCACTTTGAAGATACAGGGGTGACTCTATCTCCTCTTCTGTTGGAATGACTGATAAACCAGCCAGGAACTATAGTTTTTGAAACAAGTAAATAAGTCAGCAATACAGTAAGACTAGTGTGTTTAGCCAAATAAATCAAAATATTAGGGGAAATAAATTATGCAAAAATAGGGCAAGTTATAACTGACTACTTGACAGCTGAATTGAGCTATTATGGAACACTTCTAAAGATATCTCCATCAGTTTGCAGGATGACAACAAATTGAACAAGATTCAGAGCTGATTCTTTTATTTATTTGATTATTAAGATATAAATATGATATTAGAAAACAACTATCTGAAGTGTCCTTTGATATTCATTCTGAACATGAGCCAGCAACGTGTGCTTGCAGTCCAGCGAGCCAACCATATTCTGGGCTGCATCTATAGAAGTGTGGCCAGTGGATCCAGGAGGTGATTCTGCCCCTTTGCTCTGCCTTCGTGAGACTCCACCTGAAGTACGACATCCAGCTCTGGAGTCCTCAGCAGAGGATGTGGTCCTATTGAAGTGGGTCCAGAGGAGGGCAATGACCAGAGGGATGGAACACCTCTCCTGTGAGGAAAGTCTGAGAGAGTTGGGGTTGTTAAGCTGGAGGAGAGAAGTTTCCAGGGAGACCTTATTGAAGCCTTTCAGTACATAAAGGGGGCTTATAAGAGAGATAGGAACAGATATTTTAGTAGGGCCTGTTGTGACAGGACAAGGGGTAATGATTTCAAACTAAAAGGGAGTAGATTCAGACTAGACTTTTTTTGCTATAAGAGTTGTGAAAAACTAGAACAGGCTGCCCAGAAAGGTGGTAGATACCCCATCCCTGGAAACATTCAAGGTCAGGCCGGATGCAGATCTGAGCAACCTGATATAGTTCAAAATGTCCAGGTCCTTGCCAACCCAAACCATTCTATGATTCAACCCACAGTGCACAAATAATTACAAGGCTGCAGCAGGGTGAACTCAGTCCTTGGCAACAACATAATGGTGGTAAGCAACAAATAATTGCAGAATAAAACATTCTCCCAACAATTAGAGTTACCCAGTTATCAAAGTCTACCTTTACCTTCTTACCTTCCATGTGCAACATTTCAGATGGCTGTTTAACCAGCTTGGCTTTGCCTGGAAACATTCCCAAAAGCCAAGAGTCTCCAAATACTCAGTACTTGCCTATGTAAAAAAGGACAGTGTCAGCTGTTTTATTTAGGCTGGTTTTGCCTGGAGGAAGAACCTGAGGCAGGAAAGATGAGTGAAAAGATTCTAAGTACTGATTTTCTATTAAAATGATTTTTAGAACACACTGATAAATTCAATGAGGAATTGGAAAGTTTGTTGGGCATTCTTAGCTGGCAGAAATTATTTGTTTTGTTATTTTCTCCAAGGAACATTGCTGTACTTGTTATTGTCACCTAGAACAGACACCCAGTCTTGAACTCCTGGTTGTTTTGCACATTTCACTACTCTTCATCCAAAATCAGGGATTTTTGAGAACTCCAGGTGAGTTCTCAAAAGTGGAAGTGTCACAGCAGCTATGAAAGCCCAAGGGAAGATTTCTAAGGAGATATTTTTCTTTGGATAAACTAGTGAAGTTGGAAAGATAGGGCACTTTTGGTGCACCACAGTTGTTCTGCTCTGAAGAAAACACATTTGGTCATTTGTGTGTGTTGAGCTTTTACAGGTTTTACACAATGCTTCTTTGAGTCTTGCTGTTATCTACTACTCTGGTTATGCAGAAGTAACCATCAGCAATTTAGTCCTCCATTAGTGTTCATATGAGCCTGTTCCTGACGATAAAAAGGGTGGTGAGGGATTCACATTTATTGTGCCTGAGTGACTTGAATGACATTTTCTCAGTTTAGAAGCATCTCCACTTGCAGACTCAGCTTGGGATCTGAAAGTCAAGCTGTGCATTTTCTGGCTCATACAGCTTTGCCATTAAAGCTTCATTACATCAAATTCTGCTCACAATTAAACCTTTGCAAATAAATTGTCCTCTGAGTTTGCAAAGGAATAGTTGAGAAAGCAGCATTTTGATCCTGGAAATGGAAAGCATTTAACAACTGTTTTGGTGACACATGAGCCAGAACAGAAACCAGCTTTTTCCCTCATACCTTTGTCAACCCTAAGAAGTGAAAGAAAAAAATGTAAAAATTCATTTTACTGCTAAATACATTGGATAAAAATACAGACAGGGAATAGATCAATTGAGTGAAAGGATGTGATTTTTTGACAGTCACTTTTCAGAATAAAGACACATTTTAAAAAAGACACAGGTGTGTTGGAATAAAGAATTTTCTTTTAAATATGAAGGTGAGTCAGACTGTCTTGGGACTTCATTTGCTTAACTGACAGGCAGAAAATAGGATTCTGACTAGTACTGCAGTTCCTCTAGTTTCATATGGGACTTGAAATTGAAAGTAATAATGAACTGTAATGTTAATCACTTCTTTATTAGAGCAGGGACTGAGGATCAAGGGGCCTAAGTTCTTTCTTTGACTCCTTCATGTAATCCTTAGCTGATATGAAAGATATTAACTGAAATATCACTTTCATGGTACAGTCACAAAATGGTACCACTTGGTCCTGACCCACAGTCTCAGGGCCAGGCTGGCAGCCAGGCACAGCCAGCACAACAGGCACATATGCCCATACACAAACAGGGCACCTCTGCACATTATTTCTCACACAAACATGAGCTACTTATAGAAAGTGCAAAACACCATTTCAAAGAACCTCCTGGCATCTGAGAAAAATGTTCAACAGTCCCAATGTTTTTTCCTATGGCAACATCTCTGTTTCCTCGATAAATGTTTTCCAGATCAAATGTGATAGCCAGGACAACTTGCTCTACTGTGCAGGGCACATTTCCCACATTACAAAGGAAGTCTAACCTAGTTAGAAATGAAAGAACTTTGTTCTCCAGGGATCCTAGGGATTCTGAGTCATCCTGTATCACTGGGGACAGTGGTGAGTACCAGCAGACTGAGGGAAAGCTTCTCTTTTCATCACTCCTGTTTCCTGAAACTACAGCAGCTGATGTTGCGTATTGTGACTTCTTTCAGAAGAAATCTTTCAGCCAGGCTTGACTCCTAGCATTATTCATCCCTCTCAAAACTCTTTCCAAGCACTGACAGCTAAGTCGGATATCCTGTGCCTCTGAACAAGTAGCAGTTGGTCTATCCAACGTGGCTGTGTTGAGGCTCCTACAGAGCTGAGTGTGTTAGTGTTACCCACTGCAAAATATGTTTGCTCATGTATTTTTTCAAACTTGTGCAATGGTTAGGCTGAATCACATAATACTAAGATTTACAATGAAAGGAAACAAAAATATTTCTGAGAAACTACATGATTCTTTGTACACTCAGCACTTATAAGCAATCCTTTTACTAATTCAGGCCTATGAACTGGATGCTAAAATGCTCTCCAGGCATGATCTGAACCGAGACTTTAGACAATGCTCATGTTTAGATCCTGTTTCAACTCTCTTGCAGTCATGTCAGCCACCTGCCTTCCTTGAGTCTCTATTAACCCAGCTGGACTAATTTTTTTTTTTTTTTTTTTTTGTAATGTTGAGGATTTCAATGAAAACCAGATGTTCCATCTGATCCAAACTTCCTTAGATAAATAAACCCTCACTCTGTTCCGTCCACTTAGTTATAATGCACCAAACCATCTCTAATGGAAATGCTTTCACAGGCAATTTAGTAAAAATAAAGTCTCAGTTCTCCTACAGAGACACTGATCCTGTGTGTTAATGTAGGAAATGGTGGCAAGAGTCACTCTACTCTGGTCAGTACCTGTTCTTTCCGTGTACTGCAGTGAGGTCTTCTCAGAGGAGAAAAGAGCTCAGCAGAGATCATGAAATCCAGGGAAAAGCCTTAAGTGGACTCTGCAGTGTTTTTTTAGTGTAAATGTGAGGAATGTGGGAGGAGATTCTGCATGGAAGGGAACAATTAACGGCCTGGATCAACCGTGCAGAAGAGCGGGGCCATGGCAGCAAGCAATAACAATAGCAATATTTGGAGACAAAATGTGCTGAAGAAAAGCCTTTTCCTATCTTCTTGGTACCTTTTCCCACCCTCAGGCAGGGAAGCCAGATGTCCCTGAAAAACAGTTCATTAAACTGGTGTAACAAAAGACAATTAATTCTCAGTGGCACCATTTGGTACTGCCTTTGGTTGTGTTCACGTCACAGACACCCTGCCCCATGGCAGCAGGGGGATTGCTGACATCTCAGAAACAAAGTCAGGTGAAGCAATAAATTCAGGGACTCCTGTACACAGTTCACAAAGCCATACACTCATATTAATCCGCTCTCCTCTTTTACTCCTTCAGCTCTCATAGTCACCTGTAGCAAAAAGGGTGATGATGCTGCTTCTGGCTAGGAATCAGGAATCAGGAATTGAACAAAACAGTGCAGTGGTAATTGAGGGCTGTCTCTCTGGTCTGTGACTAGCAGACAGTGTTTGCAATGGCTTCATCATCACCTAATCAAAATTATTGGGATATGAAAAACAATGCTCATTATTTTAGGAAGAATGTGGTGGTCCATTTGGGGAAAAAAAAAAAAAAAAAAGGAAGTATTCCAGTTTCTCTCTGATAAGGAGAGACTGTGAGTTTTATAACACTTCATACAAAGCAGAACAGAGACTCTTAGAAGAGGCCAGCAGGCACTTCCAGACATGAAATTAAAATCACTTTATATAAAAAAAATAGAGGATGTATATCTTTCACTGTATTCCAAGTATAGATGACTATAGCCCACTTGCTCTTGCTGTCAGCTTTTTTTTTTCAATATTTAAAAAGGCTTATCAAGAAGTTTTGCAGAGAAATGCAAATCATCTTCAGGAGTCCCTAGAAGAGCTCCAGTGAGGATCAGGGAACTGACTTAGCTCCAAGAGTGGTGGGCAGCAAGTGTACCTGTGAAGCCAGGGTACTGCTGGCCCTGTGTGCCCTTTGTCTTGGTCCTGGCAAGGCAGAGGTTCCATGGGCACGGTTTTGCTGTGCACTGTGCTCACAGGAGTTGCTGACAGAGTTACCTCTTGTGAGGCTGCAGCTTTTATCCCACAGCTCTCACTGACTTATGGCAACAGAATGAGTCGTTAAGGTAAGCTGGAGCTGGAAATGTGTGAACTTGTACTCCACAGAGGCAAAATACTCCCAGTCAACTACAGTGGACAGAGGGTGGTTGAACCTAAAGATATTTGAATGACCTCTTCTACTCTTTTTAGCAACTCGTCTCGTTGCTTCTTTCCCAACTTTTTCCTTCAGAGTCCCACATGGACCTGATATCTACGAGAACCTGTGTAGGCTGGTAGGTATTTCATCTGAGAAATGAAGAGTGGGATGATGGTTACCTGGTCATACATAGTTGTGAGGGATAGTCAAGACCTAAGCTGCCTGTGGTGTGTTACAGGAGAATTTTACAGGAGAACATTTTGGCAAGAACAAAGGGGAGAACAAGGGAAGAATAATCCATACTGTATGTAGGCTCTCAGGGACTAAGTTTTGGAGGGTCTTAGAAGAGTTAGTAATGGAGAAGAAAGCAGAGAACAGCTTTATACAGTTATATCTATCCTTGAAAGAAGCTCTTCCCCCCTAACCCCTAATTTCACCTTTGTCCTTTACCTCCAGTGTGACACAGTAAAGCTCAGCGAACAGCACAGGTCTGCACACTGTGAACCTTGACAACTTGTTCTCATGGGCAGTCTGAGCATCATCCATTCTCCTCCCCTGTCCTCACTCAGAACAGCTCCATTAAAACAGGCATTTGCAAAATGCTGCCTGCTGAAAGTGTATGAATTGATCTCTCTGCACGATATGCCCAAAGGCCAGTAAAAATTAGTTTTCCCATTCTGCAAAGAAGAAAATGAAATGAAAATTGTTAAGTGACTTGCTCAAGATTGAAGAGAGAGCCCTTACTAGAGCTCAGAAAGAAAATGGAAGTCATGCAGTGCATTCTCAGGATGGATCCTTTCTGAAAGACCCACACATCTCATGAGGCTCCTCTGCTCTGAGAAGGACAATCCCAGCTTTAGTCAAAGAGACAGAAGTGTTTGGTATCATTTCTCTTACTGCTGAAGTTTTGAAACCTTTTCAGGCTGTCTGGAAATTATCTGGACTTGACTTGAAAACAAAGGTAGTTCTACTTCTCACAGAACACAAAATCTAACCTCAGACACCTCTAGAGAGGCTATGAACCAAATGTGCTCTTGAGGGGAAAATATGAAAGGCTTTTCTTCTACCAAACCCCAAAATGGTTTAAGGTTGATAAATTCAAGATTGGAACATATATGGAGGTCTCAACAAGTTATTCAGTCATGGTGTATTGAAGGATTTTTTTAAAATAAAGAATAAATGCATTTTTAGAAAATATGTAATGTCTTAGAGCCACTCTGGAGCTGGAACAAAACATGTTTTCTTTATTTAAAATGCAATTTTTATGGATGCATTAGACTTGGAGCCAGAGAAAACATTTTTAACTGCTGAGGTTTTACAGCCACTCTAGGGTTAGGAAAGAAAGCTGAAAAAATATTCTGCCTGCAGATTTTTTAATGTTTCTTTTAAAAGTAAAATAAAAAAATATTGCAGCTTTTCCGCCTGCACCATAGTTCATCCAAGTGAAGGAGACACCTTTGATTTAATCCCTCTCTGCTGCAATGAGCTCAAGTTCAAGACAACTTGTCTTGTGTGAAAAGAAGATGCCACCTCTGGGTTGATGACCACAGCAAGGGCCAGTCCTTGGTCCATAGTAGTGATGAGCCTCTTTGCTTAATTGTAAGCCTCAGTTTCTTGTGTGTAAAATGCAGGGAAAATATCCTTCCTTCTATCTGATTCTACCTGATTAGGTGTGTTGGGAAGAAATGTGGGCTGTCACTGCATCTTGTTTGCATAACGCCTTTTGCAGAGAAAGCTTCAGACATACCTGCCTTTTGATATAATTCAAGACAGTCGATGTCAATTGAAAACCAGCTTCTGAACGTTAAAATGTGTGAAGGCATAGTATCTTGAGTTGTTAAAAAAAGAAACAGTTCCCCTCTCCAAGTCGTGTTACTCCCAGAAAAGGACGTAAAGAAAACAAACAAGATCTCCTGAATATCAGCATGTTAAAGCCCAGGGCCTGACACAGTGCTACATGTATTGCTAAGAGAGAAACACATGCTAAACTAGTGTGTAACTTGGTGTCTGGTGAGTCAGAGCTAAAAGAGGCTTTCTAGACACATTTTTTTACATGTTGAAATGGAGCTGCAGATCCATGGGTGAGAGGAGATCCTACTGATGAACATACCCTATATGAAAAGCCAGAGGAATAAACATACTTTTTGTTTATGTGCAGAAAGAGATTAATCTATTCAGGTGAGTAATGGTGTGCTGTTCTCCCTCGCTCATATGAGGACTGAAGTACTTTAATTTCACGCGTGGTAAATCAGAAGTCAGGCATCTGCTCCTGCACTGTGTTCAGTACAGGGTGGCTGAGGTTCGATTTCTGCATAGAGCTTTTACATACACTTCCTCTGAAATGTGCATTTTCTTTAAATGGGTGGGTTTGTCTGTAGAAGAGGGCAAAAGGCCATTCTCACACTGTGATTATGTAGCTTACAAAAGCAAAGAAAATAGGGCTGAAAAGGAGCAGGAAAGGCCATCTAATCCACTCCCTTGCTTTGTGGGAAGGTCAACGTTATCAAATTAACACCCCACCTGACTCTATTTGAAAACCAAAAAAATTGCTGTATATAAGGATGATAAAAACTTTTCAACTGTAGAACTGACTTCTGAGAGGTAATACAGCCCACCAGTCCTCAGGATCAGAGGTTCACAGGAAGACATCAGGCAGTCCTTTCATCTTTCCACGTTTCTATCTTGCACTTTCTCCACTGTGGACAGTGCTGATGTCCTAGTCTTATTCTAGGTTGTACTCTTAAAATCAGTAATGATTTGTTTTATCTTCAATTTTTAATTTGGAACTATAGAATATGTGCTGAATTCATAGTACAGCCTTTTGTAAAGTACCTGGAGGTGTCTTGGCATTATGAGCAGCTGGACAATTTTGGTGTTTTAGGAGACAACCGTAATTGTCAAATGAGTGCTCATTGGGATCCCTCAGAGCCCACATGACTAAGGGTCCAGATAGATCACGGAAAGAAATAAAGCAGCTACACATGTGGTTTGGGGGAGATGGGTAATTAAAGGTAAAAGAGAGGAAGGTGACAGTGAGGAGAGGTCCAGATAAGTAACAGTCTTTAAAATCTTGGAAAAGGATAGAATACAGACACACAAGCCACTGGAAAGATTTACTCAGAGATTGAAGACAACCAGAGGAACCAAAGGCATATGCTTAGCTGTATGCTTTTCTGAGCAGAATTTTTGGAGAACGGTGAGAAGAGAATGAGGATTGTTGTGGGAGCACCACGGGAAATAGAAGAGCCATAGATTTCACTTACAGTGTTACTACTGCCTGAAGGCCTGCTGCAAAAGCTGAACCCACGACTTAAGGGAAATGGCAGCCTCGTTCATGGAGATGTTGTAAGAAGTTCTTAGGAAAAAGAAAATGAAAATATAAGCCATAAGATGGGAGAAAAGCAGGGAGGCAGGGATTTAAAAGCAGCAGCAGCAGTGAAGGGACAAGGCAGTGTACTTTTGGAGCTACATATGAATGTTGCCTCCTTTGCAGCAAGTGCCAGAACTGCTCAGCTTTGCTTCATCGTTCTCACACCTATTCTGCTCATGAGACAACACTTTAATATCACCAGATGTAACCCAGATGGTACATATTAACTTATATATGGATGCTGGAAAATACGTATATAGTTTCCATTTGGAGTCTTTTAAGAATGATTTTTATATTCATTCGAAAAGTGTTCATTTTTATTTGAGCCATAAGGCAGCCAAAATACAGCTCCCAGGTGAATGAACATTTATCTATTCCACCCTGAATGATTCCAGGTTTCTGTGAGACTACTTTTGAAGATGTGGGCTCATTTCATTTCAGAAATGATTCTCACTGTCTCAACAACAATGTGTTACTGTCAAATGTCCATTATTAGGCTGAATGGAAATGAGGGGGAGATAAATTTAGAACATCTTTCATCTCATTTTCAATATTAACAACTGTTCCATAGACTTGCCAGCAGACCCAACTGTGTGACAAAGTAGAATGCCTTAATTTAAATATTTAATTATTTTTCTGAGTCTAACTTGATTTAATAAGTAATGATAATTGAAGTCGGACATGATCTTTAGATAATCAAGCAATCGAGCTTGCTCATCCGATAGAGCAGGAAGAAGTGGTGGTGGCATTTGTCATAATAATCTATGCAACATAAACACCAGTGTTTCCCCAGTGTTTGGAATCACTGACAAAGGTGATGGAAAAAAAAAAAAAAGAAAATATTCAAAAACTACAGGTAGAATATCAGAACAGTATTAAAGGACAAATTATCTCTCTTTGTTGATAGCTCCCATTTCCCTCCATCCCTCCAATTCCGTTTCTTATCCCCTGCTTTTATACCACAGTGGGCATCGTTTCTGCAATTGCTGTTTCTAGGCTTAAAACCAGAATCTTAAATGCTGTGTTTCTAGCAGAAATGGACCCTTTGCCCTGGAGAACAACAAGGAGTAAGTAAGCACTTAAAAATATCAATAAATAAATACATTCACTTTTAAAGCAGTAACTCACAGTCTGCTATTATTTCTGCTGTATAAAAGTGATTATATAGAAATGAACATAAACCCAAAACATGAACTCTGTACCCTTGAGAACAAGTGGAAAAGATATTTTCAGGCCAGTCTGGTCAATCATTGCCATAAATATGCATTATGCCATTAGATGAGAGAAAGCCTTTTCCTGGAAAGATCACCTTTCAATCAACAAAGCAGACAGCAGGGGTGATGCAAGGCTGCATGGTAGTCTTCAGTGTGCATGTCTGAAATGCTCCATGTGGGATGCTTGTTTCACCTGCTCCAAACTGCTTCTCTCACAAAGTTCCTCAAACCTCAGACTTACCCCCTTCCTTCCCATCAGCCCATTCAAAGTGTCTTCACTCCTACCATCTCCTGTCTCATAAGCATTCTATACTTACCAAAGGTGGTTGGTTCTCCTTGCACAGTTAGTAGGTGCAAATTTCCAATCTTATTTGATGCAAACCCAGACAAAATAAAAAATATTCCAAATACAGTAAGCTGTGCAAGTGGTTAGCATGATTGCACTAGAATAAACAATGAAATGACAAATCATTCTTGCTACTGCAGGATGGGAAACACCACTAGTTCTACATCTTAGGCAGAAACTTATCTTGTAAGTATATTCTATTGTTATCTGATGCAAAGATATGCACCTTGAACAATTTGCTGTTGGGTGCTGTCAGCCACTGGATTAGGTGAATTGCTGAGCTGAAGAGACAGGATAGTGCCTTTATTCCCCCCATAAGGACTATAAGTAATCTCTTAAATTATGTTTAGCTAATTCCTGTAAGTCACTGTTACTCTGATTGTTATTTTGAAAGTTCTTTCTGGTTCATGGCATTTGGTATTTACAGCATCCTTCTGGTAATTCCAAACTCCAGTGGAGTATTTTAGGTATATTCATGAGGTACGACTGTATCTGGAGAAAGTACCAAGGGAATTCCCAGCAGTAGAAAATTAATGACTATAAGAAGGACTGTAAGGTATCCTGCAGTAGCAATGGCACACATGTTCCAGCAATCACTGCCCAGTGCTTTGGAACAATCTCTCTCCTGTTATGCTGCTGCCTGTTAAATATCTTGGCATTTATCTCACAGCAGAGACCATTCGCCTGTGCCAGAGTTCTGTTCCATTGACAATGTCTCTTAATTGCCTTGTTGTTTAAATAAACAACACAAGATAATTAAGTGATAATGTCAAAGAAATAGGATGTTAGTGATAATGAGTAACCCTCTTCCACCCTAACTTCACTATCTAGAGCAGCCCAGACTCTCTGCCTGCATTCCTTTCAGCAACCTTTTGAGTTTTGAAAGGGGCTTTTTTAATAATTCAGTAAAAGTGAAAAAGTTTGGAAGAAGAATTCATGACTGCAAAACAGAGAATCAGGTGATGCCAAGGTTTTAGAAAAGTAGGACAAACCTGTGGGACAAAGAAAAGTGGTTCTGTGTGGAGAATAACCTAGCAGAAGGACCTGCCTGTTTGCTGCCTCAGTAGTCTGCGTAGTCCAGTAGTGACTAGCCCAAGAGGTTTTGTTTCTGCTCCTGACCATGCAGTCTCCTTAAGGGCTGGACAGCAGGAATGCCTCCCAGCTAATGCCAGCTACCTGGGCTGCTGTGGCACACGTGCCTTCTCTGTGACTCTGCTCACATTTCACTTTGCTCTTGCCCCGTACTGAGGGCTAATCAAAGTCATCCTTTGAGCAACCTGTTAGGCAAACATTACCGAAGCATGATTGTAAGCTATTCAGCTCTAGGAACAAAGGAATTTTAAAGTGTGTACATACACCTGGGCCACTAATAAAATAGATTGGTGGTCTTTTCCATTCATTACTCTGTTTCCTCAAATGGGGCTAATAGATCAAGATACACATCCCAAAAGATTTAATATGGAGAAATCTGGAAATATTTTTTGCATGTGGCAGTATTTTTTCCCACATCGTACTAAGAAGCCATGAAGACTGAAGATTGATGGGTCTCATTGCTCATCTGAGATTTTTTATTTATTTTGGTACTTATTGGTGTATATAGCTGACAGTGACCAGTTCTGCACGTGATGATGCCATTGTACATTTTCAAGGTATCAGAACAATCTGTTCTGGCAGAAACACATAGCTAAAAGCCAAGTGTATGAAGTGGCAGTGAAAGGAAAGAGAAGTTCCTTTGAACTTCTTTGAAGTTCTTGTTCTCTCTCCTGGCTTCCAGCTTGGCTGTACATTTTACTTCAAAGACTATAGCAGTATCATAACAGATTTGCTTCCAATTGTCTCAGTTCAAACATCTTTCCTGCTGGTTATTGATATTGATCTGACAACCTCCATCAGAGGTTTTCAGGGCACTCTTAAAGCTCTTGTGTTGGCTTCAAACTGTTCAGGCCATTTGAATGTGAAAAACCACCACGTAGACTGTCAGCCTGCTTTTGTGTCTGTCCTAGAACAGATTACACTTTACCAAGGAAGTTTTAATACTGAGAATAAAAAGTGAATTTTTGAGACAGAGGTGCAGAGTTTGCTGCGCAGTCATATCTGCCTATACCATGAACCCAGAGCTAAAACGGACTTGAAGGACTGGCTATGTGGTCTTGTTAGGTATTTAGACACTGAAGATAAGAACAGAAATGTACAGCAATCTTGCTGAATGCTGGATTCTTCAGCTGTTGATTATTGCTTTACAGCCGATCAACTGAAGGGTTAGTTTTGGAAATTAAGAAAATATGAGAACAATTGCTTCTCCTGTAGTGGGAGATCTCCCAAAACCTAAACCCTCTTCAACAATTTACAGCCTGCTTATGATAACTGACACAGGTTTGTGTCAGGCTGGCCTGAAGCAGGTTGAAGAATGACTGCCGGCTTCAAAATAGTTTTATTAGGACTGAAGCACTTACATGATGCAACGGAGACATTGGGAAATTCTGTAGGTATTTTGAGTTTTGATTTCTTTTTTGTTAGCTGTTATCTTTAGGGTTACAGACTAAATACGTAGGTTGATGAATAGGTAGCTTTCATGAGGGCTGGGCTTGTGTTAGAGAAGTAAATTATGCTGCAGCTCAGAAAAAAAATGAACTATGGAATATTTCCATACAGCAGACTAGGAAGCTGGTTTATTGATGCTGAAGAATGATCAAATCAGTACAACAGTTTGATAGTGGAACCAAATGTGAAGCCTCCACAGTTAAGATCCTAGGGACAAATGCTACTAATAGCATTTAAAGGATAATGATTAGGATACCTTTTTTCAGGCACTTTGATCAGAGAAAATGAGGATATATGGTGCATGTATCACTGATGTGAATATGACATATATATGTTTGTGTTAGCTGGAAATAACAGGCAAAGGGCTTTTACAAAACTACCATGCTGCCCACACTGGCACTGCTTCTGTGAAGAAGGCCCTGATAGAAAAATGTCTGCTTCTGTGTTTGTTTTTTTTTTTTGTAATAGGAATTTTTTTGTCATTTCATGTTCATATATTTGATTCTGACTTGCATTTTGAAGTTATTCACAGGTGAAGATACATTTTACTCATTGGAAATGGGAAATTTACTCATTATTCACTTTACTCATGGAAGTGGGAAATTGCTATGCTCCTATCCCCCAAAAAATCTCCTAAAATAAAAGAGGCACTGAGTTTTAAAGTAAGTGTTGAGCATTTGATCAGCTAACTATGCCACTAGTAGAAAGAAACAAAGAAAAGACAAATAAAATGGAAGCTTATTTGCATCTGATTTACATTATCCTGTGAGCATTGATTTCATTTTTATTTAATTCCTCTTAATACTATTCAGATTGCATACTGTAACGTTGTTGCAAATTTACAGCTGAGTTTCATTGTTCATTTAATCATCTCAGGTGTTACTGAAATAGGGAACACTGCTGCTTGAAAGATTTCCCCTGGGATTCATGGGAGCTGCCTGTATCCTGAGGCTGGAGGAGGGGGCCTGCAGATACGTTCTGGTAGTGCAGCTCTGAATTTTGATGATCATCTGTTGATAAATTGCATGGGCCATCCTGTGTCAAGACCATCATTGCTGTCTCCTCCTTTTAGTCAGCAATTTGTCTTCAACTTTACTACTTAGATTATGCTTTTTTTTCCTCCATCCCTAAACCCTTGCTTCACCTTAAATATTTGCAATAACTCACATTTCACTCTTCCTCCTTCCTCTTGTAGATAGGAACAAATGCAGTGTCAAGACTGTGCAGATGTGTTTTAACCCAGCAGGATATTTCAGTGAGTTTGATGGTGAGTTATGAAATCTTTGTGGCAAGCTCACAACACAAGAGGATCCTTTGATAAACACAAGTAACTGCAGTTTACTATGAATGTATCTTTGTCAGAGAATGTTTTTTTTCTGTTTCCTCCAGCATTTCTTGCTCTGGTTCAAGAGTCAAAAAGTTAACAGTTTTGGACAATGGGCGGTACTATCTATGATTTTCAATTCTGTTTTAACTAATGTTCTATACTGTTTGCTTAAAATTTACTGTGTCTGCAAGCAACCCCTCCTGTAAAGTTATTTACCATTCAAATTTACCATTGCTGAAAGCAAACATAAAAAGCATTATCAGGTTCTAAGTTAAGTTGTTTAAAAATTGAAACAAATAACTATGAAAAATATTTTGAAATCTTTGTTTAGCTGTAGTCTGTTTCTATTGATTGTTGTGGCTAGGAGCTCTGATCTGATGTTGCCTTTTGAACTTTTCAAATCAAGTTTTTTTCCCCATTTTTTGATAAGCAAAATTGTGATGGCATAGTAATGAACAAATGAATGAATACATAAAAATGTAAAAATTTCCCCTCAGGCAACAAATTTGCTGATATTAATGCTGGAAGCGAGGGTTAAGTGCTATGTGACAGAAACTGGCTTGGCTGTTGCAAAAGGAGCTGCTCGTTTTGATCAACAGCAAAACATTTGCCTTCGAATCTTGAGACTTCAGTCCCAGTTGGAGCAGCAACCTTTCCCCTATAATTAATTTTTGTGTGCTGTAGTCCATTAGAGAAGAGAGTGACAGCCTCTGGACACAGATTACTGTCTTACATATGGCCCAAAGGAACACTATGGTCTTAATTAAAGGTAGCTCAATATGTCAGCCATTGCAATAGTTGGAGCATTTTAAATACTGTGTCAGTATCTAACCACCTTAAATGAATTCCGGTAGCAAGAAAACTAAGTCATTTAAAGGCAGCTCATGTTCTCCGTAAGTTTTGCAGGACTGCTATTGGGAATACTTGATAATTTATGAAGGCTTACACCACCAAATTAATTACATTTTCCTGATGCCACATTTCTTTTTCATACAAGCTAGCCCTGAATTATAAGTAACAATATTGTCCTTGTTCATTCCTTCAGTACGGGAGACGGCTTACTAATAACACCAGTAGAATTCAGTTGCTGTATTTCAGAAGTGTCATTTATTAAACACCACTACAGTTAAGGTGGTATATGCTCCTCTAATATTAACACTGATTTCTGCTGTATGTATTACTACATCTCAGTTCTGAGTCTTTGGCATGGGTTTCATCTGGGAGCAATTTTTACAGTTGAGAAAAAATAAATTTTGAGGAAGCGGCCAATGCAGAGACTTCTCATGCTATGCAGGAGGTACAATGTCACACAGTCCACTGTTTTCTGTGGGAATGAGGTTATGCTACAAGCCTCTCTTCTGACAAACAAAATCTCCTTGGGGTCCTTACCATAGGTAACTCACTGTTTTCTGTTGTCAGTGGGTTTCCTCTGAGGTCCTGCAATCCTGAATTGTGCTCGGGTTTTGCATAGCAGATACTTCTTGGAAAGTTTGACAAACTCTCCTGATGTGGTTGGTTTAGAAAGAATGAATATTTTTCTTTAAATTAAAATAAAATCAATTTGAATAGATATAAGTATGGTTAACCCCTGAACTGCAATGAGTAAGGAAAGAAATAAATGGAACATCTCTTTTCTTGAATAAGATTTTAGAATATTGAAAGTTTCTTTTGTACATCTTCCTATTCCTTGAAATAAAAAAATGGACTGGAGATAAAATTCAAAAAGGAGATTTTTTTTTTCACAGAAAATCTCACTTTCCTGCAGTTCTTTTAAATACTGAAGTTTGATCCATGAAAGAAGCATGCTGTTGTGAAATTTCAACAGACTCAAGGGAAAAATATGCTTCCATCCAGAAAAGAGCAGAAGTAAGAAAATAACAAAATTTCTCTGTCTGTCCTCAGTCTTATAAACAAATTGTGAATTTAAAAGCTAATTATGTTATGTAAATAGCATCATTCTAAGGCAATGTATTTTATTCATCAAACAAACAAATATGCCACAGCCCTAGTCAGAATAGAAAATGAAATAAGGAAAATTAAATGCAAATAAACCTTCTTAATGTGAGATTAAGGGCTATATCTTGGCAAACCATTGGCACTCAGAATATATTTTGATGTAAGATGACTTTTCAGAGTGGGCCATAGAGCAAGAGATCCCAAAGTTAATTACAATCGGGTTATTTTCTATTTTCAGTTGTCAGTGTTGGGTGGCCCCTTTGCTGCAAAAACTTGAAGAAACCATAATGTTTAAGAACTTATATTAAACTTGCAATGTAGGCTTCATTCAGATCACGTGAGTGTTTTCAAAACTTAGACACAAACACTACTAATGATTTGAGCTATTAGAGTAATATGTTCTTCAGTTTTTCTTGAAATAAACCAACCTCTTCCAAACCTGCTTTAGTTCAGTATGTATTTTGAAAGAAAAGGTGAGGTGTAGGCAAATCACGTCATCTTTTGGCTTTTTCTCTTGGAGAAAGTTGGCATGTTCTTATGGGCACAGGAAGAGGTGGGAATTAGAGGAAAGGAGGGCTTGAGAAATGAATCAGGAATGCTGAAAAGTTTGCCAGGATAGGAGGCCTGTAATTTAGTTATCTTCATGGTGGAGTATGGTTTAGGTTGGAAGATAAACCAAGAAGGAGAGAACAAATTGACATTGGGAGAAATCAACGGCATCACAAGAGTTCTGCCAGAAACATTTTGTGAACACCATGTACGACTGCAGGAACCAAATATAGGGATAAATCAGGTCAGACATTAGCAGTGCTGACCATCAGTGGAAAAAGTAGTAAATAAGGAAGAGAAAAACTGGAGAAAAACCCCATATATGCTGGAAGGAAAAACAAGGAGATTGTGAATTTAGTTTACTGAAGCTGACAGGCTAACATTCACTGAAAGGATAGGGAAGGATGACAGCAAAAGAGACTGAATCCCGTTTGGATGAATGAGTGAACTTCCAAGTAAGGACAGATAGCGGTGAGAATGCAATATGGAAGGGTTAGCTGGCAAGTCAGTGGCAGCAATACAAAGGAGAAATTAAATGGTTCAGGAGGTAAAAGAAGAGATGGAAATATATAAGAAAGATGAATAAAAGACATTTTTGCACTATGGCTATGTCTGGGATCAGTTGCCCTCTGGATGGTTTCTGCTACCACTTTTACCTAAAGTGTTTGACCCATAACAACAGGGTCTCACCCCACTTTGATTTCCTGCCAGAGTCTTGCTTGGCAATGGGAACCCTGAAAGGATGTTCAGGCAAAGACATCCAGACCTCTGTGAGAAGCAGTATCTTGGGAAAATGAAGTTGTAAGAGAAAAGGAAGAGAGAAAAGGGGGTTCAATTAGGGATAGGGGTGTCAAAGTTAGGGTAAAAAAAGTGGAAAGGACTGAAATGTTGGGATCAAGTCTAGGAAGGGAAGAGGAGCAGCTGTTGTAGTAGATTCTGTAGTTGTCTTCATGTGAAAAGCAGTACAGCTGGGAAAGAAGAGGAAGAAAAAAGCCCCTTGAGCTAACAGGAACATGACAAAAGTGCGATGAATGTGGGAAGGGATCTGTAGGATGCAAAGCCCAACAAAGAGCAGGACAAAATAGGATTGGGGTGAAAAGACCCTCTTTCAACACAGTCATTGGGAAATGCAATTCAGAAAAACCCAAAATATACCATGAAAGCAATATGTGTAGATGTACCCTATTTGGAACATGCTGGAGGATCTTGCATCCTCTTTCTACAAGGGAGTGAAAAAGTTATTGGACAACACTACAGGATAGGTGCAGGAAAAATAATTTTGGAGCTCACAGCTCTCCCACATAAGGCTTAACACTTTGTCCAGTTAGGTCTTTTGCTGCAGTATTTTCCTTTCTACTTCATTATGGAGTCACTCTCCACTTTTCAGCTGTATCAGTCACATGTGTATTAAAGGCCAACTTTCAAACATTAGTGATTCTGCAGAGAAGACTATGCTGAACTAACGGTGAATTATGTTTTCTGCTGCATTTAGTCTTCAGCTCTGAATAATGTTTGGTCATCTTCACATTATGTTAAGTACAATGGAAGTTGAAGGCCTTCCAGGTAGTGACATCTGGTTGTGCTACTTTACAGTACAAAAATTGCCTCAGGGAACTAAGCCTCAAGTAGTTCAGCATCTGTTTCAGGTTGTTTCAAGAGATGGTATACTCCTTGTAAGCTTGCCCATGAAGAATTCTTACATGAGCTTTGATAGCAGAAACATTTTTCTACTTTTTCTGCAGCATTCAGTTAGAAGTTTACTTTTTTTGTAAGTATTTGTTTGTGCTCTGAAATTTAGATCAATCTGAAAGTAGCTGGTAAAAAACTGAGGTAGTCAAACATCAGTAATACTGTAAATACTTGCAAGGGCAAAGGTATATTCAACAGCCCTTCACACAGTCAAGACTTTTTAGCTGGAATGGTACTGAACATGTTTTGTCCCCATCTCTGCTTAAAACTAGAGGAAATCCAGGTCTTTGTCAGCCCATTCAGAAGCTTGCCATCTGTTCTCACCCTCTGTCTTCTGATACTAATAATGTCCTTTAATTTCTCTTTCCCGTAGTCAAATTCTCTGTAACAGTTGCACAGCAGGCAATAACTCAAAGCAAAATCCTTCCTAGAAGACAAAGGACATTTGATTTCTGAGCAAAAATGAGGTTTTTCATCTTTCACTCTGTCTTGAACTAATGGCTCCTGAGTTTACACTGTTTGCATGCTCAAGATTGTTTTATTTTGACCTGAAATCTAACAAATTGGGAAGAACACCAGTTAAATGGTATTGGATCTTTTAGTGTACAAGCATAAATTGTCAACTAATGGCTTCCCTAGCTCAGGCCATATTAACTGTGAAACCACAGGATGGTGCTGCTGTAAGTGGTCTGGGTTTAGTCTACGTCAGCTCAACAAACAAGAATGCACTTTGCCTTCCTCTCCTACAGAGGCAACAAAAATGACTCAACATGAATCAGTTGCTCTGTTGTCACACAACACATTTACAGCAATGCGCTATTTGTTTTCAAAGTGTCAGGATGACAGACAGAGCTTTGTCCTCTTGTTGTCTCTCCTTCAGTACCTCTGATGGTTGGGCAACCCTACCTGCTGGGAGCTTCTTTATAAAATATAGTTACATTTCAAGCAATTGTCTGACATAGAAAGTGTTAAGGAAGAAATAATGTGAGATCCCTGAGGATGGCACACCCAGACTCAATAGTGCAGCCAGACTTGTGCATATCACAGGAGCTGTTGCCATAACTTTAATATAAGTGAAACATCCCACACTTCTAATCATTTGAAAGAAAAGGCCAGAATGGTTGGGTATTTGCCAGCTACATCAGCATGTAAATAATTCTCTCTACATGTGATTGTTGTAGTTCTCCCTTGAGCCACAAGTATTTGGGATCCAAAGCTGATCCTTAAGAAAACAGTCACAGACTTTGTAGCAAATTTCTCCAAGGATTATTGTAAAGGTCTTCTGATTAATCTTGCTGGGAAGCCTAGAAGGTAATTACCTATGCTCCTCTAGCTACTGTCCCTGTCCCTTGGGTACACCGGTGGATATCTGGAGGTCGACATAAGCAGGAGGCTGCTGTGCTGATTTAGAAATCCTCCATTACTTCATGCCACTTCTTTTCTGCCAGGGCTGCTGTGCTACAGTGGGAGGGAGCACGTGTCTGTGCCTCAGGGCCACCATTCCTGCAGTTGGCACACTGAGATGCCCAGCAGATGTGACTTTGCACTGTGGCTGAGGGCGGTGCTTGGGGGTGTTCATTGGCACACACTTCAGCCATTTCTGCTGCAGGGTGATAACTGCTGGCAGATGACTCTGAGCATCTAGAAGCTTTAAAATGTCCCAGAAAATTCCCCATGGGCTTTTTGTCAGTCTTTGCATTGTGCCACTCTCATTAGTTTGCCTGTATTGCTTGTCCTAGTCTAAGAAAAACTGTTGAATGAAAGGGACACCTTTTGTGGTAAAAATAACATTAATCTCTGCTGGATTATGATTTCTTTTATCTGTCTATTAGCAAAAAAAAAAAAAAAAAAAAAGAAAAGTATAGGAAAAAGGTATATGCAGGAGCATCTTAGACTCATAATAGGCTCATAAGAATGTCGTGGTTTGTTATACTCAATTAAGTGGTTTGGTTTTGCTGGGTCTGCATGAATAGTGTTTTAGGAGAACTCCTTTAAGTGAGAACAATCTCTTTTTAAATTCTTATTTGTGATCTGTGCCTTAGAGAGATGCTTGAGTAGATATGGAGATACTAAGCAGTTCAGTATTGCCTTTGCGATGAAACAGGAGGCTTTTTGGTCTTCTAGATTCTGGGGTTGCTTTTTAAGTTAAATTGGTTTGTCATAGTTTACTACTGGCTACCCCACACACAGTGTACGTCTCCCATGGCTTACACATGAGCAATTCAGGAAGGAAGAATGAGGATTTCCTCAAGCCTGTTATGTGGTCAAAAAATATACTTTATCACCTTTAAACTTTTTGTAGTAAAGTTGGGTTGATCATACACAAATAGCTGATGGTTCCAAAACCTTATACAACTCCTAGCTAAAAGAAAACTCAATTAATTGTATTCTGTAGCTTCTTTATGCTCTTTTCTGTCAGATCTTTTTACTCCACAGTTTATATTTAGTCTATCTAGAAGGCTCCTGGTAATGCGCAGCACAAATAAATCAAGTCCTTATGTAGATCTACTATGTCTGTCATCAGCAGTAAAGAAGTGTTTCAGAAAAAAGGTGAAAGCAAGTACCAATGTTTTGCCTTATAAATGTCCAACATGAGAAGCTCAGAGCACAGTAGCTTTGCTGAGAACTTCCTAACAGGCTTTATGAAGACCTGTACTTTATTATTTCTGGTTGCTGGTCTGTGGGCAGCTCTGAAGCCACTGATCTCCACCCCATCAGACCTCTTGAAATCAAGATGAGCAGTTGGGTTTTCCTCCTTGAAAAGACAGCTGAAGAGGAAAGAAAGTAAGATTTGGTCCTGAAGGTTAATCTGTGGGGCAGTCCCAGGGGCATGAGCTCAGAGGTGGCATAGTCTCATAGCATTGGTCTTGGACCCATAGGAGGCCATTCTTTTCTGAGTGCACCACCTGCTGATGTGCCTCAGTATCCTCTCTACTGCAGCAACATCACTCAGAACATTCTAATCTGTATTTCTTCAGTGTGACCCCTTCATAAATTAGTAATCTCTGCTTTCCAATATGCAGGCATAATCAGCTGAACTCTCTGACAGTGCTGGCATCCTTTGGTTGGAGGTAAAGAACATGGCTTTTGGCATTTGGGCATTCCCATGGGCTGGTGACCAGGTTAGCCTGTGCTTGGCAGCACAGAGCAACACTGTTGCTGGGTTGGTGAAGAAGTGCCTGTGCTTGGTGACCTTTCCTACCTTTCTGCATCCTTCTCTGCCATACTTTCTCTGCCCTTCATCCAGGCATCATCCATGTGCTGGGATAAATGTGTGAGAAAAGGAAGGTACCCTACCAGTGAGGTCCTGTTTATGTGTTAGGGAAAATCCACCTCCAGCCTTAACCACTGACAAAGAACATCTTCATCTCAGAATTACTCCTTATATGCTGATCTCTAGTGGATTCAGCACCATACAAGTCCTTCTTTCTGAGTGTCTCTCACCTTCACTTCTTTTCTGCATTTGGGCAGAAAAGGATTTCTTTCTCTTGCTGGCTAGAGGAGATGATGTCACAAGGAGAAAGAGCCTGGGTGGCCAATTCACAGGTGGTGAAAGAACTGGGAAGGGTCTCCAGATGGCTGACGCAAGGGCTCGTAAAATGATGAGGGCCCAGCCCTGAATGTTCCTTCAAACCTAAATGTTTGTGTTACCAAGCCATCATGTAAAACTATATAAACATTTTCACATGTTGAACTACAGATTAACTGTGGTGCTTATGATGATAATTAAAACCACAAACACAACATATTGTGAAAAATTCCACATGCACATTTAAGTTCCAGGCTTGCAGTCATGGAAAGGCATTGGTGAGTGTCTCTTGAAAGTTATTCTTTGTATTTGACAAATCTTAGGCAATGCTGAGGATCTTGAAGAACAGAACCTCATTCTTCATAGAATTTGGAGAAAGTCTTTCATTTTTTTTCTGGAGTTATTGTTTAGATCACAATTTATATTTTTTTTAATACTTTTCAAGGTAAAAGAAACCTACATATAGGAGTTTGATGTGATCTGTATTTAATTTTTCAGACTTATATTTCAGATTAAGTGCCTAGAAAAGAAACTTTAATTCTTTACTATTTCAAGCCATTAAAAAGAGTGTAAATCTGCTGGGTGAGGGGGGAAAAAGAATTTTCAAAAGTATGTTTTATTTTGGGCTTGTAATTCTTTTCATTCAATGTTTGCAACAGCAAGCCAATTTTTTTTTGAATACTGCTTTAAGTATCTTCCTTTGAGGATGGTTTGTCATATTTGTTTCCTATGCCACAAACTTTACTGTCCAGCACTGAGTCTGCAGCTGGGTCTCAGAGCAGAGTGAGGCAGAATGTTTACTTGGGGTACTGCTGTTCCATGAAGAAACACCAATTACTCTGAAATGTAACAGCCACGTCAGCAGCTGAAGAAAATAAAACTGGACCCTGAATAATTATTATCGTATGTGTATTTTTATTTTTTTAACTGGTCTCATAAATTTTTAAAAGTTTGCAATGTGGTTTTGAATGTTGGTGGTGAGACTAGAAATGAGGCAAGCAGCAGTATCCTCTCCAAAGCAGTCTAGAGGCCAAGACACAGAGGTCATGGATCTTACAGACAGAATGGATACAGGAGAGTAACTGCCTGATGTAGGTAAAAATTTACACTGTTTTCTCAAATTGCAACTCAAAATGCATTTGCTCTTTTGACTTCTCTAACCTCATTGAACTGCTTATATTCTAATGTGATCCTACAGTGAGCTTGCTGTTCACCTAGTTTTGAGCCTAACTCTCCTCTAAAGTTGTGCCTGCACAGTGCAAAGTGGCACTGCGGGAGAGAGACTGAGACTGCTCCCAGCAAACAGGGGTATCTCCACTGCACACCACTGCTACAAGCACAAAAATAGTGGAGAGAGCTGGGGACACCATAATGTTGTCACAGCGTGGATGGGGCTGTTTAAGGGATCTTTACGCCATCCTGTGCTAAGCAGTAGAGATGTGCCTAAATTACAGTAGTAGCAGCCCAATCAAGTAGTAGCAAAAGTTTAATGACACAGGAAAACCGTTAAAAATACTGAGGGTTTTTTTTTCCACAATCAGAAGTGTTCAATATTTTGGATACATAAATAAATAAAAATAATGACAAAGTATCATGGGTCATGTTTATGATTCAAACAGATAGAGAGTCCAGGGTATTTCAAGAGGAAGAGTTCTAAATATATTTTTGTTTGTTTTAAAAGAGAAGCTAATTTTCTGCTATAAAATGTTTTGTCAAAATTGTTGAACTTATTTTTAAATTTTGTTTTATGCAGTGTTTTCTTCTCCATTGAGTTTCTGATAATTTTCAAATTTTTAAAGTTCTCCATGAACAAGACTCAAAACTGAGCAAAGCCATATTTCTTTCCATTAAAAGATTTTTTTTCACACAAAAGATAATATTTTAAGAAATCAACAACAGTTTTTGTGAAATATTACGCTTCAGGGGGGAAAAAACAAACCCTACAAAAACACACAAAAAGAAGTGATACTTCTGTAAAATAGACGTGATGTTAAATTTTGAGCAGCTGCAATCCAAAACAACACCTTGCAGAGTGTCAAAAAATTACAGCTACAGAGTCAGCAAAACACAGGTGTAAAGGGCTCCCTCTGTGGAGCACAACTAGCTGTGATGTCTGCTGTGTGTTTGAGTGTATTAGGATGTTGTCTTGGGAAGTCTTGCTGGAAATCTTCTCTGGGAACCTGAATTCAGTGTGAGAGAAACATCACACTGGGCTGTTCAGCTTGAACCTTGCTCTGATCTTGTCCTGACACATACCATTATTATTACTATTATTTTTAGGTTTGAGTTGTGGGCTTTTTTTTGCTCTGCATTAATGCAACCAAGATCATAACAGCAGCATATGCACAACAAAGCTGCTAACTGAGGAAATATCAGGCTTACAACACTTCTTTGCACCACAGTTGCTTATCAATGAAGCGTGTATATAGCCTAATTAACATAACTGGAACGACTATAATTATGCCATCATTTTGTTTACTTTAGCACATTCTGTTGAGGTATATGGGTAGCAATATTTGTTATTGAAATATTCCCCCTTGCTACACTCAGGCTTTTTAATTATCTTGTTAGTCTATTTTATCTGTGGTGTGACTTAGTTGCTTAAAAGTGAGGAAAGTGTTAAAGTCCACAAACTCTTGGCTTACACAATCGTCTCTATTTTGGATCTTGGTCATAATCTGATAAAACTTTGAGTAGTTTTCCCTCATGCAAGTAAGGCAGTCCTGTTACAATTAATGTCACTATTGTCTTAAGGCTTTGGAAGATAGAAGCCTAAAAATAAAAATAATCAAGAACATACACAGCTGAAAGGCTTTCAGGCTCCTATTTGAGAAAGTGAAATGCAAGTGAAGCTTAGTTTAGGATAGTACTGCTATACAAAGACAATGAAAGAAAATTTTATAAAACATTTCTTTTACCCTGGCTTAGACTGCCCTACTGAAAAGAAATTGCATCCACTTTTGATACAAACAAGATATCTCTCCCAGAAATGTTTCCAAAGGAGGTTCCTAGTGCAGCAGGGTGAAGCTTGCTTCAGCTTTTGTACAGTCCGTGTGGACATCTGCATCTTCATGGCTTCAGCAGTGGTGTGACCAATGTTCTCTAGGTCTATGAAAGCCTGAGCATCTTTGGTGTGTCGTGTGACCGCAGCTCAGGAGAAGCAACCACAGCACATTCCTAACCCTCAAGCTCCTTGTCTTAGTGCAGGCAGAGAAAGCAAGGGCACATAGGATGTCAGTCCTTGCTGACAGGAGTTTCTGGAGGTTTGAGACTGTAGAAATGCTTGTGATGCTGTTGCCTTGAACTTCCCTCACCCTCATGCACCAACTGCACAGGCACACAAAGCCCTTCACCAGTTCTCACCAATAGAAGTGGTGCACAACCAGGTCACCCATCAGAGACCTGGATCGTCAGCTCCCTTGTATTTCACTAGGGTTAATGCCTCCCAGTTTCTGATGGTGTGCAGAGCATTAATAATCTAAGTCACATTTGTACAGCGATATGATTTCATAATTAGGAATGTCAAGAGTATATTTTAAGGTAAGTATATTTAAATTAATAGAGATGTACTGAGCATGTTGACAATTTACTGCACCTTTGGGAGTAGTCCAGGGCCTTTCTTCATATTAAAGGAATAACAAAGGTTCTCTCAGGTCTCTTTTGAGTTTGCTGATTAGTTGAAAATCTTTTTTTTTTTTACTTTCGATGGACCCAAACTGTTCATGGCAGTGTTTTTATTGGGAGAGTACCTCCTATGTGCAAGCTGTCATACTTACAGTCATTCCTAATAGGGAACAAGTTTACTGCTCAAGCAGACACGTACCACAGATGAAGTGCCTTCAGCACGTGGCAGGTCAGAGGTGTTTTAATCTTCCCAGGGATCTTCTGATGAAAACTGAATGGCTTGCGACCTTCACTGTCCTCTCCCTTACGAGCCCATTTACACAAAGACAATATAGATGTCTAATTTAAAGACACCAAAAATTGCAATCACATCACAGTCAAAAGAAGAGGAAGAAATGAAGAACAGCACATTTCAAGCCTGGTAAAGAAATCTCACAGCAGCTTTGCTGTCCCCCTGCATTTCTTTTCACTCCTGATCAGGCACCATACGTAAATGAACACTGTTTACATACAAGTTCTCTCTTAGAGTTATATCAGCTACTCCTAATAAAAGCTCAATATGTGGAACTTAATCATCTACCAGATGTTTTTATTTTCCAGTTCTTATTTTTTATTTAAAATTGCTCATGGGATTTTCCAGTCACTTGGATCTGATTTAAATGCATAGAACCAAAACCATCTCTGAAAATACATTGTTAAAGTGATGCAGTTTTACATAAGAGATTAATTTTATCCACACACCATATTTTTTTAAGAATAAAAAAATCTTGTTACCAGAACTCAAACAAATATATACTCCTTCTAGCCCCTGGCCATCACCACGAAGAATTGAGTTCATAACCTTTGGAGACAAACATACGCATGCAACCCTTTCCATCTCACTGCCATCCCAAGGACTTTAACATTGAAATGACAGCTGATTCCCTCTCCTTTTGTTATACAGGCATAAAGGCAGAGAGAGGACTGAGGCTCGGAGCCAAATATCTCAATGTCCAGTGCAAGAATTGGACTTGTAACTTAAGAATTGCAAGGTTAAACTATGTCAGGGTGTGAAACTAGTCACGATTTTTGTCCATCTCCTGCTCTCTTTCTCTGACATACTTATGACATTTTCATTGCAGCCATTAGCTGGTAATAGGGCACACAGAAGTGTTTTGTGGGGTGTAAAGAGCAGGAACCAAATGTTGTGACATGCCTGCTGGTGACCATGGCTGACTTGCTGATCCTTGTCTTCTGCTTTCATGCTCCTGTTTCAGACACTACATATGCAAATGTCTTTCTGCTGTTTGTTAAATTGTCCTTGAAGTCTAACCCTTTCTATTCCCAGCTTGCCTTCTCTTAAGTACACTGTCAGTCATGTTAGGGCTTTCTAGATGTGTGAGGGTTTAGTGGGTTTTATGCAAGACATTAGTTTCCCTTGCTAAAAATATATGCTTTAATTTTCCATTGTGATTTCTTGAATTCAGAATGAAGAAGAGGACTCCATTCTGGTTTAGACAGCTTTCTAGTGTGTTGTGTTGTGTTATGTTGTCTTCTGGGAAAATAACCTCACAGTGCCTAGTCATGGGGCCCTGCTGCCTTGGAGAGGTGACGTAAGACCCTTGCCCCTTGCACGAAGAGAGCCTTCCTTGCTCTATCTGCTGGGGCTCCCAGCAATACCATGCTGTGAGTCATTTTACCATCGCTGTTGTCATCTCTGAAAGGAAACATGGGTTTGCCCTTTATTTTGATGGTGCTTGTGCTTGCTGCTTGAACTCTTGCCCTCCCTGTTCCTTTCCTACCATGAACACTGCTTCTGCTCCCCGTCCCTTCCCATGCAGTCCTCTTGGCCTTTGCCCTTTCTTTTCCTCTTGTACAGCTTGTGTTTCCCTTGTACGAGGTTATCTCAACAGTGTGCATGAAACTCCTCTGCTAACCATATGGCATTTGTGCAGCTGCACACCCCACTCAGCTTTACTCCATGCCTTCTTTATTTACTCTAGGTGCAGGTGACAGCAGCGTGGGCTGGAGCAACCAGCTGGTGCTGTCAGGAAGAGCAATAGGTAACATTTTACTTCAACAAGACTGAACTCCCATAGTCACTAACACCTTGCCTGTGTGACCAACCTCTTGCTGTACGCAACTGGGAAACAAGCAGCATCTTCCTTCAAAGAAGGGAATTTTTGAAAAATACGAGAATGAGTGAGGAATGAACATGCTGTTAAAAGGATCTTGGCACATCCCATGCACAGCTGATGATGTACCTGGTTTTGTGAGGATCCCCAGGTCCCGTCCACTGCTGTGGTCCACAGGGAAGTGTCTGTAACAGGCAAGGCAAGAGCAACAGACAACTAAAATTGTGAGTACAACCCCTGTGTCACTCATCTTGCAGCACAGAACCAAAATTCTTGAATAAAGAGCCTGAAGGTATTTAATGACCACAACTGGCAGAGGTTTATGGTGTACTTACATGCACACTTCCCAAACATTGTTCTTTTAATAAGATCATGTTGGTCACTGCAGTTGTGGAAGTATTTGTTCATGTGCAATGCCTGCCTCAAACCCCTGCCTTTGCAGAGGACAGTTGCTCTGCTGAACACTTCCTACCTTAGTGATTTCCCAACAGAAACTAATCTTTTTCCCAGACCAAAATGTCCCTTAGAATCCCAAACTGAGACACGTTATGAAAAATATAGCATTTTGATTCAAACCATCTATTGTTTAACTGTGTTGTTTTTATCAGCAAATTGCTTTCTTTTAAAAATTCTCACATGACAAGTCATGTTGTAATGCGTTACTTCAGGCTGTATCTTTCATGTTGCATTAGAGTAAGTCAAGCTTAACATAATTTGATGTTTGCAACCTGCTTCAAACATGGCATGTGAAAGATTTGAAAGAGATGCATCTTTCAGGGGAAACAAAGAGTTTATAGATTTATTTTTTCTTTATTTGCATTTTTCTCCCTTTTTAGTTTCAAGCTGAAGATAAATAGTGGGACTGTTAAAGAGTTAATGCGTCTATATTTCCTACTTGTAAAAATTCTTTCAACTTTCAATTGTTTGTTTGATTTCTGCTTTATATTTCCCAGTTTTCTGAAAGAAAAATCTACCCTGTGACTATTAGGAAAAAGTTTTCTAGAAAGCAGCAATTAGATTGGAGAAAGAATGGATATATGTTCTCTTAAGGGGTGCTGATAACAGAAGAGGGAGGGGATTGTCCCACTCTGCTCTGCACTAGTGTGGCCTCACCTTGAGTATTGTGTGCAGTTTGGGGCAACACAATATAAGAAAAATATTAAGCTATTAGAGAGAATCCAAAGGAGGGCCACAAGGATGGCAAAGGGTTTGGAGAGGAAGCCACATGAGAAGTGGCTGTGGTCACTTGGTTTGTTCAGCCTGGAGAAGAGGAGACTGAGGAGAGACCTTATTGTGATCTTCAACATCCTTACAAGTGGAAGCAGAGGAGCAGGTACTGATCTCTTCACTCTTGTGAACAGTAACAGGACTTTAGGAAATAGCATGAAGCTGAATCAAGGGAGGTTTAGGTCAGATATTAGGAAAAAGTTTTTCACCCAAAGGACGGCTGAGCACTGGAACAGACTCCATAGGGAAGTGGTCACAGCACCAAGCCTGACAGGTGTGAGAGTTCAAGAAGCGTTTGGACAATGCTCTCAGGCACGTGGTGTGATTCCTGGGGTCTCCTGCACAGGGCCAGGAATTGGACTGGATGATCCTGATGGATCCCTTTCAGCATATTCAGCATATTCTGTGATTCTATAAACTATAACTTTACATTCTGTCCCAGCAATGCAAATCTGATCAAGAATAACCTTGGTCAAAATGGGCCTGAACTGTTTTATTTGTGTTTTCTTTTAACCTGGGAACACCCATAACTGTCCTTCCAAGGCAGTTGTCCTTTGGTTTAGCAATTTTTCTAATTGACTCAATAAATTGCAACAATTAAGTTCTGAAGTAGGTCTCCAGTAGATGAAGCAAAAGAAAAGAGGAAAACCCACCCTGAAGCCCCAAACCTGATACTTAAATAGAAGTCTAACTTTAAAATACCCCTCCTTCCATTTCTGAAGTTTCCTATTACACAACTATTGGAAATAACAAGAGAGCAACCTCAGTACAAGCATCAGCACCCAGTGGTTTTTTGTAAACCAAAGTGTATATTTTTGTTTAGACTCCCTGAAGTTGCATGTTGAACCAAGCAGAGATGTTATGAACAGAGTATGTGGTCTCTATCTCTTGGGGCTGGTTACAAATGATCAAGGATAAAGTAGAGATAATACCAATAAAAATATTTTTGTTTCCAAAATAGAAATATCTCCTGGTTTCACAAAGACTAAGTACTTGGTGCACTCTTTCACTTGCCTAACAAGTGGGGAGGATAGAGATAATAGTATTTCCTACCTCATGGCTATTGATTCATCTGCATTTAAACAGAAAATGAAGGTAAGTTTAATGCTCTTCGCATTACCATAGAGTTAGCCACTCTTGTTTCTAAGTGAGAATTTCAAAAGCTGGCAGGTTATTGAGTTTTGCTGCCAACTATTTGATTTAGTAATATAACTCAAGGAGTAGTGGATAGAATAACCCACTGATGTGCAAGTAGACAGTATGTCAAAACCTTGCTGCAACGGATGCCTCATTGTTGCCATGTGCACTGGGTCAGACTGCCAGTAACATCCAATTCCTTGAGCAATAGTTAAAGGTCTTTACAGCAAGCCAATATAAATCTAGAAAGTCAGCCAGAATCTCATACTAAATTTTTCCAGAGCATGTGCCAGAAGGTGTCTGTTGTTGTAAGCACCTAGCTAAGTATTCTGATTTGTAGTGCTGCTAAATGCTCTCAGTGCCAGCTCTCTTCATACATGAGCAGCAGTGGAAATTATTTATTATAGGTAGTTTTGCTACAAAAGGGAGGGGGTCTCTGGGAGCTTCCCACTTACTTGCTACATGCTGATGAGTCCTCCTGGTTGTCTCTGGTTACCAAAAGGTGCTTCCCTCTATGTCCCCTAAAACACCAGCTCTTAAACAGTCAGTGCATGTCTGCAAGGACAGAAAAAAACAGCAGTGTGGACTGTTTACATTAGTTCCCTATTATTCTGAGTTGCCAGTCTTTCAAAGAAAAATGCTTTTAAGTAAGCTAGTTACCTTCAAATCACCCTTAACATAAGTCAGGTTAAGGTAAAAGCCAAAAAAAAAGTATAAATTCGTAACATCCAAAGCTAACTGTGAAGACAAAGGTTTTTGCAAGGTGTGGGCAGAAGGAAAGCAAAAACCCCACACAATGTGTACACATGAAGCTGAAACCAAAGTTGATTCTTACTACAGCCAATGAAAGTGCCAAAGGTGCCTCATCATTGATTTTGGCCTCCATCGTGCCCACAGTATCAGGTTGCAGTCCTTCAAGAGGAGTGTCCAGGGCAAGGCCACCAACTCTAAATCACCTCTCCAGGGGTCCTTGGCATTGCCATGGATGTCAGCTTTCCCACGCAGGCAGCACAGGTCATTCTTTGGAAGCTCAAACTGACTGCTCCCTTTCAGCCCGCTCATGAGAGGCATGATGGACGTTGACTCTTGGTGAACCTTGACCAACTTTTCATGTGATGTATGCAAATTTTCCTTCCAAAAAAATAATTGGAAGTTCTAATCTTTTAAGAGATAGTCATACAGTGTGCAAAAACCCTTGATAAAATATCCAAATAGATACAGCATGGAAAACAAATAAATCCTGGTGATGATAAAAGGCTAATCCAATAAAATAATCTGATCAAAAGATCAGTCTTGTAAAATCAATTACATTTGTCTTCAAATACAAAGACATAGGCAAGGTTTTTAGAAGAAATACATTCTCTGTAGGGATTAAACCACAAATTGATTTATGAATAAACTCCCCTAAGAGAAACTAGGATATAATTCCTAGAGGATCTCTATCCAGAACCAATGGGAATTTTGTCTCTTTTATACTAGTTTAGCAACTCACTTGAAAACATGTAAACAATGTTTGGTATACAGCATGTGATTAATTGCATACACTGTTTTGTCTCAGTGCTTTCAATGAAGAACAACAGCAAGCTGTAAAACCTTCTGCTCCAGATCATTCTTTCAAAATAAATCCAGTTCATATGCTCTGTGAGGACTGGTATTTCAAAGTGATAACCGGCAATTTATAAATCACCCACTTTATTTTGTAACGAGACAGCACATCTGTAATCCATATTTATTTGCCATTAATAACTATGATGGTGCTGCTGCATTGATTGTTTCATATCCTGTGCATTTCACCTTAGTAACTAACCTTGAAGAAGAGCAAAGAGGAGCACTTTTCCCCATTTTCTTCCACAGTCAGAGAATATTCTAAGATAATGGTTTCAAATAAATTTAAATAGGTTACTGAACTAACAGATGCTGAATATTTTCATTACTTTATTAATGAAATGTGTATTTGCATCATTTATGTTTTATTCCTTTTTCAGATATCCACATCAAATATGAAAGATGAGCAACAAGAGGAAATATTTTATTTCATTTTAAAAAACATTCAACATGTCACTTCAGGGTTGGTAACAGTGTGACTTTGCATGCCTCCAAGATTTCTAAAATTGTAAAAATGGATTTTGGGAAAATGGTAGGACTAGACTACCAGGAGAGAGATTTAACAGCAAGAAGATTGATGACAATCAAGTCTGCTAAGGAGTTGTTGTAACTGGCCAAGGTTCATTCCCTGCCTGCCCCTAGAATATGCTGCCTGAGGCAAAAAAATGTGTAACCTGAACTGTTCCTATTTGCTCTTCTCATCTCCCTACCTTAGGAAACTACTACACAAATTGCAAGAGCCCTACCAGAAAGGAGTCAAAGAAAAGGCTCCAGTCATGCCACCTATGGAAGTTTCTTCTCCTGCATGTAGCCAAGGAGTTCACGGCTCACTGCAGAGAATATTCCATATGAAGCATGTTTCATTGAGCAGAGCACATCTTTTCCACTTTGCCCACATTTTTTTCTTTCTTTTGCCCAGTTTCATGTTCAGTTCTAAGGTGTCTGTGTTAAAAGGCATTCTGTTTTGACAAGTTTTAAACTTATATCAAGGCTTTATTGTACCTTTGATTATTGAAGCATAACAATCTCCATTAATAAATCCTCTATAAGTAAGCTGAATAATTAACCTCCTAGTCAAAAGAGATGTGGAATGGCATGGGAAATGTTAGGTGTGCACCTACTTTGTAATGCAGAACCTAATAACCCCTAATGGCTTAAAACCATCATACTTAAAAATACCTTTACAACAGGGTTCTCTCTCCACTCCTGCCTAATATTGCTCGTAAATGAAATATGCCAAAGATTAAATCATTTGCTTCATGTCACACTAAACATTCAAAATCATTATCCCAAAATCCTTTTGGGAAACAGACAAGATGCTCTCAGTTCAGCTCCCTGTAGATTATAGGTCAGTAGCACAAAGACATAGCATATAATTGAACTCAAATGGTAGTCTGAGCTTATAAGAGGCCAAGGACAAATTAGTCCAAATCATCTCCTACTTTCAGTATGAGCACAGTTCAGATCTGCAGCTGCCTGACCTATGGATAAATACAAAGCTTTAACACTTCCAGACACTGAACAGTGAACAATTTGGGTGCCTGAATATGACAGGAAACATCAGCCTTTTTGATCTAGGGCATTTCTGTAAGCATTTTGGCTTCAGGATGTACTCTGAATTCTTGAATTTATATTGAAGTACAAAACAACTTTAGATTACAAAGGAAAATGAAGAGCAAAATGAAAGCAGCATGTAAATACTGTGAAATGTTTCCAATAACTACCAAATATTGCTTTTTAATGTTATATGACATTTTACAGATGCAGAAAACAATCATATATCTATTGTCAGTTAATTAAGACATTAAAATAAATGCAAACACAAAAATTACTGACCTGATATCCCTTTAAGTATCATGTTAATAGTATGTATTTAATTTATTTTACCTCAGAGGTTTTAAAATTACTAAGCACCTCATGCTGAATAATGGGAGAAAAAAATCACTAAAGGATCAATATATATTTTTTCCTTATATTCTTCAACTATCTGATAGCAGCTATAGCATGCAGTAGAAAAGCAGAATTAAGATCCTTTCACCTGACTTCAAGTGGCAAATGGGTTCCTAAAATTCATGAAAGAAAGAAGTTGTCTAGATTGGAACTTAAGTTTCCATTCACATCTGACTGTCAGTATATATATGGTAACTCTGAGTAAATTTCATACTCTGGGTAGAACAAACAAATATTTACTTCCTGAAAATATATTTGGGATGTATGCACAGTAGCACATACAGTTCAGTCAGGCTGGAAGAAGGGAAAAGAGGTTGAAGTATGAGCCCAGGACACAAAAGAATATCTTTTCAAGCTTCACCCCAGACTTTCAAGGCAATGTTGGAGCAGTCTTGTGGCCTCCTGTGTGCCTCAATTTCCCTTCTGTACTGCAGGGCTAAGTAGCATCACTCTCCATCTGAAAGGAAGTCAGTCTTGTAGGTCTGTGATTCAGTCTAGCCAGCCAGGCAGGAAGAAACAACACATTGTGCTTCTCACTCTCTGGGGTTATTTTTGGACCTTTACCAGGAGGTAAAGAAGAGATGAAAGCACAATCTGAATTGTGCTCTTTTCTGCTGAAATAAAAGTAATGGTGTCTATCAGATTTAATCAAGCTGTTTGTCTGCTTTTACTCTCCTGTACTTGAAACATTGCAACACTTCATTTTCTTTGTAGTGTTTTGATGCAACATTTCTTCATTGGTTCAGTTTATGCTCAAAGAGATTTAGAATTGAACATAACTTTAAAGAGGAACCTTTAGGGTTTGTCTAAAGGGCCCGACTTGCAGAATTTGTCACATTCCCTCACAGCATGCTAACATTTCAGGTGAAGTATTGCAGTAACCATTGTAAAGCAGTGGCTATATTTTTATATATGTTGTTTTACAATGAATAAATTTTTTTCTGTTGTCAAGAAGCTGGTAGTGCAGGAGGTGGCAGATTCCAGTTTTGCTTTCAGAAAGCATCACAGCTGCAGCTGGCTGGGGGCACGAGACCAGCCAAAGCCTCCTTGGGCAGGACTCTTCTCCCACAACCACATGATTTGGGAGAGGGAACACTTATTTACCAGTGCAGCACAACATAACATTGAAACAGCAGGATGCAATTCTGGTACACTAAAATAATCAGCTAGCTCTTGTTGACTTCTACTGCAGGAGAATTCCATCCTCAAGAATACACCTTTTCCCAGCTAGTGGGAAGAGCAGATCTTGCACATGCCTGCTCTTTCGTGGTACCACCTCATCATTCATACAGTGACTCTGAGCACTGGCTCTGGCTGTATTCTGCAAGGTGCCTGCCTTCACCATGCTTTCTAAGCTGAAAAGGAATGGATATGCACACTGTTTGGATATTTTTGAATCTGGTATTTCAGCTCATTTCCACCCTTCCCCATCTTTCCCATCTCTTTTTTTTTTTTTTCTTTCTTCACATTCTTTCTCATGTCTTTGATATTTCCGAATCCAGCTTTGAATTCATTGACCTTGAAAACAAAACAAACAAAAAAGACCCCATGAAAGAACAATTCACTTGCCAAGTGCAAACACTTTGACAGATGCAGCATACAAACCAAGCTGTTCAGTCAATCAAACCTGTAACATCTCACATGAGAAGTCTCTCTCTTCCTCCTTCTAGATTTCTACATTGTATTACTTTTCCTTGATTGCATCATTCCTTTGTGAAGACTGAGAACATAACTACCCTAGTCTCTATAATAAACATATCATTGAAATGGTGTGATTTATGGATTTTGGTAGTATTTTTAACTACCCTGTTGTAAGTCAGCAGGGATTTATGGCATGGATCCCTCCACCTTATAAAAATAGGCACAAGAACCAAAAGCCCAAGAACCTCTAATCCTTAGCAGTCTCTAGTGCTATTTTGTCAATAGAGAGGATTAAGAAGGCACACTGTATTAGTGTGGGATTCACACTAAGGTTGCCCAGAACATCCCAGGTCCCTTGAGGGCCACAGTTGCCCAGCTCCATGCTGTGAGGACTACTCAGTGGGCATTTAGGTCTAGACCTATACCTCAAAAATGCAAAATTGAACCTGCTGGTCTAGTCCCTCCGCACAGAGGCAGCAGATGTAAAGCAGTTCCTATCTGTAGGGAAGCCACTAGAGGGAGGGAGAGGTCCACACTGCCCTTTCCCAGCCAGCTTCTTCATCCCCTCCATCACTAAACACAGGCCAGACCCTGCCTTCTGGTAGCTGGTGGGGACTTTTGGTTTTGACACTAGTCATAGGCCAAATGAAGGTGGCAGCAGTTTCCCAAGGTCTCCAGTGTCTGCCCCTCCAAAAACTGCCTAGTAGCTTTTCTTCAGACCCAATTGCTGCTACCACGTGGATGCAATTTCTCAGTGCCGAGGCTGCAGGCCAGATGAACACGTCCCATGGGCTGAATGCAGCCCAGGAGCCATCAGCTACAGCACCATATGCAAGTGGTGTTTTACACAAATATCAAATGTCAGGCCTCGGCTGAGTCACAGATGAAGTATAATGCTACTGCTGTAACAGAGTGCCCTTAATATCATCCCACAATGTGGAGGAGTCCTTCCTCAAAATCATTAGCTACAAATGAGCTCTGTGCTTATTATAGGCCCTGGAGTACTTTGTAGCAAAAATATACCCAGAACAAAGTGTGTCTCCAGTCCTCCTCAGCTGAGTTTTTACACAGAATTTAATAAAGATTTATAGGTTTTCAGAGATTGTTTTGAGCTTAGCCAAGGTCTCTTTTTTTAATCACACTTTTCCATGGGGGGCAGGGGAGGAAGTGTTTCCAAGGCTATATTGAAGCAATATCTCAGGTACCTCCAGCTTCACTCAATGTGCTACCAGCCCTTGAACTTATAAAAGAACAGGCTTTGTTCTTATAAGTCTCATCCAGAAAAGCTTTGTGTGAGTAATAAAATTTTGGGCCCATAAGCTTATGCTAATACCCATATCCCTGGCCTTTATTACATTTGGAAATCAAAAATTAATACCATAACATTTCAAAAAATAAAAAGAAAATGTGCTGAGGGCAAATAGGTGAAAACTATCCTGTGTAATTATTTGTTAATTAAACTACATTGAATTCAGGGAAGAATGTCTTAGAATCAACATATAAGCCTGAAGAGAGTATGCTCAGCTGTTAATTACTAAGTAATATACTAGGAGTTAAAGGAAGGACTGGTTTGGTAGACCTTGGAAATTATATTCCTATTAGTCTAGAAGAAACATCCCAGGTGTACTCTTTTTTTCTCACATAGGTTATGTTTCCCCCAACTACTGAGCATTCAGGTTGGTTTCCAGCAGGCTCTCTTTAGTTAGTCCATACCTTTCCTGAGATGCAGCATGCAAGACAAGACACAATACTCAAGATGACTCATCAAAAGTAGGGAGAATTAAAAAAAAAATACTTTACGTGTCCAGAATACTTCTTTTGTGTTTGCATTTGCTCTGGTTGGGATTTACTGTCTTTTTCTACAAGCCTGCAGTCCAGCTCACATTTTTTCTCCTTCGATCATATATCTGATTATGCCTATGTGTGTTTTTCTTACCCTTTTAAACTGCATCTTGTTTATTCTAGGGTAAGGGTTTTCATAATTTCTCAGAGCCATTTGGAGTTTGGAGACTTTGCTATATGAACTCCTCGTGTCACTATCTAATTTTTTATCAAAAATAATGGTTAACTAATGTCAGATCCAGAGTACTACTGCAAAATCCAGGTTACTAGATCAGTCCAGTTTCCCAATGTTAGGAATTTCAAATTGTACATGAATAAAAATCTCTTTGGATAAGGCATCAGCTGTGACCATGCTGTTAAAAGAAGGGGCAGTTTTCGTACTCTACCAGAAAAGATAGTCCAATAGTCTGTCCCTAACATCAGCCTGTTTCAAGGGAAGATTTAAGAAACTGCAGAATGGGCAACTGTGGAACTAGGGAAGATTATGCTGTAACCAGAAAATTACAAGTGACAGTAGGATAGCACATACTGAACTTCTGCCAGGCAATATTATCTGAGATTCTGAACAAGGGAGAGTGAATGAATGAAGAGCTCTTAGGGAAGATAAATCTCATACCCAGTGAGAGAGGATGGTTTTGTTTTTAAGCTCCTGTTGCTCAGCTTTGCAGGGGATCTGACAACTGTTTCTACCACAGACTTTTTTTATGGCCATTAAACAGATCAGTTATCTCTCTGAATATCAAATCTCTTCCTGATTCTGAGGGATACAGTTTAAGTTATTTGAGGGACTCTTTGATACTGTAAGTGCCCCCCCCACCCAAAAAAAAAAAAAAAAGAAAAAGAAAGAAGTCAAAAGGAATCAAAGATATGCCTTAACCAGAACATAGCTGTGTTGGTGAAAGACACGCACACAAAGTAAAAATATACAATACATGGCTTAGATAAAAGAAGTGAGGGGAGACAAGAACTACCCATGATAAAAATAGTTTTAGACTCCTCACCTGACTTTAATTCAGCCAGGTGAGGAGAAAAACGATTCTGTTGTTCTATTCAAAGCATTTGGATCCCATATAGAAAGTGTAGGCAAAATGAGAGTTACCAGAAATGAAAAGTCAAGTAAGAGACTGCAACACGTGAGTTCCTTTAAGACCAAAGTCAAAACAGATTTATTATCTAGATTAGAACTCTGGTGCAATTTAGCCAGCAAGTTCTGATGCTGAGGTCCTGGGAACTCTTTACATATGACATTGGGGCTGTATAAACCCAGCAAAGCTGAAATTCTGCCCTATGCTTAACCAGAGTGGCTCAAGGAGCAGCACAGATCAGGACTTGCCTCCTGTCTGCATAGAAGCAAACACAAAGAGTTGATTCACAGAATCACAGAATATTCAGGGATGGAAGGGACCCACAAGGATCGTCAAGTGAGTGGCCTGTTCAGGGATTGAAGATATCAAGAATCAAGTTTTTACACTTAAGGAATTAGCAGGATTAATTGTGGCTGAAAGGAAAGATCTGTCTCTCCTCACTAACTTCCTTGCTATCTGGATGATCTGACCTGGCACCAGGAGACTCCATCTCCTGGAGTCCATGTGAACAACTGTCCCAAAATGAGACTCTTCCTTGGTGAACTTCACTGACCCTATTATACGGTATGTCTTCCTGCTTCCCAGTCCAAGTGCTGGAGGAAAAAGCTGAAATGTTGTTTTACCCTAGCTGGTGGAAGGGGCAAGACAACTCCATGGGGATCATGGAGGCAAGTATGCACCTCATGGCCAAGTGCAGATTATGGCTAGGGCAGCCCATACAGCACAGCACAGAGTGGACACTGGCATCACAGTTAGGTGATATTAGCAGCATCTAATACTTTTGAAATTTTCTGTACTGCGAGTCATGTTTCTACCATATACTGATACCAACCAACATTATGCTTGAGACCGAAAGTATCTATGAGCAATGAGTTCCTTATGTTTAGTCTTCTGAGAAGCTGGAATCGGTAGCATTTCTCAGTGCCACATGTGTGCACACTCATGCACGCAAATGCACATGTATGCAGAAGTCATATTGGATTCTTCACAAAATAAAGTCATAGCTTCTGTTTTCTTTGGAGTTGGATGAATGAGGACAAGCTAGCATTCACATCAGAGTCTAGCAAGTGGCTTCATTCACAACAGGTGTGGAAGGTGAAATGTTATTTTTGTTCTTCAGGTTCAAGTCCTTTCTTTGCTCCAGAGAATCAAAGTTCAGTCTCACTCTTTGCTATGCAGCTTTTTGGTAAAGAATGATTAGAGGAGAATGGATGTGGTAAGATACACCTTATGGGCTTTTAAGGAATGCCTAAATTTCCTTGCTTCTCCAGAAGAAGGGAAGCCAACTCCCAGTTTCACAAGACCTGTTCAGGCAGTTCCAGTCTATGCCTCAACTTTGAAGTACCCATGTCCTTTGCATAGTTCTGAATATCCTTGTACAGGTGCAGGTGATTCATATTCCTCAACAAGTTTTGTATAAATGTGCAGAACTCCTTAATCTATATGTACCAAACCACTGAGTTTATGAAGCCAGAAAGTCAAAGTAATTTTTAAAGCTAATTTCAGATCTCAGAGGAATAATGTAAGGCAAAATGGAGAGCTTATGTATCTCCTTTTCTTGTACATTCACTGCTTATGATGTAACCTACTTTTAAGTAAAACATCATTTAAAATAGTGTGTTTCCTTTGTTTAAAAGAGCTTTTAAAGGAATTCATTTGTCCTGTTTTCCTTCCTGTTCCTTTTCTTTCCTACTCCCCTTTGAATAGCACAGGTCTTATTTCTGACTTACAGAGACCGTCATCTGCTCTTCTCATTCTCATGTGGTCTCCCTGGATAGCAGAGAAATGATGAACCTTGCATTCCTTCACTATCTTCTTCCCTGGGGAAATAACTGTAGCCACAGATATAGAGCAGAAAAAATGAGTGAGCTGGGCTATTCTACCATCCTTTATTTACACTTTTCATGGTTTCTTTTCTCTTGATATTGCTTATGTATTAATGTTCATCCAGCAGCCCAGCAGGGATCAGTCTTTACTCTCACGAGTGGAATTTCTTATGACAGCAAGAAAAAGGTATAAGAGCCCAGGTCAAAAAACTTTTTGTATCTTGCAACACCATTTGGAACTGTTAAAATTATAACACCAAAGACTGTTGTCTGGACCAATCTAGAGTAATACCATCAGTCTGAGAGCTACTCTGAATATACGGGCTCTTGATGTCCACTCGTAGCAAAATTCTCTTTATAAAGCAGCTCATCCAGAGTGAAGGTGGCTGCCATACAGTGCTCTAGAAGTTTTGCACTTTGCACAAATAGAGCCATATAAATGGAGTGTAGCAGGGAAAGAATTGGTGTGCAGCAATTTTATAGCATAAACTGTGATAAAAATATTGGGAGAGATAAGTAACCTTTACCTGGTCTCAGGTTTCTTTACAAATTCATATATTAGATGAGATTTAACACTATCGTTTTATCCAAAGGCAAAGTACTTTTTAATAATTTCTGTGAGCAACAGAGAAAACAGATGTGTTCCTGATTTTTTTTTTTTTTTGCCATTTATAATTCTTTTTGATTGCCTGAGAAAACACCATGCACCGAGAAACACGAAACTGCTAGGAAGTTATGGTAAAGTCAGAAGGAAAGGGGGAAGAGGAGAATATGTTTATGCTGACTTCATGTTTCTTAATGATTCATCAACCAGTCTAGTGTAACTATATGAAACATTGGATGCACCAGGTGAAACAGGTTTTCAAGGCAACACTGCTTAGGATTCAACACAGTTTCTAGAAGCTTACTTAGAAGATACTTCACTTCTATTTTACAAATAGAATATTTCAAAAGATGTGGCTTTTTTTAACCAATGTCTTAGGCTGCTGAGCCTAGCAGAGGCTGAGCTGAAATACAATTACACTGCACAGTTCTTACAGATAGGTAACTGAAGAAAGAAAGAAGAGCCCATGATTAGTGTAGGCACTATATCTGCACAAAGGGTGGCAAGAAGACTCATCCCACTTCTCACCTTTCACTCAATAGCCTGGAGTTTGTACTTTCACCTGGCATCAGGGAAAACCATTTTCAAACGATCTCTCTGTTGGAGGGAACCTGAATCCACATGATCTTCTTCACCAGCCTGTCCTCATGCTTTCATTTGCTCTCAGTTTGGATCCATTCCAGAGAACTTAAAGTGCCAAAGTCTGTTCTCAGGTGAGTTTTATAACCAGTATGCTCCACAGATTTCCACTCAGCATCTGGTTTTATAACCAGTATGCTCCACAGATTTCCACTCAGCATCTGGTTATGTGATGATAACCACAGCACTTCTGTTGGTGGCTTCTGCTTGCTGGAAGACTTGTAGGAAACTGTTACCAAAAAAGCTGTAACTCCTCCATACACCATTCATTCACCAAACTCTGTGAGTGAAAATTAGATGCTGTGATGAAGAATTTTATTGAGTTTGATGAGGCAGTTACCTCACCTCCTACAAAAAAATCAGTAGACACTTTGTGGCTCTACAGGAAAGAAAGAACTCAGCAACCACTTGTGGGGGTTCTCAAAAGAGTCTGCAGCCAGTTTCTTCAAGAGGAGTTGGTGGAGCTCTGGGAACATGAGCACACTTGTAACTATGGGTCTGTGTTATTTTAAGTTGGTCCTGCAAAGAGATGAAAGGAAAAGTGATGGGGTAACTTCAAAGGCACTTCCTTAATCCTAGTCAAGGTTTCACTTAGCTTATTTTTTTAATAAGAGACAAAAATATTAAAAGAGTTACGTAGAGACAAAAAAATCAGGGGCACCATAATGGAATTCCATGCCAAGAGTATCAGGGGCTGACATGACAGACTGCAGCAAAGATGTATATTGTGGGGAAATACTGCAGCTACAATTCATTATTTCCAGTAGAAATAACATGTAGTACCATGAGCTGTATCTCATGGGGAATTTGCAGGACATCTCCTTTAATTAACTTGAGTAACTAGTGAATGCAAGTAAATAAATCAGTGCAATATTGATCTTAGAATTGAATGTGTAGAAGGTTTCTTCATTGCCCCAGGAATCTCTCTCATGATTTGTTTTTTAGTTATTCAGATTGATTTGGGTAGTCAGCAGGGAGGTCCAGGTTTCCCAACTCATGCCTGAGATGTTGTCAGTGAGCAGAATAAAGGAGCAGACAGATTCCCCTGGAGCTAGCACTGGGTTTTGGTGGTTACCTGAACCGACAGGGCAGTAACTGCAAGTTCACAACACCTCCTGTTCCTTGAAGCTTAATCTTTTTCCCTCTCTCTATATCCATGAATTAACACACCACAGGCAAGTTAGTACCAGGATCTCCAGGGACTTTGTTTTAGATAGTCAGCTAAGTCTGCTAAGGCAACTGAATGAGAATCCAAACAATGCTTCTGTTCCCAAAGTGGGGTTCCTGTTGTATTAACAACAAATTGACATAGAGGGAGAGAGGAAAGGAGATCAGAAGGAACTAATAGGAAGAACTGAGTGTATTTAGGCCTCTACTCACTGTTATCAGCTTGTGACTGAGCAGGTGAATCATATTTCACACTACTGTTGGGAGTTCCCTGAGTGAACCTGATACAAAGCCCACCCAAAATTTTAAGCAGAAGTCTGACTACCTCTTTTCCAGTCCTTTCACAACAGATGACTAATCTGGATTTGGAGCCATTTCCATCCTGGACATGTCAAAACAAATGCAGAGACTGAGAAGTAATTCTATAGCTTTTTGCTTCAAATTCACATTCTCTGCTGAGTTCACATTTTCTGACTAGAGACAAAAAAAATCATCTTATATTACACATCAAGTGTTAGCATAGCTTAAAAGACAAACCAATTTCAAACATCAGAGAATAGAATAAAGTTTAAACCATAGGACCAGCAATTTCTTACTCTGAAAATCAATACCATTGCACTGAGGAGAGCTTCAAAACCTCTCCAGTTTCTATTGCCATAAGCTGAGGCTCTGAATCCCACTGTAAGCATTGCTCAGTTTCAATAGACTTTGATCCTCACTGGGAGGAAACAAGGATCCGACCTTTGCCTGAACTTGAGTCCTGTGGAGAAAAAGATTCCCCAGTTAGAAAAATAGAGGTTTCTGAGCTTCTTATTCTTCTGTTAGATTCCCACCAGGCAGCGTGTGCATGCACCTGGGTAGCATTCCTGAATCGTCTTCTCCAATTAACCTCACAGAGAAGGTTGCCAGATAATTTGCTGACCAACCCCAAACAGCTTAAAAAAAAAAAAAAAAAGAAAAAAAGAAAAATATAAAAAAATGCCAGGCAGTGGTTTTGACCATGATTCTTGAATTAACTTTGTCAGCTAGAGCAAACAAACAGCCCTGGCTGCTGTGCAATAACCTCATTCCCCTCATTCCTCTTTGTCTGCTTCTAGCACTGGTGCCTCTTCACCCACAACCTTTCTCACTGGGAAGTTTCCTGACATGATTAAGTCATTATTGGTTTCCTTGGGTAGAAATAATGGAAATCTCCCAAGCATATGAAGTGGTAAATATAGACCAAAAATTCAACTCACTGAACTCCTAAAAAACATACAGAAACACAACAGCCTGAGTTATTGTTTCAGATTTCTGATGACAACAGTATTGGATAACAAAGGGTGTTCAGGCTATTGTTGAGCAGCCCATAGTCAAGGCCCTTTCTGCTTATCATGCTGCTCTTCCAGCAAGTAGGCTGGCACTGCACAAAGAACTGGGAGGGCACAGAACTAGGACAGATGACCCCAACTGACCAAAGGGACATTCCACACACCATACGGCATTTTGTTCAGTAGTAAAACAGGGTAGGGGAAGGTTGGCCAGAACTGCCATTGCTCAGGAACTGACTGGGCATGAGTAAGTTGGTGGTGAGCAATTGTTTTTTTTTCTGCATGACTTGACTTGTTTTTGGACTTTTACTTTCTGATTCTCTTCTCCATCCCATAGGGTGGGACAGTGAACCGGTGGCTCTGCAGGGCTTAGCTCACTACTGGGATTAAACCATGACAGGCTTGAAACCCTTCCAGGGAGTTGCTAAAACCAATACATGAGGCTGCACAAGTTTCTTGCAACTTCTGTAAAGTGGTAAACCACTATATACTATCCCATCCGACAATTTTTAATCTCTGATTCCTCACACCTTAAAAGCTTCCAAATACAAATCTCCACATTTTTCTCACTGGATTTGTGTTTACTTCTCTTTCTCCTAATGTATTCTCCTGTCACTCCCCTACTCCCACCAGCCACAAAAAAAACTTCAACCTTCTGTCTGTTTTATCCCCACCTGCTTTCCTTCCTCTGCTTGCCTTTCTTCCTCCTTGCTGATACTGTAGGCAAGTCTCAACCTCTCACATCAAGTCTGTCGCTGCTCTCATCTTGCTTTGACCATTGCTCCCTGCAAACTGCCACAGTGCAAGAGAATGAACTGTTAATGGTTACTGACTCCCTTGCACAACTGTCTCAACTGTGAAATTCCCCCACCTCCCACCCGGGAAGGTTTGATGGTGTATTACTGGCTCAACTGTGCTGGTGAGAGGCAGCTGTCTTATCTTCAGAGACGTCATAAACCATTAAAGACCCCTGAAGTGCCCTCAGACTCATTTCTGAGGTCTTCTACCAGAGGACCAAAAGCTCCACCACCACCCTCCCCCACCCACCTCCCCTTCCGCCTCAGGGGATATAACAGGATTTCCCTTTTAGCCTTGGCATATTTTAACCCATAAGACTTTGTGTTTCACGGGGTTCTTGCCTCACCCCAGGCAGATCAAGACCATCCCTTCAGCCAACAGCCTACAGACAACAATCAAGTCTCATCACAAGTTCTGTGGGTGGTGATATGTTTCTACTCTTTCCCTCCCTTTCTCTCTCCCTCCCTTCTCTTCTCATCCTTCCTTTCCTCTCTTTTCCCTTTTACACTTTATAAAGCAATACTTTTGTGCTTTCATATTGCTGTATTACTATAGATAATAATTACCAAAACAGCTACAATACCTGTTTTCCTTTGCAACCACATAATTCTAAAATAAACCCTTTATTGACAAACACCAATCATTCAGTGCCTAGTCACTCTAATCTGCCCCAAGGGATCTATTAACAAGAACCTGGGTTACCCTCAGCTTCTGGAGCTGGTCGTAACACCCAGTCACAGCATGACCAGCTGTGCCACAGCTGTGTGTGACAAACTGGGAGGATGCCTCCTTCTCCCTAGCTCGTCTTACTGACCTTAGGCTGAGATTTGATTCTCTTTTACCCCATCCTACTTTTTTCCTCCTTCTTTCTTTCTTGCCAGGTTGGGGTCAGATCTCTCATGCAAAGGAAAGAGGGTAAAATACCTAAAAGTAAGTACAGCTGTCAGTGGACTGGCTGTTCTGCTTGCTCTCCATGTAACAAGGCATATCAAAGGGAGATTACCAAGCATACAGGATGGAGAAAAGGAGACAAAAAGATGAGAAATGGAGGGATACATGGGGTCTTTTATGAGCTTGAATGCTGTTCAGTATTTGGCTTTGAGTTCATTTGAGTTGATCAAGTATGAAGACAATGGCATGCCTGTGATGATTGGAGGGGTTTTCACTGACCCAGATCTTTTCATACTCTGTTGCTCCAGTTTACTTTCCTGGAGAAAGGTATAGGGTAAAAATGTAATGGTTTAGGAAAGTAGATTCTTGTTGTTTAACATAGCCTGGCAGCGTTACTATCAAATTAGCTATGGTTGACACTACTATGTTGGACTGTAAGTTGCAGTGCCCCTCAATGCCTGTGTACTCCTTTCAGGATGCCTACATCTTCTCTGTTAAAGTGGGTCAAAAAGCTTGAAGGATTGCTTAAAGTGTTTGCATCTGACCTGAACACTACTGCGGGAGTTGGAAATAGCTAGTGGCTATATAACAGTTAAAGTCATGGATGTTAATAATAGGCCATGATAAGAAAGCAGCCAGTCTGGTGTGTGGAGCTGGACCACATCCATGAAAAAAAAACCACAACATGACAAAAGAGACTTCTGACAGAGACAGTGACTCCTCATCCTCCCTGCAATTTGTTCACAAATAAAGGAGTCAAGCTCCTGCCTTAACCAGCAAATTATCGCTCAGGACATTGTGCTTTTCTGTCTTCTGGGGATAGGTTTCTTAATGTTTCCACCATGTTCCTCAAAAAAAAAACTATAATGTGAGAAAAAGATTTACATATCCACTGTTCTCTAAGAGGTTTTAGCCCTTGAATAAATGGTGCAGTATTGAACATCTCAGAGCAAACACAGCAGCTGGGAAGATGAGGAGTGGCCCTTCCTTGAACAGCTAGGGGTGGAGTAGTAACACTGAAAGTAATCCCCCTCTTCAGAAAAGTACAATGTGATATCAAGCTCCTGCACTAGAATGGAAATCTGGCACAGGAATCACGTAGTACACCACAAGTTTTCATTGGTTCTGCTAGATCTGGGACCTGATTACCCTTAAGCCAATTGCAGATACTGGTCCATCTTTCCCCAGAGAGGGCTGTTAAAGTAATAGACCTGCATCGTGGCAAGGTAGAGTGATTTTCATAGATTAATGTCTTTCTATCTTCCTGAAAAAAAGTCAGTTATATCAGAGGAGTTTGCTATCTATTCTGGTTACTTGGTTTGAGTCTCTAGACATAATCAAGTTCATTTCTCTGCCTCTTAGTTGAGGGCAGATTTTCTTTTGTGCCCCCAAAGTACTGTCTCAGTTATTTATAAATGTTCGTCAGATCATTTGCCAGTACAAATTACAGCCTGAGTATTATCTCTGAACTGTATATTTCCATTATTCATTCCAGTCTCCACTCCTGATTGGATGCCTGAAACTTTATGAATAGAGAAAAAAGTGAATCATGAATAATAAACAGAAGATGAGTACATTTTTTCAGACTTCTATTCCTCCATGAATATGTGTACCCCCTATATCAGTTGCCTTCACCAACATTCATATGCAGGGAAAATAGATTGAAACAAGACTAACAAAAAAGGGCAGGAATGCAGCTGAATCAAATCAGGAACTGACATTTTTTTGTGCATAGTTGTGAATGCGCTACTCAGTAGTTATTCAGCTCCAGTAAAATCCAACTGTTCTAGGGACAGAGTTAGCTGCAGAGGCAAGAGCAGGGATTTTCCCCGTCCGGTCCCTCCCTCACGCCCCCAACTTTTCCAGGAAGGTGGACACGTCACAGTGCTTCTGCTTTCTTCTTCAGCAGTGAAATAGAAACAATTATGCCCTTCCTTCTTCCTGTAGCACCCTCAGACCTCTGAATAAATCATGCTAAATGAGAAAGAAGCATTATCAATCTGTTTTGAACATTTTGAAATTCAGAAAAGAAATGTTCCTAGCTTGAATAAAAACAGCCAAGCCTTTCAGGAACTGCTGGAGGGTACTCAGCCAAAAGCATCCATTACTCACCCAGAATTACCCCTCTAAATCAGACAGAAGAGGGACTTAAATTTGCTTTTCTCATACAGTGAGTGTCTCAACCTGCTTCCAAAGAGCCTTTTGCCAGCTGGGACCCAAGATGCTTATGCTGAAACCAGCACTCTTAAAATAGTTTTGGTTTTGACTTTGGTTTTCTTAGTAACAAAAGTAATTTGCATCCAGAAATTCACAATATGCTTTAACCACTCTAAGAGGTACTGTGTAGGATGAAACACCTTACAGACATACATTAAACAGACCTGTATAGCTGTGCTCTTTGTCGAAGTGAAATTACAGAAATTTTTGTATTTATGGAATACTAGGATTTTGAGATTTTTCTGGAAAAGCTTTTAAAACAAAAAGAATGTTTTAAACAGCATTTTATACTATTAAAGTTTGTATGTGTTTTTATAAGTACTGGGTACACTTTCTTCAATCACTGAAATGAGTGGTGTGTCTGTTTAGATTTTAGCCATGACTCTCTAAAAAACTGTAATCAGGAAGTTCAAAGTGCCAGTCTAGCCTAAAATTCAGTTAATGGAAGTTTTGTGACCATATTTTTGTCACTTTAAAAAATAATAATACAGCTCTGCTGATGTTTCCTTTGGTGCTCCAATGAACTGTAAATTAGGGTCTTACTTTTAGTGTCCTTTTGAATCATCAAATTATAAATGCATTTCATCTGTCTCAAGGTATCACAGCAAAAATTACAAGATGACCCCTTTAAAAATGGCTTGTAAAGCACTGTTGCTTACTTTGTTCTATCTAGATCTCAGACAATCTCTTGTCTCTGTCACTTTCAGAGATAAATTGCTATTTCCACTGTGCCTACAACTGTAATAGCAGTTGTCTTTTCACCTCTTGTCACTCACTTTTCTAACCCCTCCCCATTCCTGCTTTTATCTCTTTCTGCCTATGCTGCAATTCCCCATTTCTCCCAAGAAAAAAACATATATTTATTATATAAATACAAAACACAAAATATACCCAGACCTTCCCTTCCTTTTCCTTGTGTGTCATAATGCAGGCAGCTCCTCTATGCCTTTTCTCCTTACTCCTCTGTTGTTCCAGTATTCCCATCTCATTCCATTCCCTTCCTTAGTCTTCTCCTTAGATTCTTAGTATGCTCTGGCTCTTTTTCCATTACCATGCAAGCAGGTTAACTCTTGTTCACCTCACATCAACCTGCCTCTCCAGCCCATGCCTGTTCTGTCTCTGTTCCCCTCCAAGATCTAGCTACACTGTGGAGTTGCATTTCTCTCCCAGGCCAGTCTGGCTGCCTTGGACTTGAACACAAAATTACCACAAATTTTTTGAAAACTCATCCTTTTTGTTTAGCTTCAGTAAGGTTTTTTTTCTTTTCACTTTCTTTCTGCTTACTAATTGCTTGTTCTGGAAGTCTTCAGGAAGATTTTCTTGTTTTCCTCCACACTGGGGAGAACAGAGTGGTGTTCAGTAAGGTCCTACTTTTTATGCTTTTGATTTGATTCTTCTCACTTTCTGCTGTGTCTTATCTGTGAACCAACCAATGTGTCTGTGACAAAAAGGTATATCTCTACTCCAAATCCATTTCTTTATGTCCAGATGAAAACTTTTTAATGTGTCTTAAAACTCAACAATTAATCCAAGTTGAATGCAGCTAAAACACACCTCTTAATCTCTCTGCTTTGTAAACTTGTTTCTCAGACTTCAAAACTGATTTTCTTTGGCACAATATTGACATGATGCTCTTAAATGGATGTGGTCTTCTGTTGAGATGTCAATAGTTCACCACTCCATGTCATAGCTCATTCTTAATGGACTTCTCTAAGATACATTTCCTACCTACCCAGCCATCCAAGACTCTCATATAGATACCATAATTTTATTTCTCAGTGAGAACACTGAAATTTTCCCTGACCTTTCTTTGACTTATGATAGCAAACAGCTCCACAAAGCACCCACAGAGCTATAAGATAGGTGTTTTTTTATTTAAAATCTACTTGACTAGCATCATCTTTAGGCCATCATCATGTTGCTGATCACTATGTCTGTTTGTATGGGTTATATCTGACCAGATACAAACACCTTTAGATACAGGTGCCTGTGAAACAGCTTGTTTCAGTCTGCTCCTTACTGGATAGAAAAAAACAAAGCAATGTCATATCAGATCCAGTGTGTTGATATGTAAAGTGCCTGTTTCCCTTCTCTGGTTGCAAAGAAAGCTGGGGTTCACTAGCTTAGATATCAGTATCTTCAGCTGCACTATGTGAAACTATTGAGAGGAAGCCCACTATTTTTGTGGGTTTGAAATATTTGATCTTAGTTTTTCAATTATATGTTGTTGGGAGCAATTCTGGATCCATACCTGGGTCTGTGGCAAAGCCTAATGCAACAGGATTCGAGGCCATGAATATGTTCTTATGGTTCCACTGTAATGATTAGACTTCAAATTATCAACAGCATCAAAATGCTGTTCAAAAAAGACTGAAGAAAACATCTTGCAAAGGTTAGAGGAGCCACGGTGATGCATAGTAAGAATATGGAGGCATTCAGAAGCAGTTAATTGATAGCTTGTGTGGCTGATATTCACAGCACTGCAGTCCCAGTGACTCTGAACATATGGCAGAATAATGCTGAAAAAGAACAATGGCATTTAGTCAACTGCACTATATAGCCCTTATGTATTTACTTATTGCTAACAGTTGTATGTAAAACTTTTCTTGCTTTCTCTTGGAGGAGGTTTTAAAAATAAGATCCAAGCAACTTGAAGAACACATGAAGTCACAGAATCATTAAATCATTTCAATTGGAAAAGACCTTTAAGATCATAGAGTCAAACCATTAACTGAGCCCTGCCAAGTCCACCACTAAACCATGTCCCTATGTGCCACATTCACACGTCTCTGAAGTACCTCCAGGGATCTTCAGACTTCCATAACATTTAGTAAAAATGTTGCCTTTGTTTTGCTGCATGACTATCTTCTCACGATAAGTGAAATTCTAGCGCTTGTGCTAACACCATAGTGAGACCACTCACAACCATCTTTAGAAGAGATCAGAAGAGGTGCCTGAGGACTGAAAGAAAGCACTTGTCACCCTAGTCTTCAAAAAAGGAAAGAAGGATGACCCAGACAATTACCAGCCTGTCAACCTCACCTCAGTTCCTAGAAAGGTGATGGAGCACCTCATTCTGAAGGCCATCTCTATACAAATGGATGAGAAGAAGGTGATCAGGAGTAGTCAGCGTGGATTCACTAAAGGGAAATCATTCTTGACCAACCTAATTACTTTCTAGGAGGAGACAACCACCTAGATGTATGAGGGTAGAGCAGTGGATATTGTCTACCTTGGCTTCAGCAAGGCTTTTGACACTACATCTCAAAACATCCTCATAGGCAAAATCAGGAAGTGTGGACTGGGGGATTGGACACTGAAGTGGTTTGAGAACTGGCCAAATAGGAGATCCTAGAGGGTTGCAATCAGTGGTACAGGGTCTAGTTGGAGGCCTGTCACTGTTGATGTCCTCCAAGTTTCAATACTGGGCCCAGATTTCCTAATTTTATTCATCAATTACTTCGATGAAGGGGCAGATGCCTCCTCAGCAAGTTCACTGATGACACAAAGCTGAGAGGAGTGGCCATTATCCCAGAGAGCTGTGCAGCCCTTCAAAAGGACTTGGACACGTTAGAGAGATGGGCAGAGTAGAACCATCTGAAATTCAATAAAGACAAGTGCAGGGTCCTTGTAGAATAATCCCAGGAACCAGTATAGGCTGGGGACTGATCTGCTGGAAATCAGCTCTGCAAAGAAGGACCTGTGGGTCCTGGTGGACAACAAGCTATTTGTGTGCCAGCAGTGTGCCCTTGTGGCCAAGAAGACCAAAGATATCCTGGGGTGACTTAGGAATAGTGTTGCCAGCAGGTTGAGGAAGGTGATTCTGCCTTTCTACTCAGCCCTAGTGAGGCCTCAATTTATATAAGTATCTAAAGAGAAGGTGTCAAAAAGATGGAGCCAGGCTCTTCTCGGTGGAGCCAAGCAACAGCACAAAAGGCAATGGGACAAAACTGATGCACAGGAAGTTCTACCTGAACATGAGGAAGAACTTTTTTACTGTGCAGGTGACCAAACACTTTAACAGATTGTGGAATCTCCCTCACAGGAGATATTAAAGTACTATCTGGACAAGATTCAGTGCAAGATGCTCTAGGATGACCCTTCTTGAGCAGCAAGGTTGGACCAGATGACCAACATTGATTCTGTGATTCTTCTCATGATTGAAAATTGATCTGTGATTCTTATGTCTGATTTTGCAGACCACTACAACCTTCTTTGGGAAAGAGATGACATAACAAGGATATGACTGAGATACTTTTAAAAATATGAGTAATATGGTGATGATGATTGAAGAATGTTTATTCAATATTTCCCAAAATATTCTTACCCTTTTCAAATAGCATCAGATAAAATTTCCAGGCAGTAGATTTAAACCAAGTAAATTAAATACTTCTCCCTACATTCTGTAGAGTCAGCCTGTGGAATTTGTTACCAGATTGGAGTGAAAATACCAGACATGCACACACACACAATACAGTTTTCTCATGGAAAGCTGATTGCTTACTTCCACATAAAAATCCAGAGTTGAGTAGTATTACTCTGCTTATGCAAATCAAGTGTCAGGATTTTTCTTATCTAACTCCTGGTAAAGTAGAAAAACAAGGAAGAAGACTACTGCTTTACTGATTTGCCTTTCTTGGCTCCTTTACTCTGGTTAAGTGGAACCTCTGGAATAAGAAGGAGACTTTTCCTTACTGTAGAGCAACAGTGTAATGCTCAAGCAGGAAAATTTTAAACTGGAACACGGTTTAGACCAAGTGAGTTCAGACTGGAGCTAACACACAATTTTATAAGTGATGGAAAAAAAGAAAGAAACTTCTCCAAAGCACTCATAGAATATTTTCTAGAATTTGTTGTAACTTGGAAACTCACATAAAAATTGCTGTACTAAGGGAAACTCTGGAGGAAATGAATTGGCATGCAAGGAACAAGGGATGGGGCAGAGACAGATGATTCCAAATCCATTTGTTTCAATTCAGTTTTACCCAGCACATCTGGATTTTTGTCTGTTTAAAAAATGTGTACTCTGAGAGATCTTCACTTTTCAGATACAAACTCCTTTTGGTGCTTTAGTAGAGTTCCTTAAAGGAAAAATATTAGCAGATGGACTTCTGAGTTCATGTCACAGCCTTGCCACATAAAGTATTTAGTTTATATAGAAAGTATTTTGTTTCTATAGCCAGTGGTGAGTGACAGTTATCATCAGAAAGTGACTCATACCTAACCTAGGAGACAAGTGACCCTTTTGAGGCAACCTTTTCTCCAGTGACCATATGAGGAACCTGATGTTTAAACTACATATTTGACTTTCAGGTGTCTACATTAATGGTATAAAGAAGTGTTGTCTTTTTTTTTGTTTGTTTGGTTTGGTTTTGGGGTTTGGTTTTTTGGGGTTTTTTTTTTGGTTGGAAAGTCTTGATATTACAATCACCCAACAGGTACCCACATGAGTCAACTGGTGGACATAATATCATCTGTACTGGCAAGTGCAGAGCATGTGCAAACTGATGTGACTCTCAAGAGTCACATCTCCAAAGAAGCACCATGGAAGCACAAAATTCCCTGTTTACATTCAGCTCCATAACAAATATCAGTCCAATCTCTTATTTTAGTCACTCTTCCAAAAGTGGCAGTGGCTTTTCTAACAAGAGAGAGTACTTCATCATCTCCAAGAGCATCATTTGACACTAGGCTAACAGTCTCAAAATGTGATCTGAAGTTGTGAAACAATTGCTTTGATGGCCTTCTTCAGCTTGGTTACAAGAAACCTTGCTTGACAATTCATTTTGAACATATGGTCTACTATTACTGAGCATCTATTTATAAAGCTGGCCTCAACAAAACTCTCATAGAAGTGTCTGCCTTCAATCAGTTTGTGTGTGTCTTGTGGCAGCAGAATATTTTACAGACATTAGTTCCTAATTGTCCAGGGTTTTCTTATACAAATCAGCATTCCTTTCTAGAGCTACTTTATTTATATATGGTTTTTATTAACAGAGCTGTTTCTGCATATAACATAAATGAAAACAACTCTATTGGAGAAGCTGTGAGTCATTGTCATGATTTTATTACATATATTATTTCAAGATCTCAGACAAGGCATGAAAAGACTTTAACAAACAAAGCTAGCAGAGACTTAAATTACATACAAAACACTGGAGTTTTTTTCTGCATTTGTATTAAGGTTTTTTTAAAAGCTTATGGATTTACCAAAAGTAGAGAAGTAATTGTAAGAACATTTGGAGATGTTATAGGACATCTGAAAGGAGAAAAGAAGGAGAAAGCATGATTCTCATTCAAGAACAAAGATAAAGCATGGGACAGTTTGATGTACTGCTGTTATTACATGGGTACATCATACATCAAGTGAAGGCATACTGGGGAGTGATTACAGTTCTGTGTCTATCACATACTTCATCATCATAGAATCATCACAGAATGGTTTGGGTTGGAAAGGATCTTAAACAACACCTGGTTCCAACTCCCCTTCATGGGCAGCAACGTTTGGCTTTTCATCCACCAGCACTCTAAATTCTTCTTGGCAGGGCTGCTCTCAATCTCTGCACCCCCAGCCTGTATTGATGCCAGGGGTTGCCCTGACCCAGGTGCAAGACCTTGCACTTGGCCTTGTTGATCCTTATGAGGTTCCCATATGCCCACTTCTCAAGCTTGTTCAGGTTCCTGTGGATGGCATCCCATCCTCCGGGGGTGTCAACCACACCATTCAGCTTTGTGCCATCTGTAAATTTGCACTCAGTCCCACTATGTCACTGATGAGGACATTAAACAGTACTGGGCCTGCTAGAGGACCCTGTGGGACACCACTCATGACTGAGCTCCATGTGGGCATTGAATCCTTGACCACTACCCTCTGGATGTGATCGTCGAACCAATTCCTCATCCACCAAACAGTCCATCCATCAAATCCATACCTCTCCAGTTTAGAGTGAAGGGGGATCATGTAGAAGGCCTTACAGAAGTCCACATAGATGACATGTGTAGTTCTTCCCTTGTCCACTTATGTAGTCACTCCATCAAAAAAGGCCATTAAGTTGTTCAGGCAGCATAATTTCATTAAATTCATATCTACAGTAATGAAAGGAACAAGCAGAATAAAATATAAAAAAGCAATCCTCCCTTTTGTCTTTCTCCCAGTCCCAGCATCTGTCACCAGGATATCAATATTATGCTCAAAGAAATTCAAAGTTACTCAGTTAAACTTGTAATCAGACCTTCGGGAAAAAATCTGCAAGATCTTCCTGGACTTCAGTGGGACAAGAATCTCTTTCTGAATTCTTTTCTTTTAAGAAACTTCCTTTTTTCTAGTTTACATATTCTAGATGGTGCAAGGACAAAATGTATTGCATGGATTCAGTGAAATATAGATATTCAGCATATGATGAATGACGATGAGGGGACAAGAGTTTCATCATATGTAGCAGAGCAAGAAAATCCTCCTAAAGAGAAACATCTTTCTGAATCAAAAGCATCAAACTTCAGTGATCTTTGGAAAAATAATAAGAGGATCTGGCACAGGTTGCCCAGAGATGTGGTAGATGCCTCATACCTGGAAATGTTCAAGTCCAGAGTGGATGGGGCTTTGAACAACCTGAACTGTTTTTGAAAATGCCTCTGCTTGTTGCAAGGGGATTAGAATTTTAAAAGTCCCTTCCAACCCAAATTATTCTATGATTTTGTGATTCTATGTGAAACCAAATTATATACATATTTGTAATTATTTGGGTGCCTCAGTGTTGGATGATTCCTGGAAGCACCTTAAAATTGACACTGCTAAGTGATCCATAGGAGATGCAGCATACTCTGCACTCAAGAAAGTGTTTTGAGTACTGTTTTACACATGCTTAAAAATTTTTGAGGTAGGAATTACTTCCATTTACATTAGCCTGTCATCTATGCATATATATATATATATGTGTATAAAAAAATAAAAAGAAAATTCAAAATGCTACTTCTATAGGAGCAAAACATTGCTATTGGTAATGTAGCTTTAAGCTATCAGATTGTCTGGAAAGCTTTTTTATCAGGGAGCAGTGTTTCTACATGAAATTTGTTGTCTGTAAGTGGGCCTCTATAATTATGTTATGTATTGCTCTGTCCATCATTAGTCACATAAGGAACAAAAAAGAAAAATTGAAGGAGAATATTTCAGTATTCCGCTTCCAGCTGGTCAAGGCTAAGGAACATTGGCATTGAAGGCTGTAAATTCTGTTGGAACTTAGGTCATTTTCCATCATTCTGGCTTTCTCACATTAATAATCACTGCAATTGAAACCACGGGAGCTCAGATGTGTTCTGTCACTCTCCTTCCAATCATCTCCACACACTGACCTGTCCTGGAGTCTCACTGGGGCCTTGAGTGGTAGTGACAAGCAGAAAGCTGTGATTTATACAGTGCTGTGCTAATTAAGGCAGAGCTCACAAGAGCTGCTAGAGCTCAGCCTATGTCTGTGTTTCCAGTAGAAATCTTTGTGTTTAACAGTTTAAAAATGGGGCCATTAAATGCCATACTAGGCTGAAATTTGCCATATGAGTTCCCAGCACCAGAGAAAATCTTACAGTGAAATGCAAAATCTTATTCATGCTTTCGAAGTAACTTGGGTACACATTTGTGTGCACGAGCAAAAGCATCTCTGTCCATCACCACGAGTTCGGAATGGGAAGTACGTAACATCTGTCACACGGAATGTTCAACCCACAAGATTCACCAAGGCAGCTCTCTTCTCCTGACTGCTCCTCACTTCAAGGATGACAGCCGAATTCATCTCCCCTGTGTAGCTTTCCGTGGCTGGCTAGTGTCCTCCATCCACCCCCACCAGGAGAAATTTCACCTGCTTTACTCTGCAAGAGCTGAGGACCCCTCAGTTTCTGATGCCCACTCAGCCTTCTTTAGATGCACTCGGACATCTGGCAGAGATGCGGAAAAATGTTGTGGTGTCTGGAGCAGGCTGAGATGATCTTGCATTCAGCTGACCTGGTCTCAACAGAACTGGTCTCAACTGACTCTTCTTGGTCCACACCCATGTTTCTCCCATTCCTGGGCTAGAGCCATGCTCATTCCCAGTCCTGCAGTCCTCCTCCCTGGTCACAACGGAGACTGCAGGGACTGGGGCTGCTGGAGGAGTATCTGTCACAGAGTGGATGGTTGGGGTTAAGGGCAAAGTGCCTAATCTCCCTGTTGCTAATGTTGTCTTTTGAGTAACAAAAGGTGGGACAAATCCATACCTTCCTCTCCAGACTGCTGAAATCCCAGTGGTGAGTGCCACAGATGTGCCTGTAAATAACTATCTAGATCTAAAAGCATACCCATGAATGAAAAAATAATTCATTGAATATTTCCAGAAAGTGAACTGAAAGAAAGGGGCAAGAAAGAAGCAAATTCATGCATTTGAATTATGCTAGGTTTTGGTAACATTTGCTGTATTCCTAGTATGTTACAGACACACCTGAAAGTCACGAGCACAGAATAATAAAAGATGCATATGCAGCATTTGAGAGTAGTAGCATCTAGACTTAAGGCAGCTTGCATACTAATTGCTTCCAGAAAACTTGCTTCCTTCTATAGGCTTTCCTCCCTCCCTAACTAGAGGGAAATGTCCAGCTGATGTAGCTGTAAAGGAAGGAGGGCAGGAGCCAGTGGATCACAAAATACGAAGTACGAAGGAGTGCCCATTTCAATCAAACAGTCAGCATGAACATTCTGATTTATGATATGTTATAAAAGTTTTATTGCCTGTTTTACAACTCTAGGTGCCCAAAGTTTGATTTAATCAAAAAACATGCCAGCAGTGTGCATTGTCACCAGGCCTAGCTTTTCATGCCCTGGAAGCTGTGACAGCTTAGCCTGGACTTTTTCCAAGATATTTGTTAGTGGACATGAATCCTTCACGTACTTGGGAGAAAGCCTCCACTGTGACTTGTAAATCTCTCAGGCACTGAGGACAATAACTGCACCCTGAATATCTACTAGTGAATAGAAACACCACTTGTTATTATTGACTGGATATGTCCCTATTTTCACTGCCCCCTACATGAAACCATAATCTAAACTGCTTAGTAATTTTCAAGTCATCAGTGGTGTGTTTTGCCTTTAGAAGTACTGATGTCTCACCCGAACCAGTGTGGGACCTCATCTGGCCTTGCTGGCCATGGGGAATAGTCTCCTTCACTGGGACAGACCACACATTGCTGGAAGGTTTTCCTTTCTCTCTCCCTTACTTTGCCTCTAACTGTGAGTAGAAATATTTCTAAATGTAGGATAGTTGAGATTTTGGAAGAACTTGTAACAGAAAACTAGAACTCATTTCACCTAGGAAGACTGCAAAATGTCTTCTCAAAAGGGTTGGATTTTTTTTCCCTTCTGCAGTCAGAGGGAGTTGAAGAGAGAGAACTGTGTTATCTCTCTCTGTTAAGCCAGAGAGAGGTAACCCTCACAAACATTTATATGGCCCCAGCAGCTGAGAGAAGGCAGGAAGGACAGGGAAGAGAAGAGAAGAAGCCCAGAAGAGCATGGGGCCATACCTTTTTCTCCCTAGGGCCCAGTGCTTCTACAGAATTGTAGAGTTTTTGTAAGTTTTCTGTGTTCTGGCCTTCTAAATAAACTTTTTAATTCTCTCCGCTGCCTTGGCATTTCTGGGGATACCTGTGTGTTTCACTTTATATTAAAGAAGAGAAGGAGGAAGAAAACAGATCTCTCCTCCTCCTCCCATCGTAGGGCTGAGGAGTGAACTTGCTTTCCTGGTCCTTTTTCACCTTTTGCAGTTGTCCTGATATAGACAGAGGCCAGCAGACATTTGCTGCTTGCATTCCCCCCCAGCACTGCGGGGTTTGCCAAGCACTGCCTTTGATCCACTGTGGCTCTCCCGCACCAATGGTAGACATGTTACTCCCCATTTGGGTCAGAGTGGGTGTGCAGGTGGGAAACTTCCTGACTCAGTGGGATTGCCCTCAACTGGAATTAAATGAGCAAAGAGCATATTTTAAATTGGGAAATTAAAGATTTATTTTTTTTTAGTGAGCGCCTTATGACTTGGGCAATGGACTGAAAGAAAACAGGAGTAAGAAATGTGCCATGGCACCAACAGATTTCAAGACCTCTTACGTGTCTCTGTTTTGTTCCCTCAAAGTGGACAGAGAAGGTGGCAAGTTGTAGGCAATCTACATTATTGATTATGCTGGGTCAGGCCATATAGCTTCTCATTAAGTTCTTTCAAATGCACAGTTGTGGGAAGGAGAGGGGAAGTCTAGAGAGACAGCTAGTACTCTCAGTTAATTAAATTTAACTAACTTCCTTCAGCTACTTAAAATTCCATCTAAGTCTTCGATATGCATGTGTGTCCTGATCCTCCTTCCGATTTTAGGCACATGGCCCCATACACGGCAGTGCATCAAGTCCTGTCCCACAGATACCAAAGCTTCCCACTGATCTCAGAGGAGGACACCAGTGAATGATGCATCAGAGATGGAGCACTCCCTGCATTTTATCTGTGTTACCCTGGATTCAAAGCTCATGCTGAGCCAGAGTGACATGGGAACACAGCAGCAACACAAACACACACAATCAAACAGCAGTCAGTGCAGAGGGTTTGGCAAGCAACTGGTTGTTCCAAGTTCCAGAAAAACTTACCAGGAGATTAACTACTGCAGAAGCATCTGCACACAGAAGTGCCTTTTATACCCTAATTATTTTATAGTATACAAAGCAATATCTTGTGCTATTAAGCTATTTGTTTACCAACCATCAAAAGCTGCTGGATGCAGAAAAGCCATGCTAGCACATTGTATATAGATTTTAAGCCAAGGTGCCTTATGGTACTGAACTGCTAAATTATACAAGCTTTCTGCATTCAATAGTGTTACGTGAGGATAAAAGATCTCAAACATTTGTCTTGGACCTTCTAGTGAATGGATTTATGTTCAATGTCAAAGAGAAAAACATGAAAGTAATGAGAAAAAATATAATGCAGCCCATTTATTGCTGTGTTCTTTCCTTTGTTTTTCAAATTCATTAGAAACAAAAAGCTGTGAAAAGAACAAGCCTAATCTTGAAAATAGAATAAGAATATGCTCAATTTTACATGCTCAGTAGATGAAGGTTTTGACACTCTGAAAACCTTTAGGACTGCTAGGAGAGAAGTGATAGGAAAACATAAAGCCTTTTTGGAATAAACGAGAATGTAAATCATTCAGAGTTCAGACAACGCTCAGTTCATGAATACATCAGCTTCAGAAAAGATTAATAAACCAATACTTCTTTCTTGTGCTCTTCTTTGAAAAGAACAGTTGGCTTTGATTAAGGAAATGAAGATCAAAAGAACAGAGATAGAAACATTGAATACCTGGTCTAGGCTAGGTGTAACTGTTCAAAGACAAAGCTGACTGCTCCATGTTTTTAGTTGTGGAAGGATATTTTTATTAAGCATATAGCATTATTTATAGTGATTCTGGATGGTAGGGATCCAAAGTATCTTTAAATTGTGTTTCCCTTATTTAACTGACTTAAAAACTGGTTTAGAAAGACCATCTGTGTATAATAGACATGAGTGTACAAGGTGAATGATGCTGTAATTTAATGTAATGGCAGAGTATGAGTGGACACCTAGCTACCCTGGCTGTATTGTAACGTGTTGAATCAGCTTAGAGAACTGTAGAGCCAGATAATACCCTTTGTCTTGCCAATGTGTTTTAAACACCAAGAGTGAAAACTGGAGTGGAGCTACAGGACAAGATATGTATCTTGCCATTGATGCTGTGGTCAGTGAGGTTTGAAATACAAGCAAAGACACAGTAGGTGAGAAGTAGGACAGAAAGGCTGACTTTAACAAGTTAGAAAAAAATTTATGCTGACAGAAACTATAAACCTCAGAAAAGCCAGACTATTCCCTTGCAGTATGTTTGGGAAGTGTATTTTTACATAATACAGATACTCCTTTTAAGATAAATTCTTACATGGTGATGAAAGAGTGCCTGTTCATCCTTATTTGAATGCATTTTAGATTATTTTTCATGAACAGTTGTTGACATTTTTTTGTCTCAGTAACCCCTCTCACTTTTAAGTACTGTTGCTGATGACTTCTCTTTGCCCCCTGATTTTGGACAACGAGCCTTCATAGGAGACATGCTGTTCTCTGGATGAGACAAAATGTTCCCAGAACTTAACAAATATTTCCATTGTAAGCTTGGCTCACGTGATGGGGGTGAATAAGCTACTGAAGCAAATCATGTCATCCACTTGTGACTCACCTGCCACATTTTGTTTTTAAAATAACGTGGAATAAATTAGGGAACAAAGGAAAGAAAACTCCAGAAATCTCAAGTATTGAGCTGCAGGAGGAGAAAAGCCTGTAGTACACCAGTTTTTTTTATCTTCAGCTTCATTTAGTTCTCCATTTCCTTGGTCTAAAATGAATCCTGTAGACTTTTCTGTGCCTCTGCAATTTAAATATAGGTATAGTTGAAGTAAATTAAAAGGAAGCAATCATATGATTAACTTTAAGACCAAGATAAATATTAATAACTTGAGGCCCTCTGTAAGGATCATCAGAAGAAGAATGGCATTGCTATAAAAGGCTTTTAAGTTTGAGAAGTTTTTTCTGTTAAAGAAAAACTTGAAATTTGTGAAGCCGTTGCTTGTTCTCTAACAGGAAATATGGGAACTATATTGAATTGCTGGTTTACTTCTGAAAAATGTGTAAAATGTAATCTCTGGTGATGGAAGGATAGTAAGACTGTCATATGAATTTTTGCCAGATAGAGACTTAGCCCCAAACCCAAAACTTTGTCAGAACTCAGACACTCAGATCCACCAATACATCTAAAAACCCAGTTCAAAACCTTGCAGATCACACCCACTGTAAATCAAAAAAACTGTGTGACTCTAGACCTCGTGCTGTAATATGCATCCTAAAAAACTTCACAGATATACAAAGTGGGTGGAACCATGGGATCAGGCATATGGTTAAAAGGAAGGCCCAAGCTCTTGGGATGCACTGCCTGCCATCGTCTGCTGGGTTGAGTTAATGCAGGTGGGTTGCAACAAGAAGAAATTACTTTTTTCTAATTTGCATTGCCTGAAGACTACAGGAGTCTTAATTATGGTCCAATATCCCAGTGAATTAGAAAATTTTGGAAAAGTAATAATCTCAGGTTTTGAGACAAATTTTGAAAAGCTAGAGTGTTTGTGATGCAGCTCAGCAATAATTGACCTGATTCTAACCAGACTCCTTTGGAGAATGGATGCATTTGAGGCAGCCCTGAACCTGATGGGGAATATTTCACCCACTTGAAGAACATCTTTAAATCAAACCAAATTTAAAATTAAGCGAAGAAGCACTGACCTGAATATTAGATGAACAGTATAAAAAGCAGCACCGGAACACGGCCGATTCTGCTCGGCAATTTTTATTTAATTCAGAAATCAGTTTTCATTTAAATTAAAGATTGTCACTTTTAACTTTAATGGATGGGGAAATATTTTTTTAAATAGTTAACATTTCAGATAGGCATAGTTTCTTCTATGTGATCAATATTGATCAATATTAAGAAATGTATGTATCTCATTTGCAGTATTATCAACACAGTTGTGTAATATGGCATAAGAGTTCTGATTTGTTTGAGTTCATATTGTTGCTCATATCTCATATAGTTTCAAATTATATTTTATAACAAAACTCCAAGGATTTTTTTGCTGCAAAAAGAAAAGGATGGATGTTTGCATTTAGAAGTTATCACTAGTTACAGCAGCAGTTGTCCAAATGAATTAAAGTTCAGGATTAGCAGATATTAACTCAGTTTTTAAATCTCAGCTTAGTTTTAAGAATAAAGTCCAGGAGGAGCAAAACCCAGCGGTAGCCACCCTGTGTTTGTGTATAAGGGATTCCTAATGTTAACTTCTGATTTACACAGTTTTTAATATCCAAAGGTTTACCTCCTTTATCACTAGGCATAGAAATATGGGCCAAAATAAACACACTTTACATAAGGACATTTGAGAAAACATTCTCAGAGATACCTTAGTTTACATGAGAAGCTTCCTGATTCCTTCAGCAGCTTGGAGCTACTGAAGTGGCATAAAGCCACTTCTATTCTTCCTTTAGTGTGGTGCTTCCTGAAAGATAAGATAGAATGATTTCTGTACATAGTAAATCAGTATGCCTGCAGGTATAGGAGCAATTTTAGAAAATCACCCTAAAACTCACAGAGGAAATGTTATCTAACATAGAGATAAGTACGTGGTTAATTCTCTGTGTATCAAAACTCCCTTCAATCCCTGTACCTATCCTCAGAGACTTTCATCTAGAAACAAACCTGTGTTGACCTGTCTAAGCCTGTGTGAGCCCATCCTGGGGTGGTACAGATACAGACCAAGAGCACTATTTGTTTCCTAGCAGCTTTTGCAATTTTTTTTTTTTCTTGCGAGATCAAAAACATTTCTTTACTGATCTGTGTGAGTGCTATGGTTTTAACAGGAGGTAGGCACCTGGTGACATTAGCAACCAACAAATCTTCAGTAGTTATATTAAAATTCGTGCTGTTACAAGGGAGGTGTTTGGAAAAGGGACATCTTAGAAGTATATCTAGTGGAAAGCTTATTCCATTTGCTTTAGTCCATTTTTCCAAGCAATGACTCACTTCAAAAACTAGTGAACATGGGGTTTTTTGAGTAGTTTTTAGCAAAGCTGTACATTGTGACTGGATTAGAGATGTCACAAGCAAATTAGGTGTTAAGTTTAAAGGGAGTATAAGACTAGTTAACCCTATGAAGACTGATTCAGATGCTGTGCGTTCCATTCTCACTGTTGTGCTTATCATGACACATGGACTAGGTGAAACCAAAATCCTCAACTGTCAAAAATCAGGGACAGTTAGTTGAGATTTGGAATCACAGAATGGCTAGGGTTGTAATGGACCTTAAAGATCAATTAGTTCCAACCTCTCTGTCATGAGCACAACACCTTTCACTAGAACAGGTTGCTCAAAGCCCAGTCCAACCTGGCCTTTAACACTTACAGGGTTGGGTCATCCATAACCCGTTTGGGCAACTTGTGCCAGTGTCTCACTACCCTCACAGTAAAGAATTTCTTCTTAGTATCTATTTTAAATCCAGACTCTTTCAGTTTAAAGCCATTACACCTTGTTCTATCACCACATGCCCTTGTGGATAGTTCCTCTTTAGCTTTCTGATAGGCCTTCTCTGGAAGGCTGCTATATAGTCTCCCTGGAGCCTTCTCTTCTCCAGGCTGAACAACCCCAGCTATCTCAGTTTATCTCCACAGGAGAGGTGTTCTAGCCCTCTGATCATCTTCATAGGCCTCCTCTGGACTCGCTCCAAGAAATTCACATCCTTCTTATGTTGGGGACCTAGAGCTGGATGCAGTAGTCCAGACAGGGTCCACAAGAGTGAAGCAGAGGAGGAGAATAACAGAATCATAGGATATCCTGAATTGTAAGGAACCCACAAGGATCATCAAGTCCAACTCCTATCCCTGTACAGGACCACCCCAAGAATCACACCATGTGCCTGAGAGCTTGGAACTCTGGCAGACTTGGTGCCATGACCACTTTCCTGGGTGACCATCCTCTCAGTGACTGTCTTGGGTTACACAAAAGTTCTGGTATCCACCTTTTTTCTCTTTTCCCCAAATATGCCTACTAATTTGGACTGGAGGGGAATTTGAGATAAGGGTGGTACTACTCTCCTAGGAGAAGAATGTATCCACAAGTGTGAAAGACTAGAATACTGATAGCTCAGACACTCAAGGTGCAAGCTGACAATGGGCAAAGTAACCACCCAAGTGCTGAGGTTTTGCACACCTGCCACCTCAGGTTACAAGTGGGGTGTTAAGATAGGGAGAGAGGCAAAATCCTGCTAGGAAGGGTAGCGTTACTTTGTCCTCATACAAATGACTCAGCTGTAATAACTCCCCTCCAGGGGAGGGGGGGAAGGGGGAAGCATAGGGACAATTCACACATGACCTGAATATATTCATCTCTGCCGATGAGTCATAATGGATCCACCTGTGCTAACATAACACACAGCTGTAACATCTTAGAAGACTCTCAAAAGGCCCTGTGATCTGGTATTACATTGTGATCTAGTATTACATCTGCCAGTGTAGGACTTCCCATCCCAGCGGAGGTACAGTGTGTGTTCCCACCTAGCCTAAGCCCAAAAAAATACCACAGCCGGACTTCATTCAGCATGGAGTTTTTTCTTCCCTCACCACATGGGACTTTCCTTGCCACCCAGGGCTTCTGTCACCACCGTGACAGATCCAGACTGCGACCACCACTTTAATAGGACTACAGCCACCACTTTGCCCAACCAACACTGAAATTGCAACAACCCAGCCTCATCACTGGATCCAGTGGGTGTCTTGAGGGTCCTTCCAGTCACCTGGGGGGTCCATAGCCCTGCTCTGACAGTCTATACCAGCACCTCAGCCTCACTCTAGCACTGACTCTACAACTGTTCCTGCCATGATTTCCAGGTTTGGGGAGGTGAACCACATGGAGGAGTGGTGATCTTGTCTCTATCCTGTGGCCACATGTGTTTTTTTCCAGGTGAGGGAGGCTGGCTGTTACCTCGATTTTGGTGGGGCTTGGGAATTTTCTGCTCATCAGTTGGTTCAACACAGTTTTATCAGTATAATTGCATCCTATACAGTCTCCTCTGAAGACACTGGGTGGGACTGACTCATTCTTCCTGTTCCTGAGTGCTCTTTTGAAGGATTATTCAGGATATGTCTTGCCACCTTCAGACACAGAGTATGTCTCCTGGAGACATGCCAGAGAAGCTAAGAAGAGTGCTTCATCACAGGGATGTTTAAAACCACAGAACTTGACAGCATGTATATCCAGACATGGACACAGGGCCCAGACAGAGCAGCCTGGCAACTTTACGGCAATTGTCATTGAAACAGTAAGACACATGGGTCTACCAAAAATCCAAAACACATTATGCTCAGGAGGAATCCTTGATTTCATACAGTTGGTATAAAATAAAACAGTGTGCTACTGCACAGGCTGGCTTATGCAGCACACGTGGACAGTGTTCCCTGAAGGGTATATGATAGATGGTGAACATTCAGACTGGGAGAAGATTAATAAAAAATAGTTTCTTGAACTATTATAATTAGTCTCTGTATGTGCAAGTATAAAGATTCTTGTGGTGTCCTGTCCAAAAGCTACAACCTATTTATTCAGTCTCCTGCTTCAGATTTAGAGAAATATCCTCACAGCAAAGGAGTATCAAGCAGCTCCTGTTTGAAACTCTGCAGGCATCACCTCTGAAAATCTCCCCAGTTCACAAAAATGCTACAATGACAGTTAAGATTTCCTGAAAGTCCATCCCTAATCACAGATGCCGTGTGCAGTTTTTCAAATCTGGGTTCTTCAATTCAGGTTTCATTAAATAACCTGAAAATTTCAAATCCAGACAAATTTCTATCTCTTCTCTGTCAAATCTCTTCAATGCAAGTGACCAATTAAAAAGACTTTTTATTTTAGACACTTCCTGTTTAGCCACTGAAAAAAATAAAGCTAAAACAAATTTTCTAAACCAGGTCTGAAAAAGTCTCACTTGTAATATTTCATAAGGCATGATGGCTCCAGTGATTATGAGATTTTTTGCTTTTGAGTATTTCTTACAATTCTAATATATCTCAAATTTTCCTTTGTATTATGTTATCAGCTGACCCTAGACAATCGTTGATGTTCTTTTGTCTCCCTTATCTTTTTTTTATTATTCATAACTTCTAATTTACATTAATCCCTTTGGCCATCCTCTTTTTTTTCTGAATTGTTTTATATGATTCTGCAATTAATTATTGGGGTTTTCACATTTCCTCTAAATCAAGTTTGGTAGGGTTTTGTGTGTTTTTTTTCCCCATGTGGTTCTCTCCTTAAACTGCAAGATTGTGACCAGATGAGATTTTAAAACCACTTTCCAATTTGCATTTGTAATTGTTTGTTTAAATTCTTTTATTCTATCTAATTTGAGTCAACTGCTTTTGACATGCAGTTTTGCCATACAAAGCCTTTCTCTTCCTCATTTGCCCATTTTGCCTAAATGGGTTAAAATAATTTTTTTAACATCTCCATTATGCAGATTTTCCTATATGAATACCACTGAAGTGTATTTTCCTCTTCTAAATGAGAAGTTCTGCACTAAAACAAGGGCAGTTGATGCTCTCCTTCCCTTCAGTTGGCAGTAGATCTGGGGCTTCCATTTACAGTTGCCAAGTAAGTGCCAAAGTCTGTTGCTGAATCAAGAAATTGTGGTTACGTCCAGGTGGAAATTCACTATCACCATATTGTTTCCCTTCCCATTTGGTATGTGGAAGCACAGGCCAATTTCATAAACCTGGATGCCAGCTCAACTTAGTAAGTACAGATTTCAGCAGCAAAGCTGACACTAAATTAATTTTCGTGAATCATTAGAAATATTTGAATATGCTTCTACAATGTCAGAATTTCATTTCTTACTCCTGCAAGTATAGAATCACCTTCCACATTCAGCTGTTAGATACTGGTAAGTTTAAATTATCTTCACGAGGGCCTGCATACCTACTGGAAAGTGCTGAAGGACTTGAAAATCAAAGGTGGTTGAAATTTATAGCCATGGAAACATGTGAGTGTCTCTGTTTTGAAATAACTGTTCCTATCTATTCCTTTCTTGTGGGCTTTATAAAATAAACAAATTAATTAGCTTAACAAGACCATGTGAAGAATGTATTTATTACTGAGAAAGAACTCCTTCTGAAGAAAGGAATTCTAACTTAAATTTTTAAAGGTCATTTTAAATTGTTATTATCATTGCTCTGAATTCACCAGAGACTAGTGTTTGGGATATATTCCCATGCAGCTATGGCAGGTGTTTCAAAAGACCCTAGCACAAGAGAAATTTGGATACTGATTACTGAACATTGAGCATTTGTTATCCAAACGACAAAAATAACTCCTTTTCCCCACTCAGGCAATTTATACTGAGCTGGCAACAATCTCCACAGAGAATCTCCTGTTCTGGCTCCAGGGTCTGCTCTACTGAATCCTCCGTCTCCCATTCTCTCCTTCTTGAGCCATGCACACAGTCCTCTCACTTTTCTTTATTTTCTTTATTTGATCAGTAGCTGCTTTTTTCAGTTAGTCACTAAAATTTCAAACAAGCTGCGTATCAGTTGCCAGAAGAAGTTTGCTGCTTCAATTCATTTTCCCCCATCTCATAAAGGAATAATGTATTATTGCTCTTCTTAAATTGGGAATGGCATTTCTTTTCTTTCTCCTAATGTTCCTGCTGTATTTTGGAGCTTTCACAGAGATTTTTTTTTTTTTGCCAGTCTCTAAGCATTCTCCTTATTATTAAAATTTTCTAAAAATTTACTTTTGCTTTTAGAAAGGAACATTTTGTGACACTTTGTCTGTAACTGTGCACTGATCATCAATGTTTAATTAAAACCTGTCAGTGAGAGGTGATGTCCTTCCTAAGGAAGGAATTTACTTTAGCAATGAAAGTCTAGAGGGGCAGTTCTCTCCCTGTCACAGATCGACTTTAAAGACCAGAGAGACATGCAGGAAGACAACTAACAGTTCTGTGCATATTTATGGACTTGTTGTGCATGTGGTAAGTACTCTCCTGACAGCTAGTGTTAAATCCAATCAATCATCACTTAAATACATCACTGTGTATATTCACCTCACTCCTTCATTAGCATTCATTAGCAATTAATCAACACAGCAGTAGTCTCTGGAAAGATCAACAATCCATAAGGTACATTTACATTAAAGATGAGCAAGTGAACATTTGTTCCACTTCAGCTAAGTCTTGTGTATTGTCATTTTTTCAAGGAGGAAAAGACATCGATCAAGCAAATGATTGATTGATTGATAGATATAGCATGTCATCTATTGCTTCTGAAGACCATTTTTCTTCAAATCAGAGGACAGTAGTTTTGCTCAGAAAAAGCTTTCGGACTTCAGTTTCACAGTATGTGTTTTACTACACTGGTTATAAAGTCTTCCTGCCTTAAATCCGCTGACTTTTGAGACAAACTGTGTTGTTGAATCTCTTTCATTTTGTACTATAAGACCACATTTTAAGGTAAAGAGGTCCAGACATACACTTTTAGCATCAGACATGAAGTTAAATTTGTTTTGCTGATTCACTTCTTTAGCCGAATCAATTAATTAATAGAATTTTTTAGAGGCAAAGTGGGAGGGGAAAAAAGTATCTTAAGGCATATAAAAGATACAGCCCTACTTTTTTTTCTATTGTATTAAGAAATAATAAATCTTAGTACTTTCAGAGACCTTTACAACCCTGTGGAAAATTAACTAAACTAAGTTTAATTGAAGTAGTTGTTCAGCTCCACTTAAGACATAAATATATACTGATAACGATATCTTTAGTATTTATCTTAAGTACCCTTCAGACTTTATAGCAGTGAAATTATATAATCAAGTTTTAATTTGATTGTTTTCTTTTGTGATAGAAAATATGTATTTCAAAATAAAGATTTTTTTTAACCTCAAATGCAGAAATTAACGTAAAAGAGAATTTATCACCTTATATTCAATGAAATTCAAACAATTGCATTAATAAAAATATCGAGTTGTTGAGACACTAAGTAAACATGTATCTTCAGTAATTCTTTTGCTTTCATGAAGCTGTATTTAGTTGCTATCACTGTGTTGTTAACAGGATGAAATTTGCAGTATCTAATAAACATTCAGTTCTATGCGAATATGGAAAGCTTCCTTTTTAATATACCAATTATGGATTCGGCTTGCTACTTTATCTGCTTCAGTATATCTCATTATTTCTTTCATTATTTCTTTCTAATTACCTTTATATACAAATGCTATCTCTTTCTTAGCTATGACTTGATACATCTTTGGACAGAAATAACTGGGTGTGTGACCTCGCTGTGGTGTACACCAGAATTTCTAAGCCTGTCTTGTACCAATATTTCAATGCAGAAGTTTGCTAAGGTTGGAATAACCCCAAAGTGAACTACTGTGAATGCGCTTAAATAGTGATTTATGTCTTCCATGTGTAGTGTGGGGATGGGAAGAAAAGGATTGATTTTCCATAATGCAGAAACAGAGAGAGTTGCATGGTCATTCCACTTAATGAAAGATTTTGATGTTCTGTTTCACTATGATTTGAAATTAACACTTCCCTGTTGGAAAGTCTTCATCTCCTTAGCAGGACTATTTAGACCCTGCAAGCTCACGTCAGGGAAAAATCATGTGTTATGGGAAATCTGGTAGGTCATATCTGGTACCTGGATACCTGCAGAACCCTGCCAGAAATAAAGGCTTCTCTATAAAAATATGTTGATGTGATCAAAACTCTTCAGCATTTAAACACAATGAAATCTTAAGCACAATTATTCCAAGGAATTTTAAGCTTAACTAAGACTACTCATCCCATCCTTCCTCTTTGCTCTATTAGCTTCTCTGTGATGATGGTGTGATTCACAGAGGTCAAGGTACCAGCAACCCTCTCTAGAGAGATAGTAAACAAAACATCAGTGTGGATTCCATTATGGCTTTATCTGCCCACTCCTACTGTACCATCTTTATCAAAAAGCTCTCAGCACAAAGATAAGCTCTGCTCCTCTTTCCCCAGGCAGCCTGTCTTCTGTTCAGGAAAATCAACACTTTACCCCTGCGTTCACAAAATGGTTCTTTAAACTTCATTTTTTGTATGACTTTGATTCAGATTTTTCTCCCATGTAAAAACAATCCCGCAAATGCACGTTTTATTTTACACATAAGCACCACAATTTGTTAAATTAAATCTTTATTTTGCAGAGGGGAAACCCAACAGTGATTTTTACTTTTTAAACTCCTTTTCTATTTCTAGGAAACTTCAATGAACCATTTTATGGTATGATGATAGTGCAATGAGAAGAACTTGTATTCAAGATGATTAGACAATCACTAACATAAGGCACTACTGAATTTCTCAACCCTACGGGCAACAGAAATGGCAGAGCAGATTTTAGGGAAATTTTACACATTAGTACATAAACAGTCTGTCAAGAAATCACACCCTTCAGATGTCTGCCTCTGACAGTCTTCAAGACATTAAAAAAATCATAAATGTGATTTGCAATAGAGACATTTACTAGCTTTAATATACAGAGACTGTCATCACTAGGCAAATCCAGGAATGTCAAGTGAAGATTATTAGAGTCTGAAATACCCATATAGCAGAATGGCATGTATGGATGTATGTTATCCAAAAAATCATGAACTTCTCTACTCAATGACTGGTTTGATCTTTAGCCCACAATCCGTCGTAGTATGGTCCTGCATGCTTTGACAACGTGTAGACATAACTGTAAAAAGTAAAAGCAGAGGTCTATGAAAAGGGTCAGTAAAATAACAAAACTGGAGCTTTGTGGAATTTAACATGAATTATTAAGAGAAAGGAAGCTTTGGCAAGGAGAAGAAACAGAATTGAAAGAAGGACTGAGGGAAGAGGAAAACATGACCAAAATAAAAGATCTGAAGATAAATAAAGGATCTGAACCATACTTGGAAAGAAAACAAAGTTTATCTTCACTGCAGGCTTTGACTGATATGTGACTTCATGGCTTTTTTATTCGGATTGGTTTGTCTCGTCAGGAGCTACCAAAGGGTTTGCAGAGTTTTGGTGAGCTGACAGTCTCAGTCCAAATGCCTGCAGACAGACATTTAAATTACAAGCGTTCCAGGACAAAACAAGAAACAGCATGGAGATGGAGCCTAAATCACATCCCAGATGTAGGGATGCTCTATCTTTTGGCTGTAGAGCTGCACTAGCTGTCTTGGAATCAGCTATCTGGGGCTAACTCTAAGGTCTCAGGAGCCAGTGTTATCAAACTGGTACCTTTCAGGTCATTACAGTCAATAATTCCTTTTTAAGTATGAAGAAGAAAAGAAAACAAAGTGAGATGATTAAAAAGCCAATTAGCAGATCAAAGTATGAGAAGCTAAGTCCTGGAGGGGAAAAAGAATGCATATATGGTAATTTAGGCAGTAAGGAAGATAATTAGAACAGGATAGTGATAATGGGATAAGCTGGGGATCAAAAACCGTAGAGTTGATTGGAAAAAAATAGAATAAAATTAAGGAAAATTTTAATGGCTCTTTGAATAAAACAATTAACCATATAAATATTAGAATGAAAACTTGACTAGAAACTATATGACCTCTTTTCAAGGAGTACAGTGATCCACAATTCCCAAAAAAGCATAGTTTCAACTCTTCTTCCCTAAGAAGTATTTCAGTACCTCTGATGCAAATAGCTTTTGGGATATAGAAGATGTAAGTGGAGCAGCCAATAGAGATTAGGGTTGTAAAGGCAAACTTCATCTCATCCTTCCTCCTTATCATTTTCATAATTTTATCTCCCTTTTTAAGCAAAGACCTCAGAGTTTTGGTGTTAAAGTTTGAGTCCTGATTCACTTTCTAATCTTTGTTTTGCTTGACTTCCTTCCAAATTCTTTCTTTGTCTACAGTTCTCACAGCTCTAGCTCTCTGATGAGGTTTGTTCACGGCCAAAATTTCTGTCGGCCTTTTATCACTGTGTTGTGAGCACACATCCCCCTCATTGGCCCCTAGCCTGCCTGAACTCCTGATCTTATCCCTGCTGTTGTCCATTTGATCAAAACATGCTACTCAGGGACCTATGACAGATGGGGCAAAGAATGAGGGGAAACAGAAAACTTTCTTTTTTTGTGAGGTTTCCAAAGACCACCCTTGAGCTTTGACTCCAAATGCCTCACAGCACTGTGAGTCCACAGATTTCTGTATTTCCTTCACAAAGTCCTGTGAGTCTTTAAACAGAAAGGCCCCTAATAGTTTGCACCCCATGGCTCTGTCAAAGCAACAACATGCTTACATAAATATTGTTTGGCTCTAACCCCTTCCATGTGGCTTATACCACAGGAAGTTCGCTTTCTTCTAAAGAGCCTGAACATGAGTGGGGGTAAGGATGAGTTTCAGTCTGTGAAGTATGAATTAGCCTTTTAGAGACAACTGGGACTCAAGAGAGAATGAAGGATTTGCAATATAACAAGTAAGAACAGGAAGGAACAGAGCTGTGAAGAAAAAGAAATAAATCAGAGACATAAGTAGAAAAATAAACATCTCTTTTATATTATCTAAGGAGCTTCCAAAGTAATATCAGCAAAGGAATATTACAGTCAACAGACAAAGAATATGGTCATTAATGCCAACAATGTATCCTGTCAACAATACAGAAAAAGAAAGAATCTTCTCTGAAGAGCAACTGGTAAAGATGAAATAACATTCAAAAGGAGATTCCCTGAGTGAATAGTATCAAACAATATGTGTCCCTTGAGTGTTCAACTATTGCTTTGATGATGAACAGAGGTAAAAGATGAAGATGTTTTACCTCTGTGACCTGAAGAAGCTCTGGGTGGCAACTTCCTATTTCTTACACAAGTAGAGAGCATTAAGAGGAACTATGAAGTAATACTTTCTATTTTATCTCTCCTTTATATCTGTCTTCGTATCTATCTCTCTTTGTATCTTACCTCTCTGATTGGTAACTCACTTCATGGAATGGAAAGTTGCAGTGGGGCCAGAAGAGGGTGATAAATGTCTAGCTTCAGGTCAAATTCTTCCTGCCTTCTCAAGCCACAGTAGCTGTATTTGAGAAGATTATGTCACTGACATATATCTTCCTTTTGTCTCTGGAGGCAACTCTCTTGTCAGCTTTTCTCCTTGTGGAGAGGAGAAGAAGAGACATATTTCTGATAGCTAGCAAGGCAGGAAAGAAAAGAAAGAAATTATCATATCTAGTCTCTCTTTCACAATCTTCCCATTTACTTCAGGTTAAAACCCACTTAAATAGTATTAATGTGCTCTTAAATAGTGATTAATGACAATTTTGAGTAAGTCCATTGTTACGATGAGTCAGGAAAATAACAGCAAAAGACCTAACACTGGAGATGGGAGCTTTAAAGGCAGAAAATGGAAGAAGGAAGGATGAAGACCATCTATATCTGCATAACTGATGGGTTCAATGGACTTTGGCCCCACAAAAGCTGATGTCAGTAAGCTCTTTCAGGCACCTGAAAGCCCATCTCCTCTTTCCAAAGGACAAATGCAGTATGTACTGGTAACATGGTCCATATACTCATAAGGCTCTCCCCTATTCTCTAAACTCACACCTTTATTGGAGGCACACAATGAGATGCTTGAGGATTTTGTGTTGCTCAGTTTAAGTATTTCTCTGCAAGATATGTGATTTCAGATACTGGACTTCAGTCTTGTTTTCCACTCCAAGAAACCTGAGACATTCTGCCATTACATGACATCACATCTCATAACAGATTTATTTAACATAATCGGGGTTCTTTATAAGACCTAACATTATTTTTGTTCTTTTCCAATTAGTTTGGATTTATATCAATTTTAGCCATCTTTAAACTAAACAGTCTAACCCACTCATCCCTTGTTACAATGAGAGAAGAGCGTGTCCAAGGGTGCTTCATCCTTCCTATCTTATATATCTGTTTTACAAGAAATAGTTGTATGGAAAAGCATGTACTTGGCATCTCTATCCCCTAGTAATGCTGTTTTTGGGGAATGGAAGGAAGTATGGAAACAACATGAAAACTTCACACAAACAACTCCTTGTCAGGGTTTGGCACAGAACTCTACTTTTTTTGGGCAAATTTCCATTGAAACATCAGCACCTGATCTTTGACCTTTCCTTTGGTCTGCGTTTTTGACAACTGAACAGATATCAGAAATGTTCTCTGTGGCATTTATATTTTTGCTCTCTGCTTTCCCCCTTTATCTTCAGCCCTGCTTTCTCTTTATCTAAATTTTTATTTTATATATTTTATATTCTATTGTATTCTGGAAACTCTTTCAATTATAGTTAGTATTCCATGTGTTTCCAGCCCTTTAAAAATATATTGTTTCCTGAAATAATTACCATCTTTCTTTCACCTTTGCATTGGTTTAGGTTCATTTTTTCCCCCTTCCTTCGCCTGGAATTGTGGAAAATCACAGTAGAGTTTTGCCCCTATGAGATCAACATGACCAGAATTTCTCTAGTTTTCTCAGTATGATCCATGAAGAGGAAATTGAGATGTTCCTCCCACAGCTGCAATTAATCAAATAGAGCTTCCTTTTGGCAATTTGCAATTCTAACTTTAAATTTTTCTTTTGAAAAATCTTGAAATCCACTAATAATGCATAAAAACTACCTTTTTTTTTTTTTTTTTTCTCCTCAGAAAGTTCTGGTGGTTTGACTCATCCCCTCCATAAGATTGTGTTTCCTTCATGCAGATTCTGCAATCCTGAGTCATTCCCTCTCATAACCCTCAGAGGAAACGAGTGGTGGTGGATGTTGACCCTCCCCCAATTTTGTGTGTCTAACACAGCAGTTTGCATGCATTCAGTAAAAAGCTGAGAACTCCAGACCTCAGAAAACAGGACATACAGAGTTAAGCTGAAAGCCCAACTTCAAGAATTTCCTGCTGTGATGGGGCTTTATTTCATTACTTTGTTTGTTTGTGCATTTATTTTGGGGGAATGATGAGCTCTCCATTGTTTTACTTCATTATGAAAACCGAACTGTTGTTGTGGAGCCCTAGAGTGTGGGATGGGCTCTTGTTTGGTTTCCTAAAAGAAAACAAAATTAATTAAACTATAACTCTTTCTCCTTGGTTTATGGCTTAAAAGATAGTGCCTTTTTATTGTTAGGCATTCTCTAGTAATTATTACCACTTGTAGTATACTGCAGACTGGAAACTGTGCCTTTAATAGGGCAGAGATATTCACTTCATATCCCTCAGTCATATTTTTCTATTGTAGTGAGGCTGCGATTTAAGCGCCCTTTGCATAATTGACAAACACATCACAAACAATACCTTAGAAGTGGGACACTGTGATTCAGCTTTGCTTAACAGCAGCAAGACAGGCATTACCACCTGGCTTCATTTTGCAACCCTAGAAGCATTAGGCTGTGTTAAAATCTACATCGCTCAGATGAATCCAGATCACCACCTGGTCCGAGTCTGTACATCTGAGTAGCGAATTGGAAGGTCCTGCAGAAACTGTGTTAGAGGCTGAGCAAAAGTGTTAATTTTTCTTTATTGGGCCTGATGGCATAGAAAATTAATAATTTTCCCAGGACCTTTTGGGCTGTGATGCTTAAAATCACAGCTGTCAGGGCTGGCCTGGGCTCTGCCCACCAGTATGGTTCAGCCAAATGCACCTTGTTTCCTGAAGTCCTTAATGTTAACCTGGCTTACGTTTTCATCTGAATTTCAGCTAATACTGCTTTTCTGTGAAGTTAGTTCTTAAGTCTTGCAGAGAAACATACTGAAAACAACTGCTCATGCAAAGCACTTAAATTTATACTTTAAAACCTGGTTGAGCAGATTTATCATGAAAAGACAAAACCTATCTGCACTTTAAAGTGCACAAGTTTAAATTTAATCTCAAAAGTAAGGAATTGCCAAGTGGGCTTTGAACAACTTGAAGGTACGTGTTTGTTCAGATCATCCTGGGACTCAGGAGAATGACAATGCAGTGTAGAATGGGCTTTTCAAGAGTGAAGCCATGGAGAATCATTGTCTTTATTCTGTCCAATGCCAACAGCATGGAAAAAAAGAAAAATACTTTGGGTCAAAGAGTAACAAGTAGAAGAAAGAGACATTGCCTTTCAAAAATAAATTTGTTGCAACTTCAGGATATAAGCACACAAGTAATTAGCCAAAAAGTTTGCAATTATAATGTTAAAACAGCATGTATATTTCAAGGCAATTGCAGATGAAAGTGGAATAATCTATTCAATACAGCCAACCCCCCTGGACACACAAAATTTTAGAATATATGATTCACTATACTCACTATGAAATTACTAAAATGTATATGAGATCAAATGATATAGAATGGCATGCGACTGCTCATATACTGAAACACACACTACTTTTTTGTAATATAAGTGCTTAAGAAAGATTTCATACATTTATTATTTAAAAAGTTAAAATAAAACAAGACTCCTAATACATTTTTCTGAAATATGTTAAATTTTACTATAATTAAAATATCATTGTATCTGGAAGATTTTTTCAAGAATTGCTATTACACTATTGTATTTTTATTATTAAACTAGTTTACCATGACAATTTCCTTATTTTTTTACCAGATAATAAATATCTGCTGGCTTTCTTTAATTTTCTTGAGTATACTGCTTTTCTCTTCCCAGTGTAAAAAGGATTCTCCTTTCAGATATGAAATAGATGGTTAAGATGTCGTGCACTCTTAAAAGAACTACTACTTGCAAATAGCATGAGAAGCAAATTATTACAGGTAAGTGTGTTAATAATTCTTATTTGGAACTTTTGGAACATAAAATGGAACTTTCCAAAAAAAACTTAGTAGATATATTCTGCCATATTTAACAGAGCTACATGAGTGATTTCATTGTTCTGATGAAGATATCAGATCATGGGTTACCTGAGAAGCCCACAAATGCAAATTTTAAAATGCGAAAATCCACCTAAAGATGTGCAAAACTTCCCTCTGAACAGAGAACATAGACACCACTCCTGACTTAGCAAATGGGGTTTCATGTTAATTTTTGTTGGAACTTTGCTTTTGGATGGGAAAGCATTACATTTTCTTGATTTTGAACTGTCACTGAAGAATATCCATGGGTGTTCTGTAAAACCTTTTCATAATGTGTTTTGAGGGGGCAGTCTTCAATGGTTTGGGTGTCTGCAATTATCTCTTAAGGCTTCAGTTAACTAATTCTGCTAAATTTATGGGAGCTGCAGTGAATCCCTCAAAGACTCCAACAAGTTTTGATTAGGCTTGCACATGGCATCATACATAGAATAATACTTATATTTCAATTAAATAATCTGTTATAATTATAGTAGAGAACTTTTTTCATAAAGATGTTCAATTTGGAGGAGCCCTAAGCATGTTTTTCTTTTTTTTTTTACTTTTGAAAAGGGATTCTGAAATGTCTGAAATCTTTTTAACTTATCTAATGTTATGCCAGACCCTTCTGTGCATCTGTATTTTTAAGAAATTTCTTAGCAGAATTAATTTGTTTTACTCTATAGCCCTTTTACAAGCTACAGCAATAAAATTGCTACAAATCAGTTCTAAATTACACCTGATTTATGCCATTTAGTTTTTCAGTCTTCTGATATTTTTGCTTTATTATCAAAACACTACCTGTTTCATCTAACCTCATTCTAATGATCTTTGCACATTTTCTCAGGTAAAGACAAAGTTAAGACCCCTCCTTGTATTGAAATGCATCTACATTTAGAAAACACTTTCATGGCCTTCCTGCTAATTCTATGCGTTTGTTTTTAAAAGAAGAGAATTGAGAAGTTTTTATTGATGTTTTCATTTTTTTCCCTCTGAAAAATTGATTTTAATGTGTAGTCCTCCTTAAAAATCAATGACACAACCTGACTCAGGGTTTGACACTGAAAATCTATACTATTCTCAGTGGATACGAGTTTCATAAGCTTAGAATCTGGAAACATATTATACAAAAGACAGAAATTCTCCCCTGGGGTAAAATGTCAATGAGTTATCACGCATCTTAACAAAGCAGTCTAATTGGGATTATTTGAATACAAAAGGCGTTTATATCCAGGTAAAATAAATATGTGTGTGTGCATGTTTGTAAATAATATCTATCAAATCCCCAAAAAGTTGGTTTTTGAGTGAGTTCTATACTTGTTTACACTTTAGACTCAATTTATCTGTGACATATCACTCCCTATCATTGTCTCATGATGATACTAGAACTATTTGTAAGTTCACAAAAGAAGACTGATAAGCTATGATTAATTAAAAATAGGATTTAATTAAGAATATAGAGAAGATTAAATAGGTGGCCTGATGCGGAAATGTCAAGGACAGGTTTTGAGTTCCCTAAGATCCTGGATCCATTTTCAGATAGGAGTAGCTGGGGTGGGAAAGAATGAGAGAGAAATAACCTAACTAGGTTTATCAGTTTATGGAAAATATCATGTGAAGACTCTGAAAGTTCCTTTCCTTTTTTTTTACACTTCCATATCTTCCCCTGAGCCCTGCACAAGACCAATGACATTTAAATGACATTTAGAGGTATCTCAGTGATATTTAAAAGCATGAAATTCAAAAGCAATAAAAGCTAATATTTTTCTATCTTGAGCACATTTGGCTTCAAGGAGCTCTTGCCAAAGTTTTGCCAAATTAAAGTTTTATGCCGAAAATGTAGTTGCTTTGAAACAGGAGTTGGCTGTTGGGATTGATCGTAAATTTTTTTTTACATCTTGGAGCAGTTACTATGTTTTGCTTGTCAGAGTTTAAGTCAACACTGTGGTTTTTACACATTCTTTGAGGTATCTTTCAGGTCATTTCCAAAATAAAGTATTGGACTAGAATGATTTTGGATCTTTTTCTGCACTGGTCAGGCCTTCTTAACTCAGAAACAATTGTTTGCAAAGGTATGTTCTGGCTGTAACCCTCACAGATCTGTGCAAAGTACTGGTCTCTCATGAAATCATCAATAAAAAGTGCAATTCAAAGATAATACAAGGAAAACTGTTTTAGGAATGTCAAGAACTGAATTAACTGAGTACAGGAGACAAGAGTTGGAACAGATAGCTGCCACCTAGATGGCACAGATCATCCAGAGAACAGATACCTTTCCACAATTAGCAAATATCAAAACGAGTTGGTCCCCCATGATAAAACTGGCTTTGATGTTCTATGTGGTTTTGACAGCTTTCAAATACAAAACAGTGGCCAGATTAGGAGGCTCCAATACTTCCAAGGCTCCCTGGCTTACTGTGAAAACAACTGCATTCTTAGGGAGACAACATTAAGAGAGAGAAACATCAGCTACTACCATTTATACTCAATGCAGAGAATGGAGAATCCAAGATCATGTGTCCTTTCCCTGAATCAGGCTGCTGGCTAGGTCACATCAGGATGAATTTTGCAATTTGTTTCCTTTATAAAATAGGGACATTTTTATTTTCTTCCTTCAACAAGCATTTTGAGATTGAATCAGGTTATGCTTCTGAAGTGATTTGTAGCATTCAAGTGAAAGTTACACCATGAAAATGCATGATGTGTTTAAGCAGAAGGTGATAAATAGATATCAAGTCAAAAACAGCACTCTGATAATATTTTATTATTTGCATCAGTATTTTGAAAATGTTGTTTAAAATATTTATGGGATACAGGAAATGTCACTCTCTGGACCAAAAAAAAAAAAAAAAAGAAGACAATGAAAAGTTAGAACAAATGACAGAATCATGATAACAAATGAGGAAAAATACAAGTAGTTACAGAAAACCATCATTTATGAGTTAACAGAAGACTGAATCACTATAGTGTGTATAAATATGGTGCAACAATGATTTTGATGAGTCTTTATCACAGCTGTGTGATACAAAGTAAGAAATAAAATAAAAAAGGACATGGGACCAAAGATAAGTCAGTCTACATTATGTTATTAATAAAGAATAAGCAACGGCATGGAAATTGATGTATCTTGCAGGATAGAAAAATGACAACTTTGGGCTCATCTTTAATAACTTGAAAGATTTATCACTCTCTTTGCCTGTTGAAGCTATAGGCAATTTTTCTGTTGTCTGGTACCTCGAGTTGTTATACAAAGAATAGGCAACAGATATGCAGCAAAGATGGAACTGAAAAGGAGAATGAAGATAAAGTATCCTGGACATGACCACTTTGACCATGTTAGTTCTAATATGCCAGTCCTCACATTTGTGGCATTCCTTTACTCAAAGCTTATTTGGACTTGACTAAAATAGGTGCCTGGATTTTCAAACACTGAAGCCCATTCTCAAGAGAGAGTCTGGTAACACATTTTTCAGGTGAATAATGGACAATGCATTCCTTGTTACTGTACAAGGCAGCGCCCATTTTCATAAGTTTTAGCAGTGACTTTGGATAATACACGGGACTAAACCTGGAAGTGCAAACACAAATCACCATCATGGAAGCATTTCTCTGAAGTGTGTCTATTGGAGTGTTTTCCTTTAATTTCTCTCATGACGGCTTTTTTCCATTTCCTTTTGATGACAACCTGACTGGGATCAGAAGACAGAACAAAATTTATTCAAAGTAAGTATATCCTCTCTATGAGTGAACACACAGCTTTTCACTCCATTTATCCATCAGGGAAAAAAATTCTGACTTTTTCGCCACAAATTTCTGTTTCCTCACACTTTTATCTATTGCTTTTCTAATTTTTTTTTTTATTTTTTTTTAACCAAGGGTTCCGAATGTTCATTCATTATAGAGGTTTTTGGGCAGACATCTCCAAGTCCAGAGTAGGCACTCAATTGCAGCATTCAGACCACTTTCCTTAACTGCAAATTTCACAGAGATGTGTGCTCACCTATGGACACTGTGCTCACAGTTCCAAACATCTTCTCTCAGGAGTTGTTCCTTTTCACTCTGAAGTTAGTACAGCCAACTATGTTCATGTATGAGTGCATATACAATGTGTACAGATGTCCAGTCACCAGATGCTCAAAATTAGTCTTCAGACTTCAGTCTGCAGTTTCTGAGGTACATTCCCAGATAGTATATGAACTAAAATATTAGAATGGAGTGCTGTATTATCCTGACTACACAGCAATCTCCACACATTATTTCAGATTTGGAAGGCACCACCACATATTGGCATAAAATAACAAAGTCACAAATCCCTGGCCTACTCATCCAGATGTTTAGCGATCATAATGCTGAGCAAATGGGATAACACAATCAGAGGATCATCAACAGTATCTATCACTTGATATAAATATCTGTGGAAACAAAAACTGTTGAAGTCCTGAATGAATTGGTGTGTCCTGATCATGGCAGAAGACCCCATCTCTGCAGGGTTGTGTAGTACCAAGGCTTCTTTTACTGTTTCTGAATTGGGAAGTTCTTCAATTAGACAGAGTTAGAGAGAAGACAGGGTTAGAGAGAAGGTGAATGTGGACAAGCTGACCAGTGAGTCTGTGAAATCCCTCTTACTGGAGAACTTCAAAATATGACTGGACAAGGCCCTGGGCAACTAGATCCAGCCACGATGGATATAAGCAGAAGGTAGGATGTTATGACCTCCACAGGTGGCCACAGAGCTCTGTCCAGCTGTAAGGCCAACACCCACCTTTTGAATACCAGCAACCAGCTGCCATTGCTGCCTCTGAGCTCAGCTGTGATCATCCTACAAATGCTGTGGCACTGCTATGTGTCACATTACTGGGTCCCACCCCATCTCCTTGCAGAGAGCAATCACTAACCCTTCCACCCAACCCAAGAGGCAGAGAAGCATGAAACTGTGCAGAAATCCAGTGCCAGAACAGGAAACAACACTGAACCACTATTTTTGTTTCCCACTGGAAACAAATCCGAGCTGTTCTGCTGAATTTGTTTTTGATGGGAACTCCAACTGAGCTGGAACAATTTTGGCCCAAATGGAGAAACATCTGGTTCCAGTCCCTGTCTGCAGGATTGGAGACATCTAAAGACTTCCAGAACAGTTAGAGATGAGAGGTTATTAAATGTATCCTTTCTGATACGCTTCTTCAGTAATCCACACATGGATGAAGAGAGATTTGTGGGGGTCACTATAAGCATAATTTGATTGACTGTCTGTTACTGACGTAGCACAGAAAAAACCTTTTCTCACTTTAAAAAACCCTCATGCTACTTTTTGAAAATCTTTGTTTGCACTGCTTACCTTACTGTTATTTGCTGTTTCACAGAGAGCATAAAGGTGCTCATATTTGATGTATCCTTCCACTCTCATCCACCCCTCCCCTTGCTTTGCAGCCCCCTTTTCCAAAACTGCTAGTGGAATCATTTCCTTTATCCTAAGATAAAATTATTTATAATCAATTAATAAGCACTGCTGAGGCTTTTGTTTGCCTGAAGCATCATTTCCTATTCAGTCTTTGCATCTGAACTATTCAGCATTGCCTTTTGGTTCTCTCTGAAAATACTCTTGAGAAGCCATGCTTATCAGCCAAGAAGCATCCAACAGCAAAGCATGTGCATTTATAAAAAGACTATCACTTTTGTGCTAACTTTGATTGCCAGTTTCTACACTTAAAATGAAAATTAAGCTGGTGGTAAAGCCACACTGCTAGATATCTGAATTCATTACACTGAATTATATGAATTTCCTTTCTTTCCTTCAATTCCCTCAAGTGGCATAGATTAATTTATAGAGTGTATGTGTTTTTCACATCTGCAAAGTTCTCATGCGGGTTGATGTACTGAGAATAAAACTTAGAGCAGCCATTTTGAGGGTTGTACAAATATTATTCCTCTTAATTATTTTTGCACACCTATATTTTTAAATGTCGTTTTGGAAAGTGGGAGTAATATAGGGGTGATTAGAGACGTTCCTTTACTGACATAGTAGGAGACATATAATTGCACAGGCCACAAAGCATAAAAAGTCACATTGAATACAAGGACTGACTGAATGCAAGGACTGATTTTCCAAAGAGATTTGTGGGGAGACATTTTGAATCCACAAAATTCGCCATCCACAATAAATGACTAGGAATACTTGTTCCTCTGAGAACCTGATTTACATTAGCAATTGGTTACTTAGAGGCACAAGCACTATGATTTGTGTCCAAAAGCTGGCTTTGTACTCAGATTTTCCTCATTAAAATGGGAATTACTTGTTTTGAAAGTTTTGTCTTGAAATGCCTATAACCAAAATCCAGTGTTTTTGAAAACAAATAGAATACATCCCAGTCTGGTAACTCCATCATTACTTTGTGTCTTTAGACAAGCTAGAAGCAAGGTAATAGTTTATTCTTTTCATCTTTTGATCACCTGTCAAAATGACAGCAACACCAACCTGTCTAATGGTTTCTGGCTATCACTGACTTAACCAGAAGTGAACACCAGGCTCTGTAGATCACATTGTGATTTAGCTTCACATTCTTCAAATTCCCCAATATAGTTTTCAGATGGTTAAAACTAAAGAGAAAGAGCTTGTTCTCCATAGAAGATGTTGCTGTGGAGTTCAAAGAGAGGCACTTAAAAAATTGTTAATGAATCTCCGAGTAGTTCACGTTGGAAGGGATCTCTGAAGATCAGCTTGTGCTATTATCTCTCTAAAGCAGGACTGACATCAAAGCTGGGTCAGGATGCTCGGGATAATGTCTGGTCAAGTTTTGAAAATCTCCAAGGACATCTCCACCATCTCTCTGGACAGCCTGCTACTTTGCTTAACCACTGTCATTATGGAAAGCTTGTTTTTTAAATATCCAAATGCAATTTCCCTGCCAAAAATGCAACTGTTTCTTCTTGTCTTTCACTGCGAGACCCTGAGAAAAGTCTGACTTCATCTTCTCTGTAAACACCCATTAGGTGGTGGATAGTTGATAATTAGATCCATCCTTTGCCTTGTCTTCCTTAGAACATACAAACCCTCCCTCTCTCCTCATACACCAGCCACAAGCCATCTTAGTGACACTCTACTTGACTCACTTCAGCTTACTGATGTTTCTTGGACTAAGAGGTTCAAAACTGGAGACAGTGCTTCTTGCAAGTGTTGAACGGAAGAGAATGATCATTTCTCTTGACCTGGAACCAGAAAGGACAACTAGTACAGCCTGGATGTGGTAAGATTCTGCTGCCTCAAGGGCTCATTGCTAACTAGTCAACCTGCTGCCCACCAAGACCAGCAGATCATTCTCTTCAAAGTTGTTGCCTGAATGTGCAACTTCTGAAGTGGAGTGCTGCATGGGGTTATTCCATCCTAGGAGGATGACTTTGCCTTTGACTTTGTTGAAGCTGGATTCCTCATCACCCACTGCTTCACCATATTGCTAACTCTTGCCCAGTTTGAGGTCATCCACAAGCTTGATTGATGCCACCCATGGCACTGGAAAAGGTGGTGGAACAATATCAGCTTCTGTATCAAATTCCATTGCAAATGTTTGGATGTCAGGCTCTGAACTGCTGTCAAAGATATTCTTGATCCACTTTTTCAAACATGTCTCCAGCAATCTTTGCTCCTTGAAGAGGGCCTGTTGGAAAGACAAGATAAAGCACTGCTGTGACACCTGCAGTGCAGCCTGGTGCTGATCCAAAGGTTGCCTTTGCTCCTGCCCAAGTATTTCCCTTTGGCTGACATGACTGCTCAGGTCCTTGTTCCTGATCCCTTCTCTTCTCTAGAGATCTGTAGTCGAGTAGACTGTTTCCCTTGGCAGTTCTGAATCCCTTAGATCCCATAATGCTGATCTCACTGAAAGTTTGGACACTCCAGATTACATAAGATTTTATCAATAACAGTAAAAGACACTTCATCTGTTATTTTTATCCCATTAACAATAGTATTTTTAGCACAAAGATGCTGTCATAAGAAAAATCCGTTAGTGTAATTATTTGCTGTGCAGCTCAATAAAGTGCAAAATGCATATTATTTTTATAAGGCTTAAACATCTTTTCTGTTAGTTCTGACTACTGTGTATTTTACCCATAGTTCAGTAACATTACTAGTACCTTAAATGAGAAATTAGATAGAAGAATGTTTAATTATAACTATAAAATGAGGCAAACACCTTTTCACAATCAGATGTCTCATGTGAAACAGCAATCACTGAGTTGTAGGGTAGACTCCTCTGTATAAAACCAGACAAGCCCCAATTGCTCTGCTGGGCACAGCACTGAGGAGTATGCTGGAAGGATCAGCCCTGCCCTGATAGAAGAAACATACCTTTGCTGATAATGTGCATTTCTCTGTTACTGTGGGATCATTTATGGTAAAGTTGACCCCTCAGATGTATTCCACATGTAAATTCCCAAAGTCACAAAACAGGCATTTAGTTTTGAGAAAAGTACTTTAGTTTGCATATCGCTAAATCCGCCAAGGGCTGCAAAAATTGCTTACAACTCTGCTTTTTCTGAAAGACCAGAGGCAAACACTAGCAGTGAGGTTTGCTGAGACTCATGCAGGCTGTTGTGGCTCAGGAAAGATCTTCATCAAATCTTCCTATCCTTCCTGCAACATAAAATGCTCAGGGGCCCTGTCCTGCACATGGTCATCGGGTGTCCCATGATGTAACTCCTCACCCCAGGGCACATGGGTAAACCAAAGGCTGAGGCATTCTGCCGATGGCAGGGTGTGACACCTGCTCCGAAATGGTGCCTGTTGTGCCACACTGCAGGCAGCTGCTCTGTGTTCTCTGCTTTGCTTCCTGCTCAGGGATTTTCACAGGGAAAACTGCTTCTTCTGAAATGCAATGCAATTTTTTGTGGGGAAATGTTCTATTTTTAACCAGACTTGGTCCTTTCTTACCAGCTCATTAGAGAGACCCTCAAACACCTACGCCTGTGCCAAGGCAGATTAAAAGGATACAATTTTAATCTAATAGCACTTTTTCAATTACTTTCTGTAGCTGTAAATGACAGTTGGACTACAGCATGTTCCTCTCAAGAGATCTTACTTAAATTACATTCATATATCATATATCATCTCTTCAGTTTAGCTCAAGATTTAAAAACTACATCAGCAATCTTGTCAATTAACAAAAGCAAATTATCTTCCCTAGATTTGGAGCAAGAGAGAGTTTTAAGCTCATGCAAAATGAAAAACAAAACAAAACAAAAAATTAGACAGTGAATTTGTATTTCTGTGATTAAAATAAATTCCCTATACAATTTCAATAAATATATAACCAAGAATCTGAATGAGTGTACAAGAAGCTATGCTCCCTTATTGAACTCAGGGGTTTCATTTGTCACATCATTCAGAATCTAGGTCTTTTTAATGAGTTTTGGGAGGCTCATTTAGACTGTTCTCTTACAAATATTTTTTGCACTTTCAAAGTCATCTGATCTTCCCTTTTCTGTTTTATCTTGATTTAATATACCATAATAATTCTGCTCTCAATCTTTCAAGTATCAGTATGTATAAAATGATTATTTGAGAGTTTTCATGCTGTCTTTAAAAATATTCGTCCTTCCCATCTTTTACTAAGTGCTTTAATCACTTTCTTTCCTTGCTGTGGCTATTGCAATCCTGCCAGTGTGTTTCATGGGGATATGGTTGGGCATGGGGTAATTTTGATGATGAGCTGGGATTGATACAATGACTTTTGCTTCTTCTTTTACAAATACAAGCAGTGAAACAACAGAAAACTTGTATATGCATATTGATCCTGTGTGAGGAGCTACTTGATATAAGTTTCTGGGGTACCATAAGGGATCCTGTGACAATGCAGTGAACAGGTGATAACTGGAACTCAACAGGTGAATTTTTCTGTGCAATCATATCGCACTGCTCTGAAACCATAGAAATCTTAGTTAAGTCTATGTAGGGCCTTTTTTCTATGCTGCACTGGGATGCAGGTGCCCTTGAACTGTGCAAAAATTGGACTGACAAAAACTTAGCATTGTTGCCTTTCGCTCGCTGCTCATGGAGATTCTACTTTAAAAAACTCTACTTAAAAAGCTTTACTAAAACTGAAAAAATATATATTTATGTCCAGTGAATCCTAATATCGGGAATAGATCCCCAGGGCCTGTCTATACCTTCAGACAGCAGAATGAAGACAGCTTAGAAAGAATACAGAGGGCTTTCTTCAAGAAAATATGTTTCTCCTAATGCATACAGACCAAAGTCCCTCCCTCCCCCTCATAGTACAGCTCCCATTCACCTCATTCCAGCCATGCTGCTCTCAGATGTTATCCCACACTACACATACGTGTCATTTCACCATAGATGGGTGGAAAACGAAGGACAAGAAAGCTAAAACACTAGCTTTTGGCACAATAAGTGAAACTTTGGTTTCTCTGTCCCTCTCCCTTTCACACAAGTGCCTAACTAACAGACCCAGAAATACCACACCTCTTCCTTTTGCTTTTTTTCCCAGTCCACTGAACATTTCTTTACTTCCTGCAAAGCAGGAGGGATGGTGCATGTTGCCATCCACCACTGAGCATCATTAATGATGTTCATATTGGGGCTGACCCCTCTCTTCTGCGTTCTAAGCTGAAGCCTTGGACAAATGGGAAGAAAAGGGATAATTCTTCCCTGAAGGTAACTGAGAGCTATATTTGCTGAGCATCCTTTGAGCATCCTTTGACTCATTTCTAAATCCAGTGAGGTTAAACAGGTAGGGAGATGTGTGGCTGCTCAGTACCACTGAGGGTCAAGAGCTCCAGCTTCTCTTCGGGCAAGTTCAGACAAACTGAATTATAAACCAGTGACTTAATAGAAGCTTTAGTCTTCCCAGGAATAAGGAGAAACTGGGAAAAGGGTTTGAGGACCACATTTTTATCCTATTTATGGATTTAAATGTGATGTGAGTACTGTGACATCCATGGATCTAACTCCAGGTCCTTCTGGACAGGGTCTGAACCAAGAGTAAATCCATACAGTCAAAGAAATTAATTTGTAAAAAGGAGAACCATCCTGTACATTCCTACAGTTAAAAGGACTCCTAACACTTTGTTTTGGATTTTCTCTTTTCTGTCATAATAAAAGCTTTCATTATGCCATAACAACATGGAACAATTCCAGTGTGAGGAATTGAGACCTCATGTATCATGGGACGGTGCTGGACAAATCTAGACCAGTGCTCTTAGGTAGCTGGACTTAAGTAGAAGCTGTTTAACATGGTCTTAGCTTTAATTCATAGAGGCATCTACATCAATGAACAGATAGTAAAAAGCAGTGATTCATCCAAGTTAGACTAGAGATGTACATCTTTTGTGTTTCATCATCTATACTGCTTTATGGGCTATACATTTTCTGCCTTTCCCTTTCCACGTTTGGTCTCCCACCATTTACATGCCACTGTAGGCAATGTGCCAGATTGCCACTTAAAACATGAAAAATCAGAAAAGGGAAAGACACAAATAAAAGGTAGGCCTGCAGCACTCACAGCTCTGTGTCCTTTCCTGACAAGCAGCACTTCCATTTGTGTTGGGGTGCCAGTTCTATCAAACTTCTGACTTGTATCAATTTTTAGCAGCATGGATAATTTATTGCATCTAGGATGATAGAAAACCAGCTTTATACATCATTCAGCTTGCAAAAGATGTGTAGCTTCAGTTCCTTAATGGTGTCATTTTGGCTGAATGCTATTAACAGATTACCCCTGCCTAGGGCAGTGGAGCATGTGCAGCAGAAAGATAACCTTGTGTTCGTAATTTAATATTAACTGTTTTCTCCATAGTACCTCTTTCCAGTACATTAACAACAAACCAATATGGCCTTGTCCCCTGCGGTCGTATTCTTCAGCAAAAAAATGGATTACATGATAGCAAGTTCCTGAAGATTTCCAATGAAGTATTACAAATCACTCAACGTCTGCTCTGCAGAAATGAAAAATAAACAGGCTTAGATTCAATCAAATTTAATTCCTCCAATTTAGCTTTACTGCACTTCAAAGGGTGCTCTTATTAATGTCTTGGTGAAAAAATGTAACAGTAATTTTTCCCCCTTCTAATACTGAAAGCCTCCAGTTGTGTTCAACATACAGTGAGATCAAGAAAATGTTTTATTTTTTTTTCCCGTGAATACTCTGACACAGTTTGATATAAAAGTGTAAGCCATTTACAGAAAACTCTTTATGGAATTTTTATCCTATTCCATTCCCGGGAGCTAAATTTATATCCTGCATTAGCTATCATAGCACTAGAGTATTAGTCTTCTTGCAAGCAGTTCAGGGCAGTCTGAGGGCCCTATCACTCTCTACCACTCACATACACAGGCATTATGGGTTTATCTCATCTTCTGCAGCAAGTACTAGGCCCAATTCATTCCTTTAGGCTACTTTACTAATAACTTATTCCTTATCAGGGCCTCTCCACCTCAGCTTGTGATCAAAGACCCAATTAATGGAATGGAGAAAGGTGAAGCATTCAAATAATGGAGACAGCTGTTTTTCTCTGTTAGAGAAAATCCATTTGTATTGTTATCACAAGCTCCAAGTTCTGCAGCTCCTGTTTAATTCAGTCTCCCTCTATTTCTGCTGGTGATAAAAAAGTCACAATGAACTCAGAAGAGAATGGCAGAAATATCACCGTGTTTCAACTCAGCCTGGGTGTTATCAACTTGAAAGTGAAAATACAAGCAGATAAGGAGAGGAAATGTCCAACAAAGACCATATCAAATTTTCAAAAAATTTACTTTCATGCTATATTCTTCAGTCACCTTTCTGAATGTTTTCCAGATCTGATATACACTTCCTATGTTGGCTGCTTGAATCAGAGGAGCAGAGGGTGATGATATTGTGGGTTCCACCTCAGTTGAAAAGTAATTAAAGAGGAAGAGGAATCATAATTGGCTGGCATGAACATTGTCAGTGACTTGCAGCTTCTTCTGAGCCTCAGTGTCCAGGAGTCCCCAGCTAAGCAGGGTGTTTTTAAATCACTATCACCAGTGGGTAAGGTTGGTTTCTTTACCTGATAGTAAAGGGTTGTGCCGTGCTCCAGCCTGGTGTTAAACATTCTCCCAGGCGTAAATCTGCCCAGGTTATTGCAAATGAACCTACACACTCTATGGGACAGTAGTTCATTTCATAGTCGTGTAAAGGCTACATTGCCATTCTCTTCCTCATCCCTTCGTAATCATGTTGTCACGGTATCACGTACAGGAATACACACAGGCAGAACACTCTGATCACAACTAATTGTACTACATAGCATTTGCAGGTTTAAAATACAACAGTGAAAACCAATTACACATTCTTAAAAATGACACTATGCAAAAGGAAGATGGAGGATGCACCTACTGGATATGCTCTGTGTGTGCGAGTGTGCAAGGAAAACCTTGCTCCATTACGCAGCAGTTACTATTGCTTTTCTAACATGCAAAGCATGTGTTATTTAGAGATTGTTAGACTCTTCACATACTGGGTGTGGGGGGATGGTTTGGGAAACCTGATGCTTCAGAAATGAGGACTGAAAAATGCTGCATTTCAATTCTTCACTGAGTGTGGACAATGAGCACAATAAACAGGCACAAAGCTACAGTGTGTGCGATGAGTTAAGACAGCAAAGCCTTTCCCAGGCTGATTGTTCACAGGGGATCACAGAATCTGTGTTAGGCTGAATAAGGAGAAATGCATTATGCATTTGCATGTATGATGAACATTTAAAAAAGGACTGTGTGGAAACAAAGAATGATTCATAATAAACACGGAATGATGAACATTTCATACCCAGCTGTAGTTTTTGAATCTTCACAGACACCAAATATTACCATTTAAACATAGAAGTTTCACATTTGATATCAAGTAGGCCAGCTGTATAATATTATTTGTTTGTACATCAGGAGTTTCCTTATCCTCCTACCCTGTTATTAAATCCATATCCAACAAATAAAAAAAAGTTGCACTCAAAACAATATCATGCGCAAAATCTATGACTATCAATAATTTCCCACTGGAATAGTAAAATATATGGATTCAAACATAATTTTTTGTATGCCTGGGAAATGAGAAACACAAAGAATGATGAAAACTAACATTAGGGTCTTTCATCAGCAATAAATTCATAATTCTGCTCCACCTGTAGACATTGCTGATATAATATACCAAAAGGGAATGCAGCTGTGAACTCTTTTTTTTTTTCCCATACTTCAGCAGCCTCTGTACAAAGAAACCAGTCTTGAGGAATTATTCAAGGGTCTGAGAAAAATCTTAGTGAAAGTATACTTCTCATAAAGGCAAACCAGAATCATATTTAAAATGTACTGGGCAACCTTAGGGTGGTCTTGTAAGATGTGAAGTGACTTAAGAGTGGTTTATTGCATTATTCTTTCGAGACAATAAAACACTAATGACAGCCTATGGCACTGAATGGTGTAATTATAAATGAAAATTATGCAACCAGCCACTAGGTCCCACCATAGCTTCCTGAAACTAAATAATCGATAAGCCTTGCTAAAGGAACAATCCTAGCAAGAAAGTTTGAGGGGACCAAAAGAACTGAATAATTTTCCAATAGCCAGCTATACTGGATTCTGATTCCTTTGAGGGAGGGGAGGGGGATGACCTTATTCTTAATAAAGTTTAGAAGCGAATAGACACTCCTCTGCTCTGTTATAACACTGCATCTGTGGGCTTCAGAAAACAATCTTCTCATGGCAGTAGATGAGGTTGTGGAGTGAAATTTTCTCTCTACCTTGAATATCTACAAATATTTGTATTTTCTTAATATGGTTTTTCTATTTTGGTCAAAAGATTATACTATCTAGCCAATTTCTTTAAAGACCTTGTAACAGAGAATAATAATTACATTTTATGCTAGCTAGTGAATTTTGATGTGTCCATCCTTATTTTGTGAAATGTGGTCTTTTTTTCTCTACAGTGTTATACTGTGGCTTGGCAGTGCAATGTAGCTCAGTCAGTGAGATGGCTTGGCCTGTTTAGGAAGAGGTCCAGTCTCCTCCTCCAGCATTGCTCAGACAGGCTGAGCTGAAGGATTGCTACACTCACATGTACCAGATAAACAAAGAAGTTCTCTCTCCTCCAAGGGAGTCTGGAAATAATGCAGCCAAGTTAATGGAGTTACATTTATATACAAGTAACACCAAGAAAAGACATAAGCCTGGGGTTATATACTTGGATTGGGCAGCCTAACAGCCCAAGTAAAGCCTTCATGAAAACTTCTGATGGGAATTTATTTTCCAAATACCCATTTGCAATTTTATAGCAACAACTTTGGCTGGCTCCTGCTCTCATTTCCATTCCTGCAGCTGCAGCAGACTCTGTGTGTGTACAGCAGAGAGCACAGTGTGACCTTTGTCTTTTCAAGAATTTGGCCAGGAAGGCTGTGCAGCTGCAAACAGATCCAGGTGCCGAGGCTGACAGCCAGGAGCGGCTTGAACATTGGTGGAAGTGTTAGCCTTCACACCTGGTCAGCTCAGCTCTCCGTGTCTCTGTGGCAAAGTAAACACACATTGTCACCACCCCGACTCCTTGTGACAACCTCTCTGCTCAAGCACTCTCTGAACTTAAGGCATTTTTTTCTAGATTTGCCCTTCTCTTTCATTTTGAGAATTCCCTTCAGTGATTTTTATGGGGAGAGTTAAGACATGAAGAGCTAGAGTAGAGCTTATACTGAAGAATATTCTCCAGTAGCTTTGATGTTATAAGCTCTTGTTGTTCTCAAATCCAACTTAACTGCATTATTAGGAGAATCCCAGTCTGTAAATTGTGAAATACAGTAGCTGCCCCAATAAAATCCCAACATTTGATAAACACTGAAACGTATCATTGGCTGCCTGGTACCGCTATCTTTGCTCTTCTCCAAGCAGCAAATTTTTCAAGTGTCTGATACTGTACTTGGATAAGACCATGAACTTTCAAGCCCCCTTTATAATTCAATAAATGAAATTAAATTCCAAAATCCATCAATGAAAAATTAGCATATCCATAATTTATGAACTTCCCCATGAACTTATGAACTATGCTCAGCTTTTTCTTTGAATTTCAAGAAGATGTAATCAAAAAGCCAAGAATGAACAAAAAGGTCTGTTATTGGTAAGTTATACGTGTACTGAGACTTTTCAAAGGGAACATTGGGATTGCCATAAGAATTATAGGCATGGGCCTGATAAATGAAGAGAGTTTGGGGGTTTACAGATGGATTCTTTCCTCTTTCTTTGCACTGCTGCTTACACCTAGTCCATGAGGAATAAAAGTAAGGTAGATTAAGAAAATAAACATCAGCTCAAAATATAGTCTTGGAATAATACTTAGTTCTGTCCTTTTAGTTCTTCACAACTTAATCCTCTACATGAAAAAACTCTAAAATTCTTTAAAATTAAATGGACGTCTGTGAAATTCAGGTATTTAGGCGCAAGTTTGCTAGATTTTATAGTAAAATATCATCCATCTTAACATCAAGACTCACTCCTGAAAGGCAGAAATCATCCTGGGGGAAGCAAGTGGCCAGAGCTTCTATTTAACCAATTACAGTGGAGGGCTGGATAGTCACACCCTTCTCCACTAAGACCTTTGCCAAAGGTCTTCCAGTGCCACCATTCTCCTTATGGCTGTAATCATAGCCTAGGAGCTGCCTTGTCCCTCAAGAACCTGCTTTTATGGTTTTTCATTGGGCTCAAATTGGTAGAAACCTTAGGGTTTTTTACTTCCTATTCACAAATGGCAGACAAATGGGGTTACACAGGAGTAAGACTCCACTAGTCCAAGTGCTGTTTTCATATTCTTCCTTCCCCTTAAGGTATTAAAATGATGGAGTCTAAAGACAGGAAAGGACTGTACCTGAGACAAGGGTTATACAGTGGGAATTCTGTAGCCTTTACCAAAGACCTGGCATGCAAAATTGATAATGTTTCAGTCTGGCGCTTAAATCCATCCCTATGCCTGTCTTCATTCATCAGCACCTCCTCATCAAGAGGTTTTATGAAATATTCCATTTTTTCCTTCTTTGGGTAATCTTTTTGACTTGTGCTTTTAATATTTAATAATTACCTACACATGATTTAACCCTGCTACAATGAGATTTCAAGTCAGCATCTGCTCTAACTTCATGTTACTCAGAGACTCCAAGTTACTGATGACATACATATGTGACTTGTTTTGCCAAGTCTGCATACTCCAACAACACGGCTTCAGAAGTAACTTCCACTCTCTCCCTCCTCTCTCCTTCTCACATATGTTTGTTCACAATGTATTCAGTTCCTTCCATCATTTTTTTCCTTGTTCAGGCATCAAAAATAGCTTATTTAACTTGATAACATATTTTATGTCCAGCTCAGCAGTTTTGAGATGGATGATGCTTTTTATTTATTATTATTACCATTGTCTGAACACCTGAAGATAAGATGGATGTCTCATTCACACAAAATACTGGATAGAATTCTACTCCCATTGAAATCACAGGAGCTCTCAGCACTGACTTCAGTTAGGACAAGCTTTCTTCACTATCTTTGTCACAGGCTGTACAAAGTCTGGTCTCTCAGTTTTCTAAAAGTAACTTTTTTTATTTCCCTTTTTTGTCATAATCAAAGCAAAGTATTGAAACAAGTGACCAGGGAGCCCTCAGTGACAGGGACAAAGAAAGGTGAATCTATCTTAAGTGGTAAGAGGAATTTTCCCAGTGTTGCCTGTTCACTCAGAATTTCCCTGGTGTTGCCCATTCACTGGACACAAAGGACAGGCTTTAGGTGAACCAGCCCTGCCCATGCTTTGTTTGACTGGTGATATGGGCCATAACATCAATGCACCAAGATAAATTGGGGGAAAAAAAACCTATTTTTTATCTTCTTCCACAGAAAGGAAAAGCAGACTCAAGACTAAAAATTGTTATCACTCTCCAGTTATCCAAAAATATCTCCCAAAATATAAGACGTGTCAAGTGGTTAATACCTTTTGAACTTTCCTTTGAGCTTTCCTCTGTGGTTAGGGCCTTCTGAGCCTGCAACGTAGCAGCTGACAGTGATTAAGTTTCTCTATGCACACACAGTTCAAACTGCACTTAGAAAAGCCACATTTGGTCATTGTTTACTTAAGTTTGCAGCAACAAATACAGATGCGAGGATTTCAATGTACACCTGGCATTAATCAGCTGCTGCTGCTATTTCACAGCTGCCTCCAAGCAAGGCAAAATGCTGAAGTAGAAATATAATTTCAGAGTAACCAGAAATCTTTAAGGGACCCACATGGAGGAGGGGGACCTCCCTTACGTTTGCTTCCAGCTTGTTTCAGCCTTCAGAGGGTTTTTTTCTGAGTTAAATCCCTTCTTATATGAAGAGATCTACAGTTTTTCAGATGAAGTGTGTGTGTATATACATAGGTATGCGTACATGCTTTAAGAATCTGCACAGATCTTGCTTAAAACTCGAACGGACCCACACTTGCTATAACCAGGGGTCAAGGAAACCTGAAAAGGCAGGATCAGTAATACTGCAGTGGCGTCCACCTTTTCTGACCCCCTGTGGGAGATTTCCAGTGCTGGAGGTGTCATACTGCCTTCATCAATCAGCCCCGGGTATAACAGTTCAGAGAGGGTTAAAAAAAAAAAAAAAAAAAAAAAAGAATTCTAATTCCTAGCATAATCTCATTTTATTTACTCCTATCTCATCTATTCCCGTTGTTGCTGGGCACGAGGACAGCCTATTCGGAGGACGGGAGGACGGGAGAGCCAGCCCCAGCTGCTGCGGGGGGACGAGCGGGTGCCCCGGCAACCCGTGCGAGGCCATCCATCACCCATCCCCGCGGCTCCGTGGTAAGCACCGACACAGCGTGCTGCCGCCTAAGTGGGTCACTTGTTGCAGGCACATGCTACCTGGGCCCGCAGCATCTTTCCAGCCTGCCTGCCGCTGCCAGATGGAGTTTAGGATGTTTGGCTTTCAGCTGCGAGCCCCAGTGGGGATTTCCCACCTTTGCAATGTCTTTCCCTCTCAGCCATGAAATATTCCTGCGCTGAGTTCAGCAGAAGTACTCAGGCCTAAGAAGGTCCTTCCTCCAGGACAGACCCCTTCCTTTTAGAAAATCCTTTTCTTTGGGTATGAAGTAGCCAGTTTGTTTGTTTTTTAAGTTTTCAAAGGTGTTGCAACACAAGGCGTATCTGAGAGGGCAGTGCTGAAGATTCAGGCTCATTAAGCAGCAGCAGTTGTTGATCATCAGCTGCATGAGGTACTGGTAGCGTGTACAGGAGGGAAAACAGGCATTTGTCAGTGACAGGTTTTGCTAACAAGGTCTGACATATGTATTTATCTGTTCTCTGGTAAGATGGTGAGCAATGTGTGAGTTTTAATGAATTTACAATATTTCTGACAATAGCTAGGAAATGAAAACTAAATTTAAAAAGATAGCAAAAGAAGAAACACAACCCAGTTCCTAAAGGTCTTCAGTCTGAATTTGAGGAAGATAAATTCAAGTCAAGCCAATCATATATATCTTACTTAGTGAACATATGTATCTCATGTAAGAATAAGGATAATTTACCCAGTTCTCTCCATCTAGATTGTGGAGATCATATCTTCTTGATACATATAAATAGGTGTTGCTTCTTTCATTTTGTGATCATTCTATACTTTAATTATTTATTTTTGTGTGCAGAGAAACTTATAACTTCAGATACTTACAGACACTGATGAGTTGACAATGTCTTGGTTGTCTCTTCTTGAGGCTGAACAGGCCCAGCTCCCTCAGCCTATCCTTGTAAGAGAGATGCTCCAGCCCCTTAATCATCTTTGTTTCTCTCCCCTGGACCCATTCCAGGAGCTCTCTGTCTCTCATGTCCTGAGGAGCCCATAACTGGACAGAATACTCTAGATATGGCTTCACTAGGGCTGAGTAGGTCTACAGGATCATGTCCCTTGACCTGCTGGCAATGATCTTCCTAAGGATACCAGGATACCATTTGCCACAGAGGCACAATGCTGGTTCATATTGTCTACCAGGATCCCCAGGTCTTCTCCATAGAGCTGTTTTCCAGCAGATCAGCCCCCAGCCTGTACTGGTGCCTGGGATTATTCTTTGGCAGGTGCACTTGCTTTTGTTGAATTTCAGACGGTTCTTCTCTGTCCATCTCTCCAACCTGTTGAGGTCCTTCTGAAAAGCTGAGCAGCACTCTGTGGTATCAGTCAGTCCTCCCGGCATTGTGTGAAGCCTTCTCTTTTCCAGACTGAACAATCCCGATCTCTCAGCCTTTCCTCACAGGAGAGGTGCTCCATCCCTCTAATCATCTTGGTGGCCTACTCTGGACTCGCTCCAACAGGTCAATGTCCTTCCTGTGATGGGGACCCCAGAATGGGATGCAGCACCCTACATGTGATCTCATGAGAGTGGAGTAGAGGAGCTTGGTCAGAGGCAGGCCTTGCCGGTGAAGACCAAAACAAAGAAGGCATTCACTAACTCTGCCTTCTCTGCATCCTAGTTTTCAGGGTCCCCTCTCCATTTAGTAACAGACCCACATTATCCTTTGTTTTCTTTTTGTTATTGATGTATTTGAGGAAGCTATTCTTGTTGTTCTTCTCATCCTTTGCCAGATTTAATTACAGATTAGCCTTGGCCTTCTTTGTCTCATTTCTACTTACTCTGATAATGTTTCTATATTCATTTAAACTGGTCTGAGCTTGCTTCCATCACCTGTGTGTTTCCTGCTTATGCTTGAGTAATGACAGGAGTTCTTTGTTCATTCATACAGGTCTCTTGCTCACTTTGCCCAGTTTCTTGCTCATTAGGATGCATCATTCTTGAGCCTGGAGGAAGTGATCCTTGAATGTCAACCAGCTCTCTTGCACCCTTCTTCTCTGCAGGACCCTTAGAATTCTTTCAAGATCCCTTCAGCTTTCCTGAAGTCCATGGCTGCAACCTTATCCATGGCACTGCTTCCTCCTCACTCAATACTGAACTCCACAATCTCACGGACACTGCAGCCCTGTTTGCTGTCAGCTAGTAACCCTGGCACTAATCTGTGCAAGTATCACGGGGCATCACTAGTCCTGAGCACTGCAGATGGCTGCAGTCAAGTACCATTTAAAGCCTTTTTGTGTAGGTCTATGTGACAATCAAGGTAGTCTTACCCCAGCTGAGCTCGCTAGCTTGGGACCCAGGTGACTGGGACCCCATCAAGCCAGGATCAGTGAAACAAGCCCTTCTGACTGAAAATTTATCTGTGCACAGCAACTGTGGTGATTCACATGGCAAATGTACTTGGCAGGTCCTCATCCTAGCTGAACAGCTCCAGATATGCTGGGGTGGGGGGTAAGGGGGCTCAGTCCCACTGCTGAAAGGCATCAGAGTCTGCAGGCACTGGCATGATTGCCAGCCTGGCCACCACAGCAGCCGTAATTGCCTCTTCACCACACTAGGGGTTAGATAATCTTTGCCACTCTCACTGGCATCTAAGAGGGCTGGTGAGCCTAATAAAACACAGCCTGACAGCAGCCTGACCTTTCTGGAGTTGCTGCTGAGGCACTGCGTCTTCTGGCATAGGCATCTTCCCTGTGGAAGGAGACATGTTTGACAGTGGAGACACCATTTACTCTCTTTAATGTCTTCTTCCCCCTTTTTCTTCAAGGTCAGGATAAGCTCTCAAACTAAGAGGAGGCGTAAAATTCTGTGTTATGGCAGGAATGATATAATGGAGCATGGTGGGGATACTAGATGCCTGGGAATATACCCATTTAGTATGGAATGTCTTGTATGTCTTTAGATAGAAAATGAATGAGCCATTTCTCTGCCATTTTCCAATTACCAACATTAGAGAAATTTATATGTGTGCCTGTGCACACAGTTAATCTCTTCAGACTTAAGACATAGAGATGATGAACATGGACTACAAGAGGACCATTGGTATGAGAGCCCAGTTCCACTGTGATGCTGCGGGACATTCCTTGTCTTATGACCTACATTTTTGAAAGATAATGATACAACAGACACATGACTATTTATCTTCACACAGAACTCTTTTTTTCAGGGTCTTTACTATACCAGTGGCTGTTGTATTTTAAATTGCCTAAAAAACCCATCTTTATATCTAAACATAAGACATTTAAATTCTCTGTTGTAATTTTTTTTTAATTATCTTGTTCTTACCAACAGACACCTTCTTCCCTGCTTCACAGAGATGAAGGGTGTCCCTCACAAAGAGACTATATTTCTGTCTGAGGCTCAGTGAAATGTTTGTGCTTTACAGCTAAGATAAGCCCTTCTCCTTCTGCATATCTTTATAAATTATTATCTGCATTCGTCCATGGGTTAGAATTCTAGTTGGGATTTAAAGCTTGTTCAACATGTTAAGGGCCAATTGCAGTTCACTGCTACAACAGTCTATTAATTATTAGTATTTGTGACATTGAAATTTAGAGACAAAAGCAGATTATTAATTTCACCATTTTTTTGTAAGCACTAGGGAAATTAAATGTTCATCTTAGTGGATACCTATTGATCTAGACATTATTATTTTTTCAGATAGGATACTTATCTCAATATTCAGATGTTTTACCAGAATGGAAACAGAGTTGGTAGATAATTTTAAGCATGAGCTTAAAAGAGCTTATCAGTTATCATAAATCATGGAACAAATTATAGTCTCATGTTGAAAAAAATAAGATGCCAAAGACAGCAGAAGAAAAATTAATCATCTCGGTTAACTTCAGATATCTGGAATGTAGGTATCTCCATCTGAAGTAGTCACACCAAGAGCCCTTTATAGTCAGTGGAGGGAAAGTTGGCCTTTTGAGTTTAGTAAATCCTCTCATTTACTAATCTGTTTAGAAATTCATGTTTCTCTCTGCAGGCCATCAAAGTCTGGACAACCAGTTAAAATACTGTCATCTCCATTGCAAACATCTCCTTTTGGCCAGAGAAATACTACCTTCGGAGTTTACACTGGTTAGTGATCTAAAACGATTCAGAGTATAATTGATAAGAAAGCATCTCTGCGGTCCCTGACCATTTAGGTCTCTGTGCAGAAGCAAACACAGTAACAATAGTTTTATTGCTGTTGATGTTTTTATAAGCCATATTTCCTGGTAAAACTTTTAAACATGCATTTGGAGTACACTATACCTTTGCCATAATTTTGAACTTTTTCTTAATGCTTAATGTTTATGCTTCATCTAAAGAATTTCAGGCTTGTAAGAGGGCCAGGTTCTGGGTTAGGGTCAGTGAATGAAGTGCATTTTTAAATGCACAGAGTCCGATCAGTGTACTCAAGAGCTTCAGTACATCATTTTGCAATCACGTATCTCAGAAATAATTTATACAATCAATTAAAGAGCATTATCAAGGGATGATTTGACAACTGTTGCCATGCCAACCAATGAAGTAGAAAGCTCCTCAGCGTTTAAAGGCTGCACCTGGTGATAGATATAGCAGATTTTGAGGACTCAGACAGAATCGCAGATGTCCAAAGGTGTGGAGGGAACATGATTTAAAGCTTGATGTTTTTCCATTTTTACTGGCGAAAGGGTGTTGATGGCATGTTGTTCACTTTCTCATTAAAATTCTGTCATTTTTCACAAAGTGTTCTGCATTCAGGGCTGAAAATTGAAGTGAGAATGCACTTTACAGACTGATAAAATATGATAGCAAAATGGATGATGTTCATTTGCAGGCTGAATTAATTAGAAAAAAAAAAGAGTTTGTGTCAGTGCATTTATGAAAAGCCCGTTAATCAAACACAACTTTACCAGCCTTAATGGACACATCTTAAACACTCCTGCATTAATATTTAAAATTCCAGTTAGCGAATGGCTCCCAGTGCATTGAGCTAAAAAGTAATTAGAATAGGTCATTACAAGAATAAAACAATACAAGCTGAAAGTACATTTTCTGTAGGCAACAACAAGTTGGGCATTGGCTGCTCAGTATTGACATTTGTGCTCACATCTTTACCTGTAGAGTAGCTCCACTCTTAATGAGAAAATGAATTCTGCAAAACGAAAATTTCCCCCTGTCCTCCTGTGGCATCTTACACATTCTCACAGCTACAAGAATTAGGGTTAAAACTTCTAGTCCATGTTAGTTTGGAGAATGGAGCATCCTCTCTTTCACACTTACATTATGATGGTTATACCTGTGAATCTCAGAACAGCAGTTTCAGGTATGCAGCAGGACATTGCAGCCCAGGTTACTGTAGCTTCTCTGAGACCGTTTCTTATGATGAACTTGTTGAGGTCTGTGGCACTCATCTTGGATGAGATCCTTTGAAATGCAAATAAAGTCATCTGTGTGCAGAGACATCAGGCAATGGTTTCTCATGAGAGTGGAAAACTTCCTTAATACCAAATTCTCACTACAAGGTACTTCCCAGAGAAAGTCCAAAATTATCAATATGAACTATTTCTGGGACGTTCCTCTTGACCCAAATCCAATGAAAAATGTTGGAAAGTTTTCTGTGACATAAGTAAACCTATTTCTTTGAACAGTTTTGCTAAATAAACTGCTGAAGCTTGCCTTAAAATCTGTTACACTCAACTGACTTGATCAAGGAAATAATTGTCTCAGTAAATTCTTGGTCTTTTTCTACTTTTCTCCCCCTGACCAAATCCTACATCCTCTATTTCTGCACTCAGTAAAAACATCAGTTTTGCAAAGTTAGCATCCTGCTTGCAAATCCAAACATGTAAAAATGAGAGATGAAGAAAAACATGCCCCTAAATATACAAATACAAAAATATGTGTGGAAGAGAGCTTCTGGGTCCCAAGTTGTTCCCTGATGTCGTAGACACCTGCATCACAGCATCCTGCCCCATTTCACAGGGCTGTGGCAGCCCTGCTGTCAGGCAATTTGAGAACCAAACTCCCTTTATGACTTTAAGCATCTCCTGATTTCCCATCTTAATTTATTCACAGCTATGTTGTGAGATAACCTATTACATGCATTTTCATGGTCCATCTCCTACCATCATTGAACCATTCCCTCTGGTGTTCTTTGATCTTAAAAACTGACCATGAAAACATATTACTTGGTGGAATAAACCTGTGGGATATTCACTTGAAAACAATACCTGACATAATATTGGGGGCTGCAATTTTTATGACACTGAGAATTATTCCTTTCTTTTAGGTCTAGTGTTTTTGTATTTATACTCCTTTTTTTATAATTTCTGTTTTGTAGATGATTATTTGACAGACTCCTGTTCAGTTTACAAAAGGTGGAAATTTCTACCACTGGCTAAATAGAAGACCCAACTATATAATAAATATGAATAGGAAGTCCAGACTGAGATGTTACTTGTGTTGTCTTGCTGATTTGGAGAACTTGGGGTGCACCAATCCAGGATACTGTTTGACTTTCTCTGCATAAAAAGATAGTTCCTTAAATGAGAGCCATTGAGTGCTGCATCTTTTGACATTGCAACAACAACCTTGGTCATGTCAGGGGTCTGCTGTCATGGCCTGCCACCTCCACAAATGTCACAACTCTATTGGAAGGTGAACACCAGGACCAAATGACCCAATCATACTTTATTTTTCTTCTGACAGATACAATTCAGTATCTATTTTCTGTGGAAGTGCAAACACAGTGTTTCTTTATCTAGCAGTAGAAGAAATTATGAGGCTGTGACTCTTACCAAGCCTGTGTTATAACAATATCTCAGTTCTTCTTCTCACAGACAAATGACCTGAAGACTCAGGGTAGGTGAAGAAATATGTTTAGGTTGATTTGAGAATATTTTAAACAGAAGTAATCAATGAATATTAGATCCTGACCATTCATTGCTCTGGGGCTGATTCTGGTTCCTGTTACTGTGTATTACACAAATGCCTGCTTGTCTAGGCCACTCCATTGTCTTCCGTGGTGCCCCTTTTCATGCTGTACCAGAATAAGTCGTGGCATTTCAGAGACCAAAAGAAAAAAATCTTTGTTCATGTTTTAATGCACTCGGTGAGGTCTCAGATTCTCACTGTCTTCGACAGGATGGAAAGCCTCTGGTGATATTAGCAGATGTGGTATCTTGATGCAGTTTGTAGATGCAAGTTCAAGAGATGCACCAAAGTTCTGGCCCAGCCATAAACAGGTACACAGTAATTTGGGATGTGGATGCAGTGTCAGTTATGTACTTCCTCTCATTGAGATTAACTACAGCTATTTGTTTGTCTTACTCCAAAAGGCCATCCTCTGTGCCTGGACAGAAGAGTGGAGGTATAAAGGCAAAATTGAGGGATTTTTTGCCAGGAATAAGCTTACAGTTCTCTCCCATTTGAAAGGTCTCAAATCTGCCCCTTAGGTTTAGACTTCAGTTCCAGGCTTTCCTTAGAGCCACTCTAACATCAGTGGAAGCTTCAAAGAGAAAGCTTCTATATGGTCTTTGGGCAGCAGAGACTCATTTTCCCTTTCTCTTTTTTTGGGGGAAAAACCCATGAACATCTCACCAAGAATTCAGCTGCTGTGAGAGGTTGCTGAAAATTCTTGATTTCTGGCTTTGTTTGAGGATTCGAGCCTCAAAAGCAGGTTCCCAGTTCCCCCAGGCCATGCAGGTCTGCATGGGGAGGCTGGATGCCCTCCTCTCTGTGCAAATGTCAGGATCTCCCATGATCTCTACCTGCTGGGCCCACAGGTGTTTGGAGACAACCCACACCAGAGTGTGGCTTATCTGCCTGCCTGGTTTTTTACAAGAAGAAAAGCAACCTTTGTGTTTTACCATGATTAACTTTGCTGGAAATTATTTTCTGTCTTCAAAGTTTGGTCTTTGGAGCTGTTACAGGCTCTGTACAAGCCTTTTTTCTGTGTTAAGCACTGGAGTTGCCTCAGTCAGCAACCTGGGGTGTAGTGGCTCTCTCAAGGCTGGAAGCATATGGAGGCATCTATTCATCCACAGTTAGTCTATATCATCTCTTTAAGTGATGCTTACTGGCTTTGTTTCAGAGCTTACACATATTTTTGAAATATATCTTTATTTATCCTGGTTTTAAATTCCATTTCTGCATCTCAAATTAACATTCATTTAAAAATTTCAGACCACTCCTGCCTCATGAGAGGGGTCTAAACAGTGGGCTGCAGTTTCACTTTTTGTGCTTTTCTAATCCACAGAAACATGGTTTCTCTGCTGCATGGTGACATGGAAGCAGAGTTGGAAAAAATCCTGTTCAGCACCCTATGGCTTAAAGTTTATGTGCTCTCCTCTCCAGGAGACAATATTAAGTTTGTCCTTACACAGGCTGAAGACAGAAGTGAAATGTCTCTGCTGTTATGAATGACTGTCCTACTTCCTTGGCTATTCAAGAAAGACAAAGTGCTGCAAAGCCAGTGCATAGTCTTGAAAGTCACAGTGTCTCCTGTGATTTCTATGGCATGAATTTGTTGGTGAATATGAGGCATTCTATAAGAACATGTAGTTCTCTACTTGTCTGTTCCTGAGTTCCTCTGTACAATCCTAAACATAGGACGGATTACGTGCCCAACACGTCTGTCCTTGAACAGGCAGCAGTCACGAGCATTGAGGCCATGCTGCTGAGAACACAGCTGCGCTGGGCAGGGCACGTCTCCAGGATGCAGGACTACTGCTTCCCTAAGATCGTGCTCTATGGGGAACTTGCCACTGGCTGCCACAAGAGAGGAGCCCCGAAAAGGAGATACAAGGACTGCCTGAAACAATCCCTCAGCCTTGGCCATATTGATCACCATCATTGGTCTACTCTGGCCTCCAGTCAGGAGGCCTGGAGACACACCATCTATAACGCTGCTGCTGCTTTTGAGAACACAAGCAGGATCACTCTCGAGAAGAAAAGACAACGCAGAAAGAATCACATCTTGTCGACATCACCTGGGGAGTCTTTCTGCTGTGCCTTCTGCAACCGGACTTGTCTATCTCGCATTGGCCTTTTTAGCCATCAGTGCGCTTGCACCAAGCGTGGGTAGAGCCCTTCTCAAATCTTCGTTCACGAAGCCTAGCCATGAATGAATGTTCCTTAGTGCCTTGCTCCTGATGGGCTTGATGGGTCAAGGAGGCAGCTAGCTGCTCTGACTTGACATTTAGAAAATAACCCATATGCAGAATGCCAAGCTCATATGGAGTTTCGGTGCCCATAGGATTAGTTAGCAGCCCAGCAAAACTTCTGGGTCCCAATTTTAAATTTTAGGTCTGCAAGTTCTACATATGTCTCGCTTCAACAACTTACATCCCTACTGACCTAAACCATGAGTGCCACTTGCTGGTAGAAATAGGCTTGGAGTCATCTGTAAACATTTTTGTGTTGTTTAGTTTCAGGAGAACTGGGGAAACTAAACATTACATTTTCAAATCAGCACTTGGGTTTAAAAGATGCCTTGACTTCCAGTTTTCTGAAGATCTTTCAGCTCGTCTGTCTTGGGTTTGCATTACTGTGTAGGAAATGCATCCATGTGCTCACATCATTGCAAGTCTGTCACCATATCTACCCATACACCAGCATATTCCTTCCTCTTTTTACAAACTGCACCTCCACAAACAAGATTTTTTCCTAGCCTTCAGTTTCAAAAGAGTAACACTGCTTCCCTAGAACAATTAACCAAGACACATAAAATCATTTGGAGAAAGTAATCTAACAAACAGTATAGATGCACATAAAGAATCTATTGTTATTTATATTTTGTGACAAATTAAGCTAAGTAAAATAATAATCATTAACCAAACACCTTCATTTCTGCAACCTAGCACAATATGCATAATAGCATATCTCAAAAAAGTTCCATCGGGGTCTGCTTTTGCATTTAAAAGCAGCATATGAAAGGATTCAATTAATGTCCTTATAACTCATAAGTTTCTGATAATTAATATGAGCTGTAAGGGCTTTATGGATTGCTGGTTTGATAATTCACTACCAGCTGAAGTAATAAAGGATATGATGGAAAGACAGCCTCATAGCTGCCTTGCAGAGTGCACTAAATGATTGAACCCAAAGAATAATAGGGATGGAAATTGCTGTGTTCATTCATGGATAATATATGACAGGAGTAAGGCAAGCAGCAAGTTAGCAGATGACTCAGCCAAGCATCTATGACTGAACAAAGTGTGATTCTAACCTTCTGTCATTGAAAATATATTTAATGGAAACATTATCATTCTGATATATTGCTTGCTAAGATAAGCTAAGATGTTTATAGTACAGTTGCCCTGTGATGCTACTATATAGGACTAGATTTTGGCACACTTGCTCTTGCTGAATTGTACTTTGCCCCAGAATAAATCTACTCCTCCTAGAGAAAAAGACTATTCAAAAAAAGCAGGTGAACCAGAAGCTGGTCCAAAATTGGCTGGGGCTAAATATCACCAGACAAATACAAAGGAACCTATTAATTTTTAAAACATAGAGAGGAAGATCTCTATAAACACTGAGGACCACATGTAAGGTTCTTCCTTTGTAATAACTCAGCCTTAAAGTAGAGCACTGGACAATATAATTTATTTTTTTTAATTAACAAATATGAATGGCCACATGCCTCAGATACAGATCAAAGAAGTGGGATGCTGAAGGCATGGATTAAAGTTAGCTGCCTTTTCCTTGTGTCTGGGAGAGCTCGGTTTGTAACATTTTTATTGGTACGAGCACTCAGGTGTTCAGCAGCACAACAGAGCACAAAGTCTGGAGTGCTGTATTGAAGTGAAACTTGCTGAAGGGAGGGGGAGGAGGATAAAAATGAAGCATGATAATCTCTAGAGCATATTATACATGTATGCTGGTCAGGGATGGCTTGCAGCAACTCTGCAGTACTGCGTAGCAGTGCCCTGCCAACAGAATTCATGCTGAAAACATATGTTCTTCTGCTCAAACCAGCTTTTACTACATCTGGAAACCAAGAGTTAGAGGGGGAGGGAAAAATAAGGCAGCAGCATATGTAATTCTCTTCTAAGAGAAACTATTCATTTGTTCATGAAAGAAATCTTTCTCCTTGTATTGCCAGCAGAAATTCTCACAAAGTTCTGGAATGGGTATTTAGAAGCTGGGCTAGGAAAGCAAAAAAAAAAAAAAAACAAACCAGACATTTATGACTTTTTCTTTTTCTGAAGTAAAGTCACATCTTGATATCAAGAGCAATCTTATTTAGCAAAAAGTGGAAAACTTGGCAAAAACATTGTTTAAAATGACTGCAAGACTTGTAAAACCCCCAGAATAACTCTGTTTTGCAGTCAGAAGCCTGGGAAACACAAAACAGATGTTTTGCCCAGCCTCACTTACTCAGTCAGATCCCTCCTTGCTATGCAGACAGCTGTACCACGTCTTTTCAGAGAAAGAAATAGTGCTTTCCTTTGGCACTTCTGCGTCATTCTCACTGACCAGCCAGACACTGTCGTCAGATGAAGACAGCTTCTGTCATGCTTCCCGCTACCTAAGTCTGCGGGATCTCCTCAGGACTGAGTAGCTCTGTGCTTTGAAAAATAGAAGCATTAGGTACAAATTGTAGCAAGCCTTGGTTCCTCAGTCAATTGCCGGGGCCGCTGAAGTCAGAAAGCCCTACTCGCTGTAATGGGCGGTGGCAGCAGAGCTCTCAGTTTGCACCCTGAACAATGCTCACATTATTAGAGCTAACGGCAGTACACGTAATAATATAGCCTTGAGACTGCAGCTTGGGAATGCCACAAGAGCAGATTGTTTTTGTTCATGGGAGAAAGTATAGTAAGTAAGAGGAAACTCTCTTGAGCAGAGGCTGAGCGTTCCCTGCTGGGTTGTTTAAGAAGTAGGGGTGAGATCAGGGACTTCTGTCTTCAACTGACATTTGTGGGAATTTTAAGACATTATGTTGACTTCTGGATCCTCCATTTCATAGGATCATAGAATCAAATAATCATAGAATTGTTTGGGTTTGAAGGGGACATCTAGTTCCACTCCCCTGAAGTGGGCAGGGACACCTTCAATTAGACCACATTGCTGAACACCCCCAGCCTTGAACACCTGCAGGAATGTGGCATATGCAACTTCCCTGGTCAACCTGTTCCAGTGTGTCACCACCCTCATAGTAAAGATTTTTTTCATCATATATAATCTAAAGCTATTCTCTTTCAATTTGAACCCATCCTTCTTTGGCTTATCACTACATGCTCTTGTAAATAGTCTTGCCCTATCTTTCCTGTAAGATCCCTCCAGGTACTGGAAGGCCACAATTAGGTCACCCCAAAGTCTTTTATTTTCCAAGCTGAAGAATCCCAATTCTCTCAGCCTTTCTTCTTAGGAGAGGTGTTCCATCCCTCTGATCAAATTGGTGGCCCTCCTTTGGACTCACTCAAACAAGTCACAGAATCACAGAATATGCCAAGTTGGAAGGGACCCATCAGGATCATCGAGTCCAACTCCTGGGCCTGCACAGAACCAACCCCGAGAGTCACACCATGTACCCAAGAGTACTGTCAAATGGCTCTTGAACTGTGTCAGGCTGTGACCACTTCCCTGGACAGCCTGTTCCAGTGCCCAACCACCCTCTGGGCAAAGAACCTTTTTCTAATATCCAGCCTAAACCTCCCTTGACACAACTTCAGGCCATTCCTAAAGTTCTGTCACATGTCAGCACAGAGAAGAGATCAGTGCCTGCTCCTCCTCTTCCCTCATGAGGAAGCTGTAACTGCAATGAGTCTCCTCAGTCTTCTCTTCTCCAGACTGAACAGACCAAGTCACCTCAGCCACTCCCCATACAGCTTCCCCTCAAGGCCCTTCACCATCTTCATCGCCCTCCTTTGGACACTCTCTAATAGCTTAATATCTTTCCTATATTGCAGTGACCAAAACTGCACACAATATTCCAGGTGAATGTCCTTCCTGCGGTGACACCCCAGAGTCAGACACAGTACTCGAGGTGGGGTCTGACAAGGGTGGAGTACAGGGGCAGAATCACCTCCCTCAGCCTGCTGGCCACACTGCTTTGGATGCAGCCCGGGACACTATTGGTTTTCTGGGCTGCAAGTGCACATTGCTGGGCCATGTCCAGTCTCTCATCCACTAGCACCTACCTCCAAGTCCTTCTCTGCAGGGCTGCTCTTGATCTATTCATCCCCAACCATGTATTGGTATCAGAGGTCACCCCAACTTGGGTGCAGGACCTTGTGCTCTGTCTTGTTAAACTGCATGAGGCATTTAGGTGCTGCCTCACCCTGCAGGCACATGATACTCCTAGCTTGATATTTTGGGATGTTCAGCTCACTGGCTGGGTGATGGGGGCACAAATCTGCATAGGCAGAGATGAACGTTTTATTTGGAATTCATCACCTCCTCAGTCCTCTAACAAACAGTTGGGAGTGGAGGAGCTCCTCATCCCTATCTTTGCGTGGAAGTGCTTGTTTGAGCATCTTTCTCTTGGGAAGCTGTGTCTGTGAATCCACAGTGCTCTCCAGCACCTAGGATTTAGCATCCACTCTCTCTGGGGATAATTCCTTGGAAAAACATATGGTTATTTCATGTGGGCAGATTGCTGCCTTGCATCTGAATATCTGTGGGCCATAAAACTTGGTCAAGGGAGGGAAATTTCAGAATCTGACCCTAAAAATCTACAAAGAAAATATTAGGTGAGGCTGTGCCTCTAGCCTGAAGTTACTGTTTTAAGGTTGCATTTCCATGAAAAAGCTTCTTTTTGCTGAATAACTGATGGTTGCTTTTCAGTTGACCAAATATAACATTATTATTTTGAAACAGATGGAAATCTTTGAAGATAACCAAGAAAATAGTACTATCACCACAACAAAGAATAGTCTGATTATCTAAAATTATCTGAACATTAATATCATTTATAATTCATTCTGGAAAGACAATTAAGAGTTTAGGAAACTCCTAAATTCACTAGGAAGTAGAGGCAGCTAGACCTCTGGTAGTCTCTTAAAATTATTAAGGAAAAAAAGGAGGTTTACCTTGTAGTGGAAGGGTTCTAGAGTGGGTCAGATTAACAAGGCACTCTAATAAGCTTTTAACAACAGCAAGATTTGAGAATAATGAGGTATTTTAATTATATAAAAGGGAAATAATATAGCAAAATGGAGACTATTAAGTCACTCCTTGGAAGACAATTTTTGATAAGGAAGATGAAACAGTAAAATTTTTTCCTGTTTTGATCCTGACAATAGAGAAGGAGATGTTGAGAATATAAAGGTAAAACACAATTTGTGTGAGAGTGAATGTGAAATGATGAAGTTTATGATCTTCCTAAAGAGAATGAAAAAAATGAAATGCAAGAAAGTAAACTTCAGTAACTGCAAAGAATTGATAGGCAAAGTCTTGTGGAAGGCACTTGAAGGAAAAGATGAAATAAGCTGGAAGCTTCTCAAATAATCAGAGCAAGAAAACAGCCATAGAAAGATACAAATTCAGCAAAATCATGAGCTCTGCATTTATCTCACACCCAAGAGGAAATGTAGGAAGTAAACAGTAGGTGAGATTACCGGAGGTGAGTATAAAAGAACTCAAACATGTAAGAACTGAGGCGTCAAGGACAAGAGGAAATCACTACACATTTGTAGCAAGGAAAAGACTAGTGGAGTGGGAAACATTACTAATTAAGGTCAAGGTGTTTAATATTTTTTCCTATCTATTATCCCTATAGCAGTGATCAGGTGGTTAATGTCATTTATTCCAAGGAAAAAAGACTGTAATAAGGAAAGAGCAAACCAAGAATTAGGCTCGTCTTTACAACTGGCTGAGCTTCCATGTCTGAGACGAGAACATCTCTGACTTGTCAGCAGTTATCACTGAGGCCTTGCAGGGAGCAGCTGGGTTACCAGGAGTCTGGAAAAGGTCAGGATAAAGGAAGGGGCATTGAAAAAACAGAGAAAGTAGAGTCAGAGGATCACAGAGATGCCAGCTTAAATGCAGTCTCCAAAAAATTCTTCACAAATAAGCAAACAAACTTCTTGGGAGGAACTGAAAGGTGAAAAGGTTAATATCCAGCTTGTATCTATCAAGTACAAATCATTTGAAAGAAGGGGAGAAGCAGTGGATAGTAACTATCTTTGCATTAATCAGATTTTGACAGCTTTTCATGGCTCACAATCCCATAAGAAAGCAGTATAACCTAAAGGCTGTTTGCAGGCAGTTCTGGTTCCTGTACCCACAGGTCAGTTGGTGAAGGTTTGCTCTCAAAGTGCATGAATGCCTTGGACAGGATGATGCTGGATGCTAGAGTCAGTTTTGCCCAAAGCAATCACTATCTGGATGGTGGGAAAGGAGACATGCTTGATAAGTCAGCAGATGATACTGCTGGGAGGAGCTGCAAGTACATTGCAGGAGTGCTTTAGAATTCAAAGTGCCCTTGGGAAACCAGTGAAATGGCCTGGAAAACACACAAGATGAATTTCCACAGTGAAAATGCAAGGTGCTGCACTTTAACAGGATTGATCACAAATCTGAGGTTGGTGACAACAAAATTAAACAAAGCCGTGTCATTAAAAAGGAAAACATTGTGTATAAAAAGTATAATTGAAGAGAGATACTTGGAGAAATACTATTTATTTTTTCCTTGGCAATGGCTGTAATTTGAGATGTACGTGGACAAAATTGAGAATGTCCAAAGGAAAGCAACAAGAGGTCTAAAAAAGCATAACCTTGGAGGAAATAGTGAAGGAATTAGCTTGGTGTGGTCTCAAGAAAAACAGACAGGGGGAGGGGATGCTAACAGCTTTTTAGTATATAAAGGCTGCTGTGGAGAGGAAAGGCGTAACCTGCCCTCTGCAACTACAGGGTATAGGTCAAGAAGCAGTGGAGTTCAGCTGCTGCAAAGGAAGTGTATAAAAATTTTCTGTGGCATTAGGGAAAACTTTCTAATGGTACAATTAGGGAAGCACAAGAATAGATTGCCTGGGGAAGTCATGGAGTCTCCATCACTGGCAGTCTCAACAATTTAGACTAACATCTGTCAGGAACAACATACACATAACTGAACTGGCTAGGGGCCAGGGAAGTGACTACATGACCTCCAGAGTCCCTTCCAGACCTATTTTTCTCTCAGGAGCCTCCCTCCCTGACAATGCTATGTACTTTTGGTTTGAACCATTTGACATGCTGGTTGACCACTATTCTAGTTTCTTTGCATCCCTGTATATTAAGTTGTGTCCTTGTGGATAATTCCTAGCTTATCTGAAAGAGAAGTAATGTTTCACTTCAAGTTCCTCCAACAAATGTTAGGGATGCATCTGCAGCCACATCGTGTCTCAGTGTTTTCAGAAGTTTAAACTTAGTCACTCCACAGGATAGCCCCAGATCCTAAACCCAGTGGCACAGGAGGGGAAGAGTGGCTGGAACCTAAACCACATGGAGGAGCAAGGAGCAGAGCTACAGATCAGTGAGCTGCTATGCTCCACATAGGGAGATGAAGCAGTCAGAGCTCCTATGACTTTCCTTCCCCTCTCCTGAAAGACAGATATCTCTAATTTCCCACTGACAAGGGGGAACTGGAGAATCAAGACAAAGACCTGCCTTGTCTCCCTAGCTCATCCCAAGGCCAGTGCTCAGAGATGCCACTTGGAGCAGGCAGTGGTTACCTGGCAGTACCTGCGCACAGGCTGAATCACTAAGACTGTCAGGGTTGGATCTGCACCCTGCTTGATTCCCTAGATCTGGGAAAATACTACCAAGAGCACCTGTCAAACAAAAAAACAAAGTGGAAGAGTAGGGAAGAGGTAAAAAGGAATTTTAATATTGCCCCTGTTACTTATATGATCCCAAACTCAGTTTACTACACTTTCCAGTATCCTCAGAAGACATACCAAACATCAACAACATTCTCAGAAATAATCAGCTTTTAAAGTGCTTAGAAAATACCTGACCTAATGGAAAAGAGAGCTGTTTAGCTGACCGTTTACCTTAGTTTGGTATTTTTAGCTGAGTTGAAAGTACTCTTTTGAGGTGGAAGAGTGCAGAAACCTGTCTGGTACTCTGTGGAGTACAAGTGGGCAGGGTCAGAAACCTATCTCTATCAGCACTCCTCTTCTGTGATATGGAGCGATAATGCCAGTTCTCATCTCTTCTCTGCTGAGAAACCTCAGCACTGGGTTTGTCTGGCATTTCATCTGGTGTTGGCTGGTGGCACAGAAACACCTGCAGTCATAGACAGCAGAAGGAACTTCGGTGTCCAAAGCTTGCATGTAAAGGAAGGGAGAAGCAATGTTCACATATATATGAAGGAAGCATAATTCAGACATCTTTGAGAGCCGGGGCCTCTGTGAAGCCCCTAAACCTGGGGGAAAGAGAATGGGTGGCTGACAGTGACCCCCTCCCCAAGATGTTATCAAATAGATCACCTCTCCTAGAATTTTGCTTTTCCACTATGTGTCTGTCCTCCTTTCATGTCAGCTGACACAGTTTGCCCTCAGTCAGTTCTGGTGGTAGCTCTGAAATCCTCATTATATATTCCTCATTCATCTTCACCTCATAGCCTCTGTTCACAGCAAGTATTCACAGTTGCCAGCTCACTGAAGGAAAAACTTGAGCTTTCTGAATTTCCTGATATCCTCAGAACACAAAACTCCAAAATAATGTCATCTGACTCCTCGGGCAAACACTTTGGTTGAGAGAGACTGTGATAAATCACGTTTACATGCAAGAAGAAATCGCTGTTCATGGTTGGCTTTAAACTGGCTTGGAGGTCAGTGGTGTATGGCTCCTACTCCATGAGAGTTTAATTTGTTTAACAGATGAACAAGTAGGTCTGAACATAGTCCTGGGCAACTAGCTCTAGGTGGCCCTGCTCAAGCAGGTCAACCTCAGCCATTACTTGATTCTGTGTGATTCTGTGCCTCTTTTAATTCCTGAGCCTGCATCTCCTAAAATAGTCTGTTTGTTTCTTGACTGGTGTTTCAAGTGTTTTTCTCCAACCTTGCACATTAGATAGGTCAAATAATAAACAATTGACTGCAAACCCCCATAAAATCATATGAGTCATATGAGGAGCAGCTTAGGCAGCTGAGGTTGTTTAGTCTGCAAGAAATGAGGCTCAGGGGAGGGCTTCAACTCTCGGTCTCTTCAACTACCTGAAAGGAGGTTGTAGCCAGGTGGGGGTCAGCCTCTTCTTCCAGGTGACTGGTGACAGGACAAGAGGACATGGCATCAAACTACACCCGGGTAGGTTCAGGTTGAACATCAGGAAGAATTTCTTCACAGAAAAGTTTGTTAGGCATTGGAACAGACTGCCCAGTGGGTGGTGCAGTCACTGTCCCTGGAGGTGTTAAAGAAACAACTGGACATGGCACTAAAGGCTATGGTTTAGTTTACAGAGTGGTGGTCAAAGGTTGAACTCAATCATCTTAGAGGTCTTTTCAAACCTAAATATTTGATTCTGTGATTCTGTAAATATGCAGCCCCAGTACCAGGTTTTCTTGTTTTGCCTGCTGAAGTTGCTACATGTAACTGCTGAGTCAAATCTCCCAAAATGCTGAACACTAACTCTGCTCCACTCCCCTGTGAGGCACACCAATTTCTTGACAAGCGAACTAATTTTAGGAAATACAGAGCACTTAGAAGAGGAGACTTTGAAGCTGTGGAGTGTTTTCAGACTTGGTGACAGCAAAGCTGCCAGTCGTGCTGCCATCCCACACATGCAAAGACAAGAGGCAGTCACTCAGAAAATGGTGTCTGTGCCTTACTCAAAACCTGCTGTTCTCCTGGTGGCATCAATGCTTTATTTAGGTCACTTTATAAAAAGGACAAATTAAGCCTCAGGGCAGAATTGCATCCTTTGACTCTCAAAGCAGAATCTGTTCTCATGTTGGAGTAAATGGTGATGGCTTTGGTTTGTTGAAGATAAGAAATCTTGTTATTACACACTTGAGTGTACTGCAATGGAAAGCAGAATTTGAGCTTATATTAGAAACAAATAATGAAAAGTTTTCATACTCTTTCCTCAAGTTTCACTAACTGAAAAAAAACAAACAAACTAAAACCACCCCCCCAAAAAATACAAAACAACAGAAACTCAAAACCAAACAAATGAAAACAAAAACAACAAAAACCTCAAGCAAACAAAAAACAAAAACCAAACAAAAACCCATGAGTGGGAATATTTTTTTTCTCATTTTATTGGTCTGCCCTCAAAGATCTCCACAGGTTACATTGATTCCTCAAAGACTTTCATTTGCAGTAAGTATTTTTTGGTGCCATGAGAAGGAATCTGCTGCAGAATTCAGCAAACACTTCCAATAGCAAAAATTCCCTACGGAGAAGAGTTTGTTAGAAACTTGAACAGTCCATATATAACTGAAGTTATGTCCAATTCTAGCTATACAATACTAGTTAATTGAAGTATACAAATACAGGTATCCTTTTTTCCCCTTATTGTTTTCTTCATCTGTGTGGTTTAATCACAGCTTTAAGGATCTTTAAGGATGTCCCCTTTTTTTTTCTTTATACATTCAAATATATAGCTCCACTTGCCAGAGTAAACAATATATCACCCCCCATGCAGCTAAAATCGTTGTCCTGCTCACATCACAGAAAGTCTGTGTAACTTTGTTTTCCTCAAAATACTGTCAGGAAATTCTGTAAAAAACATCAGCCATGTTAGGAGGTTTTCAAACCATGTATTTTGAAGGTGATTTTCTTGAACTGCCCCTGCATGAGCTCAAGGCAAATTCTAATGATGCTGGTAGAAAACACCCTACCAAACAAGGATGAAACCCCTGCGATTTGGTGGACTATTTAGACACATGGTTAATATGAGAATTTACTGTGAGAGCAGCCCATTTCCGTGGATTGACCATTCCCTCTGTTCCCTTGCCCAGTGCCTACCTGATGCCTCTCCCTTTTCTCCTCTCGATGTCATTAGTGGTCCCAGCTGCCCTCTCACCAGCAAATTGTGAACAATAAGAACAACTTCTTAAATAGCTTAGGTACTGCTCGAAAGCATGGCTTGCTTTCCCAGAAGAGCAAACAAGTACTTTTTTCTTAGGTTTTGCTGTTAAATTTATGGAAAAGAAAGACAGCTGTTAGACTAAATTTTGTGTCTGTGCTCCTTTCCTTGCCCAAGAGCAGCAGTAGGAAATTTTGGTGATATTTGCAGGTGTGTCCTTATATCCATTGGGCAGTAAAGATATTAGTTGTTGCAATATATAAGTTAATGGCACTACCTAAGATAGAGCTGTTTAGTGAATTGTTCAACAAAACATTTGTGCTTTTTTTTTTGTTAGTGAATAGCAGGTCACCAAACCTTGAACCTACCTGCAGGAAAAAGTTAGTTTTGTTGAGTCTCAGTTGAACAATGTCTTTAAGCAACAGGAACAGTAAGAAAGTGCTTACATCCCATCTTTTCAAAACAACATGGGTTGTAATTTTCAAACTACCCTGATTTCAAAAGTGGGCTAATTTATACTCTTAAAAGGGTTTTAAAATATAACTATTTAAAGCAGAACCAAAACATTTTGAAATTGTTAAAATTGAACTTTTTTTATGAGGATGGCCAGAAATTTGGTTTGGCCAATTGTTTTGCACTAAATGTTTGATATTTTTAAATATTTGTGGTTTCAGTTCAAATGGACAAAAAAACTTACAGATGACATATGAAGATGAAAAAGAAAATTAGCATGGAGATGTTATGTGCATACAATCCCTTGTGCTTGTTTCAGTATTTGCTGCTATCCCAGTGTGAATCAAGAAGAATGAGGTAATTTAGAGACAGGTATAAGAGATGTATGAAAACCCTATTAATTTATATTATGCCTTGTGTCTGTCACTCACAAAGTCCTCTATTTTTTAGGGACAGAATACTTTTTAATGCTAGAGCTTCCTTCAGTGAACTCCAGTTAGATATCTCCTCTTAATCACTCTAAGTTATTTACAGGAGGATTTTTTCTTAATCTTGGAATGAAGGAATTTACTTGCCTTTGAGAAACATATCCTGGATTTTTTCACAGTAACACTTTTTTTTTTCACTCAGTCTGGATCTGTGTCCTATGAGTGGGCTATAGCAAGTCTGAGAGCAGATAACTGCTTTTCTAACATGTCAGCAGCATATGTACATGTCAATCCATGTTACACAGGAAATAAGGGAACTGAGGATTTTTCTGAATGAGCTCCATTTTACCAAAGAGCTCCTGTAATTTTCAGTTTCCATATTAACCAGAAAAATAAGACTCCTTGGGAAGTTTATGGCCTAAAGAGTGACAAATACTTGCAATGCACAGAGACATAGTTCCCAGACAGTCTCTGCTGCAGTACAGCTCTCCAGCCCACATGGGGTGCATCAGGAAAAGCAGGCTGGTGGCTACTGCTTGCTATGAGGAGGGAAAAATGATTGAGGAAAAAAAGGGATGAAAGCCTTCCTGAACAGTCTGCTGAATGAAAACCTCTTCCTTCTACCAAGGAAGAGTTTCCAAGTGTATGTCATCCAAGAATGATTTGATTCCCCAGCGAGGTCTGTATCCTGGTTTCAGGGCATGAGCAGTGTCCATGCCTGCTAACAGCTGTTCCTTGGAACCTACTCCCCCACTTCTGCCATACTTAGCAGCTCCTTTCTCACTTCAGCACAGCACGATGGACGGCAACATCTCGTCACACCTACTCACAAGCTCGTCTAAAACACATCCTCTCGACACCAGTTTGCAGTGTGGGAACTTGTGCACTGCCTTCAGCCTCAAGAGTGTTTTGCTTCAGGAAGAGATGGTTGAGAGGAGACCTTATCAATGTTCGTAAGTATCTGAAGGGAAGGTGTCAAAAGAATGGAGCAAAGTCTTCTCGATGGTGCCAAGTAGTAGGACAAGAAGAAAGGGGCAGAAACTGTTGCACAGGAAGCTCCACCTGAATATGGGGAAGAACTTCTTTACTGTGTGGGTGACCATGCACTGGAATAGATTGCCCAGAGAGGTTGTGGAGTCCCCCTCACTGGAGATATTCAAGAACTGTCTGGACACAATCCTGTGCCATGTGCTCTAGGATGATCCTTCTTGAGCAGGGAGGTTGGACCAGATGACCCACTGTGGTCTCTAACAACCTTACCCATTCCATGATTCTGTGATTTGGCCACTGCTAAGTAGCAAAGCATTACCAAAGTATCATGGAGCAGGTCAACTGGAGTAGGGGTGGCTCTGTCAGACATGCACATGAGCAAACTGCACTCCTGGGCAGTGCTTTAGACAAGCAAGGATCCATTCTTCTGAATAATTTTATGCTATTCCTGTCAAATCAAAAGTCTCTTCCAAAAATAACTGGCAAGTGACATTTTGTCTCAAATGCCTGAAAACTTGAAGTCAACTGCTAGAAAGAAACCCTGTTGCCTTCCACAGCACCCATAGCCAAAATGAAGACAGGTCAGTGTAACCAGAGGTAGCCCATCTGACCTGAACCTCATCTTACCTGAAGCTGTACAGGGTATGACCTATTTCAGGGACTGAAATACACTCTGAGTGATCTATCAGGGTTTCAGCACACAGAGAAGGGGGAGCAGCAAGTGGCTGCATTTGTGCAAATGCCAAGGTATAGATGATGATTTCACAACTTCATTTTTGAGCGACTCTCAGGATTCTCAGGAAGACTTTCCAGAGGTCTAACAATATACAAAATTACCAAAAGTCTGGTTCATGTAGAGGAAGATTCTGCTGAAGGAGAAGGTGTTTTTCTCCCTTGCTGTTCCCTGGGACTTTCTGACTGCTCCCAGAGCTGTAATAAAGGTGACAACTGAGCCACTGAGAACATACTATATATTCTCTGTCTTTTATTAAAGCACATATGTATTGTCAGTTCATATTTATGTATTTCATAACATAAGTGCACGTGTTTCATTACAGTGTGAAGTATAATTTTAAGATATTAAGGATGTGAAGCACACCCAGCACAAGATGGCATGCCACACCCAGCAGTCATGCCACAACAGTGTACAACTTCATCTTCTGAGCCCAGGAGACCTGCAGGTACAAGTGAGTAGGACTTAGGGGACAGGTGTTCCCATCAGGAGAAGGACACTACCACTTCCTGGACCTGTCACTGTTGAGGAATCCAGGTCATGCAGAGTCTTTGCTAGTGTCCTTTTCCTGCATTTCAAAGAGTAATTATACTTACAAAACAACAGTATTTTGTTTCTCTCTGTTTTTCTCCAAAACTCCTTAGCTGCATTCTCTTTCTGGCTCACATTTTAAATGTGCCTTGGCAGCAAAAGCCTCAGCTTCTTTAATTTATTACCTCTGTTTATGGAATATGGATATTGGGCCAACTTTACTTCTTACATTAAGTGAATCAGTGCAAATGCAATCACTTTTGGACATCCACCGTTTAAAATAAGCATATTTAGATGATCAAATAAGTGTTCCCATATGCATGTTGGCTGGTATTTCATGCTGGTATAGCATTCTTATTTTTCTTATGTGGTGTCCTTTGTCTTCTTTCCTTCCCTTTTTGACTGCATTTGGTCAGTTATTCAGGAAAAAAAAATTACTTGTACCTTAAAAGAAATACTGTCTATTCAGCATATGGCATTTATAGAACTTTGGAAATTCTTTTGGGAGACGTGCTTCAGATTAGCGGTCTCTCTCCTTCGGGGATGGTTTTAATTTGTTAGCACTTTAGATCTGTAGTCTTGAGGTAGCTCCTTTTTCAGTCAATAAAATGGTTAGTGAAATGAGGGTAAAATATTATAATTGTGTTCTTCAAATCAGATTTTTATGTGTTTTTTTTTCCTCCTGGTATGTAAATCTGTCATTCTGAGAAGAATTTTTCCTGTTTTCTTTTAATCTTTGGTGCATGTGCCAAGAATGATGATTTTAAACATGAATTACCACAGTGACTCAAACTGCTGGGAGGCTGTTACCCTAGGATGAGAGGGGAGCCAAAGGCAGCCCAGCTTTGACTCCAGAGATTCGACTGAAGTCTGCCACCCTGTCTACAGCCTCACCTCTGCTCACAGCTCTTCCCCTCTTTAGTTCCACAGGCACAACACCAGGTGCAGTGACAAGCCACACGTAAGAAAAGCCAGCCAGATCAGCAAAGGCAAAGATATACTTGTACCCCACTGACTGCTGGCTGCTGGCTTCCTGCAAATTAACAGCTCTGTCATAGCCTGGCTCGTCCATTTATTCACCTTTCCTCATCAATGATGTACAGCCGAAGCCCTTAGCTGTGATGCTTTGTGAGAGGAGTGAAGGGATGTACAAATGCCACACAAATCTTTGCCAGCAGCAGCCAGCTGTGGCAACACCACAATGGGAACCACTGAATAAGGAGTCAGCAAAAGGTCTCTGATCTTCCATGGCTACAAACTAAAGTTCTTGTCCAGCAGAAGCTCTTGAAAATGGCATTGCCTCTATGGAGCAAAGAAGAAGAGCAATGGAGGATGACACTGTGGTTTGCTACAGTAACTAGGAAAGCAGGTGCCCTCAGGACCTTGTGACTCATCCCATCCATCCAAGTCCCAAGTCAGAAACTGTGTCTAGTCAGGCAGGCAGGCAGATGTTTGTATAAACTGACCCTAACAACCCTCTGGTCACAGGGATTTCATACCTTCACAGTTAGTCTTTATGGGGGCTCCAAAATCCTTCCCAGAAAAAAGCTTTTCCCAATATGCAACCTAAAGCATTGCTATAACTTCGGCTCATTGTTTTCGTTTCCCTTGCTCACAGACATAGAGAACAGATTGTTCTCTTCATTCTACAGCACCTTTTTTACACTGCAATCATGTTTTTCCATCAGTTATTTAATTTCTTCTTTCACACTGAAATATGTGGGCATTGCCAGTGGTTGCCTTCCTTAGCCCTTACTTCCTTCCTTGCTATGGACTTGACCACTGTGTGAAGACCAGTTTACATGGTCAGTTCATTGACAAAGAGACAATACGCACCTTGTGAGCCAAACCACAGTGAAAAGATGTGGATGACCTAAGAGGCCACTGAAAGGCAGTCTAAGAAGCCTTAGGTGTGCAACATGCCACAAGTATTTCTGTCACTGTGTGTCTGTGTGGGTGCCTGGATGCTTTGGACCTGGGTTTTTCACCTGGTAAATTTATTTCTGTCACTCTAAAAGATTTTCAAATGGATATGCACTTGTTTCTCTCCTCTTTAATATTCATGTAAAGAAAACTGAGAGTAACATTTTGCATCAGGAAGAAGCTAAAGTGGTAAATTGCTTTGCAACTTAACTGTTGTGATTTAGAAAATGAACAAATCCTCCCAAAATGTCCAGGCCCCACTAGGGATGGTTGGCAGTAAACCATCCTCAGAGGACCTGCAATGATGGAAGTTGCTTGTCCCTATTGGCATCTCCACACAGGTAATCAGGGACGCATCCTGCAGCTGGAGCTTGTGATTCAGGTGTCCCAGTTGCTGCCTGGGGTATCTGAGCCCATTGCAAGAGGATGAATTGCAAGATGTCTAATGTTTCACATGAGCAAAGTCAAAGGCACCATGCTGAGTAAATTATAAACATACTTAAAAACACAACAGTGAACAAAAGCAAAAACAAAATATTGAACTGTTTCCTTTCTCTTGAAAATCTATACTGATCACGAGCTCCTTATGAAGGAAAAGTTATGATTTTGTCCAAGAAAAAAGGCTTCTGTTTGAAGTTAAAACAATTAGCTTTATTATTTAGAAAAACAAAATCCAAAACTAGATAGAGGTGCAACTGAATAGCATTTCATAACATATAGGAAGTTTCACCATTACACTTGACAGGAAAAGAACAGGCTGGAATCAAAGGGTTATGTTAACAACTCCGCGTATCTCCCCCTTTGGAACAAGTATTAGTCTATCATATCACCAAAAAATAATAAATCTCTGTAAAAGGCAGCAGTTGCTTTCATAGTCTGGTGGCAAAACCCGTCTGGCACTACTGGAAAAGTAAAAACGGCAACATACTCTAAATTACATTGTTAGAACACCTACAGCCTAGTTCATTTTCATATGCTATCCATATGTAAGCCCTGAGCAATAGACAGCCACTTAAAAACCCTTGTTCTGCATATGTGTGTGTGTGTGTGTGAGAGAGAGAGAGAGAGAGAGAGAGAGAGAGAAGATGAACATAGAGACCTATGTTTTTATTCTGATATTTTCAAGTGGAAAATCTTGCAAAATCTAACTGGCATGAAAATAATTAAACTGGATAAATAAATGAATAAATATAATAGCAAGTTTTCACATATAAAAATTCCTGAAAAGTTTTTAGCTTTATCAACCCCCTTCCACACCCACCAGAGCATATGGCCCTCTGTTTGTGCAAATCAGCCGTCTTTGCTTAAAGTGGATGTTTCTATTAACACTGTGACTAATTACTGAAAACAAACATGTGTAAGTATGATCTCTGCTAACTGCCTCTGTCAACCCATCTTTTTCTTCTTGCTATTCAGTTGAAGGGATTAAGATTGCTTGCAAAAGTACAGTAGACCTCCACTTAGCCTGTTAACTGACATGAATAAACAAAGCCCATCAACCACAATTGACGTCAGGCTTCAAAAAATGTTTTTCACATTAGTTTTAAAAGAAACCCCAAGAAAAAAAAAAAAAAAAAAAAAAAAAAAAAAGTGAAAAAGTTTCAGAGAACCTCAGAATACCAAATGTAAAGACCTTTAACATGGGACATAAGGGGCTGCTTTGGGATGGGTATTGGGAACACAGCTCTACAAACCGCAGCACACGAGCTCAGATGGGTGGCAGACATTTTGTGCTGAGGGTAACCAGCGTTGTCTCAGTATGCAAGTCTGGACATACATGCACACAGAAGGGGCATCCAGAGAAACTTTAATGTCAGTCTTTCTTGTGGTTTTCTCCCATCCAGAAACAAAAACAACAACCAAAAAAAAGACTCAAAGCATCCATTTGGTCTTTGTAAGATACAAAGAGGAAAAGATGCAAGCAGATTTTTCTTCCAAGTGCCCTACAAAAACTGGATTAATGCTGTGCTACGACAGCATTACAGAGTGGGGGTCAGCAGCCCGCATGGCTCCTCATCTTGTTGCCTGCTTGAGAGTAAAGGAGAATGGAGAGACCCAGGCTGCTTTGAAGCACATGTCATCCTTATCAGAGTAGAAATAGAGGGGGGAAAAGCATTTTTATGGTAGAGCTTCAATGCATGTGCTCTTCACATCTCCAGTGTATGGGCTGGCTGTGGCCCTGGGTAACCTATTGGGCTCTGAGCTGCTGAGGCCAGTGATGAAAACAGGTCTCAGTGCACTTCATTCTCACACACACACATTGACTGTCCCTGAGAGGAGCTAGCTCTACAGGATAGAGAGCGAGCTAGTAACCTCCTTTACACTGCCATGCTGCCTAACATGAGCTGTGGGACAGGGTCTCAGTGCATTTTACCTCAAGTTGTACATAATGTAAAAACAAATTACATGCTAGAAAATTGCACAAGTCTACATCTGCTGCTTTTTCCAAGCTCATAGTATGGTTGGGAGCCAATTCCCTGTCATTTCTCATCTCCTGCACTTTACACAGGGTGTTTCCTTTATAAAACAACTTGCCTTTGGGTTTAATGATTTCTAAGGAAACATAACTCTGTCACTGCACTCCGGTGTTTAATTTCTCTTTTGCTGTTAGTGTCTGCCTGGTGCAGCCCAGGGACGCCAGTGTGCTCACTGAACTGTGCATGCACTCTGTGTGCTCTTGGGCTCATGCCCATGCCTAGAAGCTGGTGTTTGATCTAGACTGAACAAGATGGCCTTAGCCTTCAAAGTAGCGTGTTTACTTTCCTCTGCTCTATCTTGCCTCTTTTTTTTCAGTACCCCCAAGATAGTGTCTTGCTGTTAGAATAAATACTTACCTTGTGCACTGCCCTTTTCTCTGCTGGCCTCGGCATGCTTTTGCAGAGGTGGAAGCGCTGTTAACTCATTTTATGGGTGAAAAAATTGCAGCACAGTGCTCAGACCTCTAGGGCAAAGCAGGGAGAGAAACAACAAGGAAAAAAACACAGTGTCCTCTCAACCCAGCTCAATGCAACCCAGCCTGGTTCAGACCCATCTAGTGAGCCATAGCACCTTGGCTTTCCCATCAGCCACCCTTGCCTCGGTGACTCCTTCTTTCCCTCCCAAACCAAGCCCCTTGGTGCAGTGGGCTGGGGGAGGCAGAAAACAGGGACAGCATAGCAAGGGATGTGCAGAAATAAAGTCCTTAATTATTCAGTCCTCAGCTGTTCACTGGAGTGCAACGTGGGCAGATGTGCTGCCCGTCTGGTCTGTGTGAATCACTGGAGAAGACTGGGTCAGATAGTAAGGTCCTGTAAACCAGACTGGTGAAGAGAAGACATAGGAAGGAGGTGGGGGGAAAACCTTTCTGAGAACAGGAGGTTAGCAGGATCAGTGTTCAGATGGCTCTGTCTCCTGTCACATGATATTTCTTTGGCTGTAGGAGGGGAACAGCAAAATCCACTGCCATCCACCCATTCAGAAATAGCCTCTCTCTGCCTGAGATGGCCACTGCACAGCAGGGACAAGGGCTCTGCTGGAGGTAATGGGGAGAGTCTATCTATCTAGCTCTTCTCAATCTCAGCAGAGGTACTGATCTTGCTTGCTAGGACTAAAGCCATGTAAAGGAAAATGCAGTGATTCAGTGGTTGCTTCTCGTTCCTACTGCTATGCCCAATATATATGAGAAAAATTCAGCTCCAAACACGGCACATACAACACACAAACAAGCAGTCTGAGAGCTGGAATAACCAATGGAAAAACAAGAGAGCTACAGGAACAGGAAAGCATCTGCAGCAAGGTGTACAAAACTCAAACCTGAGTTTACTGTTCAGCTCCTCTTCAGTCATCTTGTCAGTGTGAACTAACTCTCCTCAGTATGCCTTGGAGAGGGGAGAGGAAGCAGAAACAGGTAACCTTCTGGCTTGAGTCTCATCAGGTTTCCTTCCCTTCTTACAGACATTTTAATTTTGCCACCTCTTTTCTGAAGATTCAAAAATGTGAAGCAAAGCACCTTGGTTTTGGCTGGCTTGGTCTCATACTAAGGCAGAA
>CM076261.1:72419354-72451854 GCA_038380795.1 Pyrocephalus nanus
GCACAGAGTTTCCACCTACTGCCATGTCTGCTGACCTCCTAGCTATTCGCTTCCAACTGAACTGCCAGCCCTGGGTTTGGCGCTTATTTCCCTTTATCCCCTCACCTGAAACCAAATTCACAAGCACAAAACCTCCCCATGTAGACTTTTCTGAAAAGACACTTTTTCCCACGTGGAATAACGCTTAAGTCAGCCAGTAACTGCTTGGTGCAGGAATTATTCCCTTGTGCAGATCTGTTAGCAACATTGAAGTGCATGGTTTAATTGTGTGGTCATTATTATGAGGATGTCAAACTTGACCTGTTCAAATATCTTAAGTTAATACATGTCAGCTTCTGAGGAACCTTCATTTTGCTTCCCTTTTTGAGGAAAGCCTATCTGCACACATAGAACTATCTCCAGATGTGACCAGAATCACCATACAGTATTTCAGTATCTTACCACAAGACCTGTACTGACGTCAGAAAACAATAATTTAATTTTAACAGTATGGGTTCAGTGTTCTTATTAAAAGAAACATCAATTAATTATCAGCCTGTTTGGAACATGAAAACTGATACATAGGTGCCAGATTTTAATGAAGTGGCAAAGCACTAAGCTGGCTCCTTACATGATTCCTTAATGCGTCCTACATTGTTTGGTATGTGATTTTGTCCATTGGACGTATTATTTCTAATTTAACAGGTCATTACAGCTTTAGCGTAACTGTGGGACTAAAAGCACATAAAATACAAGACTTTAAAAATAAATATTACAGCTCACACTTATTCAACAACTTAATGCATTTAAAAATTACTACAGTGCAAATCAGCATGCAGAAGCACACATCATGGGGAGCTTGCACTGTGATAGTAGCTGGATTTGACTTGCGGAACCCTCTGTTCTACACAGCCCTCACCATCGTGACCATTCATTATGCTCCTTCCTGTGTGTGAGTAGTGAAAACAGCAGTAAAGATCAGGCTTGGGCACTGCAACCTTTGGGTACAGATGCTTTCTGTTCACACTACTGGCTGATAGCTCCAAATTCTACCAAAGAAAATTCGGGCTCAAGATGCCATCTAGTAGCCTGGGATGTGCTTCATATGCCCCTGCTGTTCAGGTATTTCAAACTGATCCAGCTATAGCAGACAGAGCTTGAGCTCACTATGGACTCAACATACTCAAGGTATTTTCCCTCCAGTATGCTGTAGCAAGTACCAGCAAAATGGAGCTGAAATCCTTGCTGAACTGTGTAGACAGCATCTTGGACAACAGGTGACCACAACGTCACGAGGTGGCAATCTTCATACAAGGGCATATAACCACAACTATGGACTGCTTTACACATTATTTAAGACTCTCTATCTCCTAGTACTGGCAAGATGCAGCCTGGAGCACTGTCCAGGTTGGGATAATGCACTTCAAATACTGCAAACCAAGTAAGACTAGTAAGACTTGAAAAGGACCTGGAAAATGGAAGCCAGAATAATCAGAAGTCAGACAAACACAGATTGAATGAACTCAGATTGTTAAACTTAAGGTGAGATGGTAGCCTGAGAGTGGACAGTAGCACCCAAACATCACGGCAGTAAATGTCTAAATCCATGTATACACAGATGAGCAGAAGCAATGGGATCAAACATCTGTTAATGACAGGCACAAATTGCCTAGAGGTGCTGAAGAATCTCCATCATTAAAGTACAGATAAAGCAGGTATCTTAGAGGAATGATTCAGCTGGAGTTGATCATGGACTGGGAAAGGGAGTAGCTGATCTCTCAAAGACTCTGCTAGTCTACATCTCCATCTTTAGGTAGTGACCTACTACACTGCACTTCCAGCTCGTGCTCTATAGAGTTCCAGATGTAGCTAAAACTACAAGGAGGACTGGACTGCAGCTCAACTCTACACTGATTTGACTGTGAATCAGTGGGGTTATACAAAAGGCCAGATTCTCAGACTACATAATTCAATTTAACTTCTCTACCTTGAAAATGGATTAATTCAATGAAATTGGGCTAAATTACACCAGATGGGAATCTCACTCCGAATTTATGCCACCGATCATATTTCATCCTCCTCTTTCAACTGACAAGGAACATCAGTCTTAGGTCAGAGCCTTATCTTAGGTCAAACTCTTAATTCTCATGCACTTAAGCTTCCATCTTCAAACAGCAGTACTCAGAAACTTCTGTTTGCGATCATGAACATTTTTAAAAACAAATGGTTTCCATTTCTGTGGTCTCCTGGACCAGAACACACACTTGTCAATAATTTTGCCCATCCAGTTGCTTTCATCTCTGAAACAGTCAACCACAATTGAGTATTTGCTTTCCTCTGACACCTCCAACTGAGACTTAGTATAGAGCTTGCTTAAGTAAGACAAAAAAACCCTCTTGCTCTGTCATCTTTGAGAAATTCTGGATTTCCCCAGTTTACCATGAAAGGAAGCATGGCTGGGTAGGAAGAATATAGATTTTTCCTGTTTCTGCAATGCCCATGGCATTCAAAACTCTACCGCTGCAAACCACAAGAAAAGGAACATCTAGAAATCACTGAAACCACAGTGGCGTAAACAAGGACTGTATAAGCTGCTCAATAGCAGTAAAAAACTCAGCAAAGTTGTTTATGAGAATTTTATCCAAGACTCATTAGAAAGGGAAACACATTGGTACTTCAGAAATTCCCACGCTGTGTCAAAATGACATTTTAACCTTTAGATGTTCTAGCAAAGTTATCACCTATCACTGAACACTCTAGCCTAGCCCCAGCCACTGTTTATTGTGTGAAATACATCAATGTTCATTTAAATCACTGGAGAGTAGCTAAATCCTGAAAACAGAAGTACAGAGCAGCATACGGAAGGGACATGCAAGCTGGCTCACCAGGCTTAGCTTGGCAATCTGGGGCAGCGACAGCGTTCACATCACATCTGGACTGATCCTGCAAAGAGCACATGGCTCTGGTGCCTCTGCACCACCCACCACTGCAGGGAATGATGCGCTACTTTCCAAGAGATGCTCAGCAAAAAAAATTGAACATTAGCTGACACAGCCATTAGATTTAATACCAGCCTAAAAACTAGGCTTGCCTGAATCACACCATCTGATGCTCAGAGTCAGCTTTGCTGGCACAGTCCTGGTCTCAATGGATTGGTCATCAGAGATTGAAACCAGCTGTCTTCAAAATGTCAGGTAAGTGTGATATTAACATACAACATGAACTGCTGCAATATAAACAAGCCCTAACGTTACACATCTCCTAAAAGCAGTGTTGGACCAGTTACATACTTGTTTTATCTGAGCAGATGTCAGCATCTGCTTTAAGTAGATAGAACTGAAACATTTGTGTTCCTTCCCTGCCCCCAGCTCCCATTCTACTCAAAAGTGAGGAAGAACACTGAGTGTCAGATTTTTCAGTGGCATTTTATACCACAGCAGAAAGACAGATGTTTTGAGGATCCCACCCCCTCTTACAATCTGGGCAGCCAGTCTCTTTGCTAAGCTGTTCACCCTTACTATTAAAATTGATTTGCACAACAGTACATTGCAGCCAAAGCAAGCACTGCAGTCATTAAAGAGTAGGCTGCTCACACACGTTTCTGTACTTAGCCAAATCAACTACTGATGAATTGGTCATCTTTTGTAAAGCAACTGTAAGGAACTGGTAAAGAAATAATTGTGGTTCAGGAGCAGCCATGCTGACAGGTAGGACTTCTGATCCTTCTGCCTTCCAACAGCAGTGTGCTCTGTTAGCTGGTCCTTAACTAATTTCAATAACAGAAAATCACGAACATATCCTGGTCATTTGCAAGGCCTTATGTGAAGAAACTATGGAAATCTTTAGAAAGTAAATGCATAGACGCTGAATCAGGGGCACTGCCAGTTAAATTGTGCTGAACAACTCAAACATAAGTAAAGAGCAATAGTTCAACAAGAGATCAGGTCAGAGTTAGAAATTCTAACTATACTGTGTAATGTGATGAATCTCAAAATATTGCAGACCACTTCTTAAAAGTCAAGATACTTCCAAATATTCACACCTCTCCTATTAGTCTTCTTACAGTCCTGTGCTCCCATAATTTTGGTCTGGTCAGCTTAACATGCTGAACTTCACTTTTTTCTTGCAGACAATCTTGCACTCAGGGATGCTACTTTTTCTGGGTTAAAAACAAAGCAAAACAGAACACCAAAAAACTCCAAACAAAACCAGAAAAAACGCACAGAAACAACAACATTAAGAAAGAATATCAAAAGCCCAATCTACTTCTCTTTTTGAGACCTCTAAAAGGTCTCACAAGAGGATGAGGAGACTGCATATTATCGCAAAATTACAAAAATTACAAAAATCCTGAGTGCTAGTTAATCCTTGGTACTAGGTATCGCTTTGAGCTCTGGAGCAGACTGCAATAAAAATCATGACACTAAGTTATCACACTGGAAAAGTTTCAAGAAGCCTCAGCTAGGTCCAGGCTGCATTTTACTGAATAAAGAATTAAAAGCTGTAAGGGAGAAACCTTGCCAATAGACAGGGAGTGGCCATATCAGATAAAAATTATATCTGATAGATTAGAAACCCAGTGCCAAATTCTCATATCCATTCATAGCTTCAACAGCCAAAGGAACAAATGACACCCATGGGAGAAAGACTGTCTGTCAGGAACTGCATGGAGGTTATACAGCAGCCTACACTGAGATCTCTTGCAGGCCTTGGTGTAATGTCCCACCAAGGATAAGAAATGAGGAGGGATGCTCAGCCTTGCCCCTCTAGACCTGTAAGACTGCAAAAGCTGCATTTCAACAGTCTCATATTTGAAACTGGAAATATTTTAGCCCTAGAAATTTTACTCCCGTGCCTTAAGTACATAGGCATCTGTGTTGCTGGAAGTGTTCTGCTGAAAGCTGAAAACAGAAAGAGGTTTATGGAGACTTATAACCTAGACAAATGAGGAGGGACATCCACGGAGAGATCTGGGAAAGAATGAACACCAAAGCAAATGTGGAGTTTTACTCCTCAAACCCAAAAAAACACAAGGTCTCATCCCCATAGAAACACTTTTCAAATACTGGTAAAATAATATCTTGTCCTCAAAGATGAAGGAAAAGTCCACTCCATTCTTACAGGAGTCATCCATGGGAAAAAAAAGACAGCTTGGATTAACAGGTAATCATGAGAAGCATCACCCTAACTCTCTGGAGTTTGTCATAATTAGAGACTAAAGAGGAACTGCTTATATATAGAAATATCTAACTCTCGAACAAGTATTGCCATCATCTCCCTTCACAGTTAATTAAGCACCTGTAAACACAAACTGAGCAAACCTGAGTTCTCTCTTATGGCTTACTAAAATTTGCACTTTTCACCTCAAAACAACCACCCTGTGTGGCCACTCATGTACCACACAGGGGTGAAAGCTGCAGGACCACGACACCAGATTTTATTTCTAGGACCAGGAGGCTGGTGACCTTCCTGAGGACACAGAGCCCTGAGAACATCTATAACCTTATGCGACACATTTCATTAGAACGCAATTAAAAGGATTGTTTGCCTAAAGTCCCATTCCCAAGAAGTGAAAAACCTCATAATCAATTCTGCTGGAGAAGAAGTAAAGATGTCTGTTGTTATACAGCTTTTTCCAGAGCTTTGAGTGCTCAGGAGTTAATTACAGTGCACAAACTCTCTATGCATTCCTCTGAATACACATTTGCTTGTGGAAAAAAGGGCTGTGTGCATTGGCACATAAGTACTTCCTCTGTCCTGCTTACACTGTATCAGTTCACTAAACAGATTTAATTTGCTGTTTCCTCCAAAGGCATTTATCTTTGGAATTTTGGTTTTAACAATAGGCGTCTCTTGTATATACACACACACACAAAATGACAGTTCTTTAATGATGCTATGTCAGAAAAATGCCCTTTCTGTGAACAGTGCAGCAAAAATGTCCTTGAGTATCTTAGATACAAAAGGCCAGTAAATTGAATTTATGTCTCATTTAATCTACAGTGCAACAGTTAGTACTTAAAGGGTACATACACTTCCCCTGGTCCCTTTCTTCCTGAGAAACTTTCAGATGCTGAAAATCAATTCCTTTTGTCTCCTTGTTATTCATCTGCTACACATTAAGGAGAAGCTCTGGGCATTCAGTGATCCCACAATGGTCTTTCATCTCCAGAGAAGCCCGGTATGAATTAAAATCTTACGCTTCCTCAAATTACAGATGCATACTGCAGCATGCCACTGACTTATCTGCTTGTGATTTCTGCCAGTGTTCTCAGCGTGCTGCAGCCAGCTCATCTGCATCTTTCAACTTAAGTGACTCTTCTATAACACTGCCCCTCCAGTTAACAGAAAGTGTTTATATATGATTGTACACAAATATAAGTCCCCACACAACAGGTACCCCTATCTACTCTTTTTCCCAACTCCCTGCTGTTTAAAATTTACATTTAAAAGTGGGTTTACTACAGTCAAGATGTTACTATAAGAACAATAAATACTTCATGAAGGTAATGCTCTTTCACTTCAGTGGTCTTGAGAAGTGGGAATTATATACAATAGCTTTAACTGACTTAATTTTTTTGTCATGTCTGTTTTTAAGGGCAGTTTTAACTTAGGATTCTGTTTTTCTATAAGAGAATAAAATTTAATTGCTATCTAGACTGATGCGGCATGGGTCAAACACACGCTGCTCTTTCACTCCCAGTTTCCAGCCAGTCATGGTGTCAGAAGTCCTGTACCATAACAATTCAAGGTTTTCCACTCTCAGGTCAGAAAGTACATCAAGGCTTAGTATACTTATTCTTGGTTTACTCTTTGTTCTTTTGGTATATTTTTCCTCCTTCCAAAGGCTATCCACTCCTTGACTCTGAAATACTCCCTGCAGCCAAAGCAACACATTCAAAATAAACACTTCCAAATTTACATTCACATTCTGTCCTACTGGAACCATCACCTTTTGCTAATTGCTTCTACATCCAACACTTTCCCCAGACAAGATTTTAGCCACCTTGCTCTACAATCTCTTACATGTATAATTTCTTTGTTTAAATTAGATTCGTCAAATGTTTTCCACTGAGCAATCTTATCTATCCAGTGCGGCAGTTTGAGGAGTTTTAAAATGAAGCTACTGAAAAGCCATGTTAGAAGAGCAATGTGCACTTTATATGTAACCCTGAACAGCAGTTAAAAGGTAAAAACACACCTCAAGTTCACGAGCTATTTTGGGCTCACATTACTACACTACACAGCCAAGAAAATTTGGAACTTGGTGTACGCCCGGAATACATGTCCAAAGCAACGGTGCAAAGAGTTAATAGCGGGCACTGATCTCCTGGGTCACACAAACATCCTGTGCCAGAATAAACCAGATCAGATACACCTATGGTTTGCAGCCACAAGTGATGCTTGCCCAGCAAGGCCCTTACCTCACTTGAATCCTCCTGCTGATTGATAACAGCTAGTGCGTCCTCTGCAGCCTGGCGCTTGGCTTCGGCGACAGTGCGCTCCATCTTGGCTCTCTCTGAAGTGATCATGTCGTGAGCTTTCCGCTCTGCCTCCGACACTGCCTTCTGCAACTCAGCCATCGCCTGGCGCTTGACTTCATTGACAGCTTCCTCTGCAAAGGAGGGAAGAAATCCTCATCAGCACAGGACGTTTGGCACAGGGCTGATGCGGGAAATGCATCGCTACTACTATGCTGAGATTATTCACAATTATGAGTCTTCATTCTGAGTAGAAGGACACAAAAGAATCTGGTTCCTCAAGAATCTTCAAGACCACTGAGGTGCTTTCCTACTTCCCCATCATCAAAGTCTCTAACCCTTGTTATGATTCTTGCTATTTTGATTCACAGTCAGTACTTCTTTAGGTACGGTCATTTCAGATCTCTGGCACAATATAATTGCAATCTATTTGAACACCAAAAACTGGTTTTGCAGCACATATAAATAGGTTTGACAATAATTATTATTTAAGATATGATAGTACAGACTTTAAAAAAAAATATATTTTTAAGCTCTGGAAATTAAGACAGGATTTACAGTCTTTACCAATTTTTTTTCCCCACATGTTAATAAACAAATACATGAAGTTAAAAAAACCCCAAGAGTTTACAAAAAAATTTTAAATCACTGGTCTAATATCTCTCCTGGATATACCGTTTTATGAGACAAAATTAAAATTTGTTTATGAACATTCATTTGACCTCTTGATCTCTCCTTCAGATCCATATTTATACTTGAAGATTCAACTTCCTGGCTCCACTGAGCTCTGGAGCAAACCCTGGCCAGCAAGGCTTCAGCACACAATTAACACTGAGCAGGGGCACACTGCTTCATTAAACCAAAACCTTTATGTTTCTTGTAAAACAAGTAAAGCAGTTTGAGCCCTTTCTTTGGTATATACTAGAGTCATATCTTTTATTCCACAAAACATGGATTGTCTCAAGTTGGTTATTTGAGTTTTGATGCAGGAAGGGTGCAAAGATTTTACTAATGAACAGTCTTTTAATTGACAACTAAAACAAGTAATTTCTTTTTTTTGTTTTAATTAGCTGCTCTAATTAACAAGGAAACCATCCTCCCCCTGAATTAGTTTATCTAATTTTCATCTTTATTCAAAGCAAAATGACAATGATTAATTGAAAATTTAATAAGCAGTAATTATTAACTTGGCAAACCTAGTACCAATTAACACTCTATTAAAACTAATTATGACATGTTTCATTCAAGTGTTTGCTCTTAATTGTTTCATGCACTTAGAAACCACCTTAATTAAATGTTCTGTTTAATTAAAAACATAGATTTCTATTAAAAATGTTTTACTGTAGATTAAAATCTAAGTATTACATCGGTGTTATGGGTTTGAATTTTAGTCCATGTATTTAGCCCACGCATTTGTGTGCACCCACATGCACACAGACCTAACCCTTACCTACAGGTACGCTGTCACTCTTGAGTTATGTCTGAAAGCTCTGCACTTCTTGTTTAAAAATAAGAACTACACGAAGTCTCCATTTTCAGTTATTAAGCTAATTACTATAAAGCCTTAACTTTAAGCCATGTACTGAACTGAAACTGAACTAATTAAAATGAAAGAAGAGTTTCATTGAGGGTGGTGTGCGTATTACATGTATGCATGTCTGCAAGAGATGTTTCAACTGAAGTTATTAAGGAGGTGGGGAAGGATTTAGAGATAAAACTTATTCCTTTTTTTTTATGAGGCTGAAAATATGCCCTTATATTACCCTACCATAAATGTTGTTTAGGGGAAAGCCTCAGGAGAGGAAAAAAATCATACCCTTCAACCACACAGCAAGGCTTAATTTACTTTGAATATTCAAGGTGAATTAAAATTCTATCTAAGTGGCAATACAGGACAATAATTTTTGCTTACGATCAAAGCTACAGCTAGTCTAATTGTATATGCAAATCAGGCAATTTATATTTAAATTATGCATTCCTATTCTAGTCCCACAGGCACACACTGATCAGCAAAGGGAATTGGTAGGACATTTGCAAGGTGCTTGAATATTTATTACCAACTGCAACCATTCACTGATCACAAAAAAAGAAATATACACAGGCAAACATACAGATGCAATTTTATTACCATTTTCATAAAAATGAGGCAACTTAAATACAAGCATTTCGTGTCTATGAACTGCAGTTACTAACAAAGTGGATTTCTGTAAGAAAATCTGTATTCTTTCTGGTATTTGCTACAGATAGAAATTATCTTTGTATGGCATGATGCACTTTCATTACATCAGATAAATTCAGTTTTATGTTTAGGTGTTTTCAGTGGTTAGAAATGGTAGTTTCTTTATATTAGACAGAAGCAAAATATTCCAACATTTTCACAGGGACTTCTAATTTTAGTTTTTTCACCCTAGCTAAGCTACTTCTTGCCAGTCCCAATACAGAAATTGAAAATTAAATTCTATATTCTATATTGTGTAAGTTTTTTTGCAAAGCTTCTGAGAGCGTGAAGATGCTGAAAGTGCTTATGAGGCCATATGCCTGACTGATACTTTTTAATTGGCTTAAACTATGGATTGGATTTTAGTATTTCCATTAACTTTGATGACAGAATTCGTGTTGTGCTATACTGAGTGTGAAAACAAATAATTAAAATACGTCTGAGGTTTTGGTGACAATGAACCATCATTATTTCAATATACTGTGAACTCATGAACACACAAAAAAACTAGACAAAATTTTGTATCACTGATTTTCTTCACAGCTTCTCAAACAAAATGTTTCCACTACCTACTGACATTTTATAGACATAGAATTCAGGCTACATAGTTTAAGATAACAATAAAAATTGTCATATCTGTGCACGAAAAGTTATGGGTGCCAGTGAAGGAGACTTTATTTGCCTTGACAATGCTGAGCTATGAAGACAAAAATGATACTGGCACTCTTCCTTTCTTAGCACTTCCAGAGAAAGGAAGAGTGATTAGATTCCAAGATCAGAAAATATAAATCTGGAAGTTTTTAAAAAACAAGTATCTAAGATGCATCTACCTGCATCCTCCACCTTCCCAACAACACTAAGGATTCTTGGCACAAACTCACTCAATCATTGTAGGAATGCAACTGAAATCTTCGAGTAGTGATAACTCATGAGAGAAGCTCCAGGAAGCAAACACCTTGTGTGGAATAGGCATTACTCAGCACAGTCTGAGGTCCTTGGCGCAGACTCGGGAGAAGCACTCGACTCATCCTTCACCCAACATGATGATTCACCAGCCAGCTTCTGGTTACCTCCCTCACATCATGGGCACACTTGGTCCACATGATGAGAAAAGAAAGGTGGCGGGCAGATATGCAATTCCTGTGCCACCACATTTTGCAACATCTCACTCCTGACCCAGGCAAAGGCGGCCATCAGCAATTGGTGACAAGAGTTATCTCAGCATCATCTCCCAAAATGCACCATCTCTTTTTCAGGACTAGGCTGTACAATGTGCAGGACCCTTACTGTCTCTGTACGACAAAGTATGATGATTTCCCACCTCCCTTGTAGCTCCAGAGCTTACAACTGGACTGCCATGGACAATGGGCCTGGCTAAGTGACAGGGGATGTCTGGAAGACAGTTTCTGCATGTTACAGAAGAAACTATGGCAGCAGCCCACTCTCTCTCTCCCAGAGAGGCCTGGGACCCTCTTTGTATTTAATAAAGACAAATAGGTACTTCCAGAGAGCAAGCCATCCAACCTAGGATCTGACCAATCCTCATACCTGCCTGTCTCCCTCGTAGCTACTGAGGAGCACCAAGAACATGTCTTGGACTCTTCATCTCCATATTCATAATTCAGTGAGGTGAATCAGGGCACTGATGACTGCTTTCTACTGACATATGAAACTGAATTGGGCTCGCATGACTTTAACTCACAAGGTCCTGCAAAATATGTTCTTACTTCAACAATCACAAAAGCATGTCTCTAACTTGGTATATTTAAATAATTACACTGCAGTCTATCAATCTCCAAAAGTTTAAAGTGAATCCCTTTTCCACATGCTTTTGAGATTGCTTATTAACTGTTTTTAAGCCACATTCTTTCCATGCAATGGATTCAGCATCCCAAACAGACTTTCATACTTGATTCAGCTGTCTGTACACTGGTCTTTACAGATATCTGACATACCAAGAGAGACACACTGAGCCAGCAGAAATGACCTCTGAGAGATTTGTAGCCTTCTTAACTGGCAGTTGCAGCCCAGCCAGGAAACTATGGAGCATCTCAAATGGCATTAAAGACCTATTCTCACAGAGCTGAATAACACCTTTACTGCCTTGAAGTGATCACAAAATTGTGGAGATCTCCAACTTCAGTGCACCCTCCTAAAAATGCAGGCCCATGGTTTATGAAAGCAGTGTGCTTTCTGATGTTTGACTACACTTGGTAGCAGATACAAGTATGCATCCTGCAAAGTCATACTTTTTTTTCTCCAGTTCACAGGCATGCTCAGTTGATTTAAACCCACATCAGCCTGAAAACAAGACACTGGAAACAGGACAAAAGGAAAAGCTTTGTTTCAAAGGAACTGATGACATAGATGTTCACAGGATTACATGTCACAGCTCCTGTGCACTACCATTTGTGGATGTATGTAATGTGAATGCACATCCAATTTTATAACTCAAGCCAAAAGCCTCAATAAACTTATGCTAACTACGAAGAAACGTCTTTTTTTGCATTGCACCTAGGAGACATAAAAGACCTGATATTCCAAATGACATAAAATCCTAGATTTTGCAAGAGGAATGAAGGTTCTGAAATTCAACTCAACAGTGCTCCTCTTACTGAGATTTCCTGGGACTGCATATTTCTTTTGTATTTTTTATTTAAGATGTTAACATAAATATGGCAAAACAAACTATAAAAATACTTCCAGACACTGAGTTACAAAGGCTACACTTTCCTTGGACAAAAAAAACCGAAAAATACATACACTGCTATTTTTCACAGAAAAAGCAATAACTCTGAAAACATTACCATGATAAAAACGTAGACTTTACATGACAAACGCGTATGATGCACAAAACATAACTTTTTTTTCTGATGCAACAATACGGCAGCATAACATATTTACATGTATGCTCTGTATCTTGTTTAAAATACACTGGAAAGCAGCAAACATTTATAGGAGATTTGATCAGAAAGCATCAAAACTGCTGCATATTTGCCATTAGTCATTAACTGCTGCTCAGACAGGTGCTGTAGACTTCATGGTTATACAGGTGTTCAAAAGGAGAGGGGTGTGTATGAGTGTACACACACACAGGAGCTCAACTACCTCAGTGGAGTTCAAGAGCTGCCTCCCGGCCCCTCCGAAAACAAGGAAGCTCTGATGTCAGTGTCAAAAGAGCAAAGGTTTAGCTCCAGCACCACGTGGCATCCCTGCTAGGAAACTCCAGTGCTCAGGCAGAGTTTTAAAGTGTTGAAGAAAACTTTGCGCAATGACAACTTATGCACAGGGTGCTTCCCAGGAATGGGCAGATGCTGTCAACGCCCCTGCAAACACCCAGAGCAGCTGCAGAGATGCTAACTTGCTTACTTAATTGGAAACTTTGCAGGTTTATAAGCACAGGCTTCATTGGTGGCTGACAGGCACAAAATCTTTTTTAAATTACACAGTTACAATGTATGCTCTAAGTTTTTTCTTTAACAGGTGTGCTTAGGGTTTTTTTTCACCTCCTTTGGGAATTCTTACCTTAACTAGGTAAGAACCCTGAAGCTAAATAAATAAATAAATAAAAAACCAAACCCCCACTTTTTTTTTAAATTGCTAACAGACCGTAACTTTAACATATCAAGTTCCAGCCTGAAACCATTAGAAGCCCTGAAAACAGGGGTTCTTATTGGAAGTACTGATATTCCCCTAACTACAGCAGCAGATGCTTGTATTATAAAATCATTTAATGTCCCGATCAGTTCCAGTTTAAGATTATTAAACACAATTTCTTCCTGTTACTAGTAAGCCCTTCCCCCCTCCCCATTCCTCACATCAGTACATTAACAACTGCATACAGCTGCCAGAAGACTAAGCTGGTGTTTTTAAACAGTTCTTACCAGCTTTCTTCCAGATCTCCTCTGGCACATATCCAGACGCAGGCCTGTGAAGGAATTCCCGATGAGATTCTGCAGGAGGAGAGGATGCAGAGGGAAAAAGAAAGAGCGTCATAAGCAATGCTTGCTTGTTGAGAACAACGCTTAGAGAAATATGTTTTCCCATTACTTATTGCTCAGACAAAAAAATCATGTAAGCTTTTTCTTTTCTCAAAACAAAACGGATGCCATGGCCACAGACCAGATCAATGTTTATAACTTGAATGTCTGATCTTAAGCCAAGCTAAGACTAGTTCACTTTATTTTTATTTTATAGTGTTTCGAGTCAACTCTATATGACAGTTTGCACACTTCTAAGGCAAGGCTTTGCAAGATGAACTGAGGGAGTGACATGCTTTATCCTTTGTCATTATACTTATGAAAAGGAAGAAGAAAGAGGGCAACAGTGCGGGTTGGGCACTTCTGCTCTGTGCAAACAGAATGGCTACTGATGAGTGCAGATAAAAGCCAAGATGTCATTCCAATGATCAAATAAGCTCTCCACAGAAAAAGAGAGGGGTGTTTCTCTATGTTCAGAGCTATGCTTTTCTATATCTGAGCCCATGGTGGCGACTATACCTGCAAGAGTTTGAAAAACAGAACCTTTAACTTTAGGTTAAGCCCTAAATACATGTGTTGCCAAACAACCTCACTAGAGCTGAAGCTCATAACTCACCCATACGTTTCAATCATATTTTGACAGCTCTTTCCCCTTCTCTTCCTTTTTTTTTTTTTTTTTTTTTTTAAGAGGGTTTAACCTCTGGGCCTGGGCCTAAGAGCTCTGAAATCAGCAAGATACCTTCCACACAGACTTCAAAGATGTAAGATCACACAATACAGAAAGAAAATTCACTTTGGCCTGAAATTTAGCATATACATCCTCAGCAGATGAAAAGCTGCTCTTTTAAAATATTAAAAACTGATTAACTTTTTTCAAAGTAATTGAGAAGAAAATTTAAAAAAAAAAACCAACCCAAACACATAAAACTAAGTTCACTGCCATTGACTACTATTGCCTGTGTCACTGCATTCAATTGTCTAAATAACTCGATTTAGTATATTAGAGATAGGTTTGAATACTTTCAGAGATGCTGCTTGAAATCAAGTAACGTATCTGAGCTCGAAATATAACAAAAAGAACACATACTATTCTTTGAATACTGGTTTTCACCAAATATATTCATTTTTGTACCTTAGTTATTATTCGCTAACCTGGTCAAAAAGTAGTATTTTTAAGAAAAAGGCTGAATCATCAGGTTTTGTAAATAATTTTTTACATTACTGTATGTATGCATGCAGTACTGTTTCCATACAGCAGCCTACGTAAGCTTAAATGCATTTAAAAGATGACACTTAATACTGCAGACAGATAACAAAGGTGGGAATGATGGGCTGTTTCAACTACACAGAGAGCAGGGAATCCCAACCCCTGCATGCTGTTTCACAGATGCAGTTTCTATCAGAGAATCTGCAGACACCAACGGAGCTGACTGAATCCTCCCATCTGAGCGGCAGCTGAGTGGATTCCCCAGCTTTTCTGTTTGTCGCTGAAGTATGGGACGTCAATAAAATTGATTTTTGTAGACAGAACTTCACACCTCTCAAGCATAAAATGATGCATGTGTGTGTGTGTGTGTGCAGATTTTCCAAAACAATTCTTTACATTGGTTTAATCAACTTGATAGAAGACTTCAGATCTGATACCAAAAATGGGAAAATTCTCAGTATCACTTGGCTTATATGATTCTGGAGATGACAAATATTCTTGTGTACACTTCTCTCATCCCTTAAAGGCTTTCAGACTTATGGACACAGTGCCAGTTCTGTTAGGGGGGGACAGAGTCAGGAGTAGAAAACATTACTTGAAAGCTCAGAAAAACTAAAGGCAGAAAAATTAAACCACTCTTATTTGCTCTTCATGCAATACCTGCAGGAAAAGACCCACCCAGCCTCCAAAGGTGGCAAAACAAGGGGTTTATTGCATTCACGTCTTGGTGTTGAGTTTTCTGATTTGCTATTTAAGTACTACCCACTGCAAGGGGATCATAACCTTGATTTAAGCCTGTGGTACTTAGTATTAAAAAAAAAAAGAGAGAGAGAGATGTGGAACTGATTTTTTAGTACACATGACTTCCTAAAAATGGAATTCAATGACATAAATGACCAGATTGCCAGCTAATTGTTAGAATTTCCAAAACATAAACATCAATCAAGTTCTTATTCCAACCACAAATTATTTACATGAGGAATGAGATCCTCTGCAAGAAGAATTAAATCAAGAGCTTGTGAGAAACTTTCCCATAGTTTGGAATGGTGCACAAAAAAAAAAGACAAGAAGCACTCATGAAGATAATAAAAACCGTATTCTCTCAGCAAGAAAAATATTATTAACATGGCTATTGTTTAGGCAGTGACGATGAGTCCATGAAAACAATCCTTCTTTCTGGGGCTAAACTACAATACATAACCAGAGGATACAATCTTATACTATTAGTATTTTTAAGGTAAGGTGTTCTTCAGCTTAAGAATCACAGAACTTGCTCATGAAAACTACAGATCTTAACTTGGATATCTAGAAAACTCAAAGTGGGAGTAACATAACTGAGCAAAGTCCCTACAATACTAAACGTAAAAGCAACTGCAAAAACCATAATGAGGAAAACATATTAACTGACTGATTGCAGCACCTAGAAGTCAAAGTAAATGCTGCCTGGGAAGAAACAGAATGCAATCTGACAAAATTAAGAATAACGTGAAGTTATGTGGCAGCTCATACAGGAAAGGATAACAGAAAAGGCTTTACATGTCAGACATAATAACAATGGTTTTTTAATGGTGAAAATGCAACAATGTTATTATGCAGACCAACTGGATGTACTGCACTGAATTTAGTTGAAATTCGATGGCAAGGCACAGTTTGAAAGCGTGTATTGATAATTAGTCCAGTTCCTACTGAACCAGATGAAAAAGCCCAACAAGGGAAAGAAAAAGCACATATACATGAGAGTAATCAGTAATTGTCTGGGAAGTGCTTAAATGAAATAAAATAAGAGAGATTCTTGATACAAGAAATAGTTTTGACATTTTCTATTTTAATATGAAATAAATTTGTGAAATAGCAAAAAAGTTGTTGGACTGGTATAGAACAATACAAATGAGGAAAACACACAAAAATTGGCCTTGGTTTCAGATCTCACATTCTATTAATCATTTTTGGTGGTTTCAAGATAAAGAGAACAGGTGCTGAAAGTACTGAGAGACCTGGAGAGATGTGTAGACCTGGAGGGAGTTGTAAGAGCAGCAATATATGAGTCTGGGAAGTGAAACTGAGATGAAAAGCTAGCTCTAAATAAAGGATATGAACTCATAAGGCCCAAACCCAAGAATCACAGAACAGAAAGACTTAGAAGGAAAAGATGTGTTCAAAACTTTCAAAAGTCTAATCCATATTTGGAAAGAAGGACCAAAGATGGGTTGACAATACAAAAGAATGGAGTGTTTTATCACTGGACAATGACATGCAAGCCTATAATACAAAGTGCTAAGAAATGGAGATGAATAGCTGATCTTTTGAGGATCTTTTAGAATTTACTGTATTAATGAAAACCTGCCAGGAACAACAATACCCATATATGCTATACTGAACATTAGGGCTAAAAAAAGCTATATATAATCAGCCCTGAATTACAGATTATTTTACAAATGAAATATATACGTATTTATATGGGTTTCATATTTCATATGCAAGTTTTGTTTCATTCTACCCTATAATAAATGGAACTCCATTGGTGGGACACAGACAACAAACAAAAAACTTCTCAGAGCAATAAATATCAAATATTCACTGCCTTTTTTGTAAGAGTCAAGCTCAGAAGCATGTCAGCTCCAAATAATACATAAATACAGATCTGAAGTGTAATACTCTGAAGTGTAACACTGAATGAGACTACCTTGCACCTGGTGGGGGGCACATGTTTCCAGTATTTTTATGCACTTCTTTGCCCTCAAATACATTTTTGTGGCCATTACAACACTCCCTGAAATTGTGTTAAAAACATGGTTGAGTTCTCATTTTAAAGAAAAAAGAAAAGTAAGGCCAAGTCATAAGCAAACACTGAGCACACAAACATGCAATGATCCTGCATCTGGAGCGCTATGTTCACGCAGTTCGGTACACCACAATCTAGCCCAAGCCTCCCGTGCAGCGAGTGGATTAAGAGCAATACTTAATATCACCAGTGACCAGTATTACAGAGGCTTAACATTCCAGAATTACAAGTTATAAATGTTACTGTGGCATTCACAGCGTTATGGGTAGTTCATGTTGAGAGTATCATGCATATCACAGCAATGCTGATTAAGTGCAAATGGCAAAGGAACGATTTTATTCAGTCGCAGCATGAATAGACATGTATTGGCAGGAATGCTCTGGCTAACACTGAAAATATGACAGTGAACAACCTTAGGTAAAATACAAACTAGGTCTGAAAGGGTTAACATTTTAAAAATTTATTAAGAAATTGCTAACCTACATGGTTTTGACAAATTTATATACTTGTGAGAATCCTGGTTTCTGAGGGCAAATCCTGCAGGTATTGGCACTCTTCAGTTGGAGATTTCAAACTCTATTTTGTAAGATTTCTATTCAGATAAATTCAACAGACACAAAATACCAACACTGCTGCAGACCTTCTGATGTGTGCCTACACCACTTATCTAGAGCCACAGCTGCACTCGCTAAGGTTACAGATCTCGTTTATAACCTACAACATTGAAGAACCCTCATCTTTAATTTATCTCACTGTGTGTATTTCGTATTCCATGTTTGATATGTGTAATTATTCATTATTAGGACAAAAGTTGAAGTCTTGCTGCACTATGTAGTACTGACATTCTTCAGCAGAAATGAAGGGAGTTGGATGATGTATTATTCACTTCATAGACCATCACTGTTAATCAAGTGAATATATATAAAGTCTGAGACATTTTTAGACCTTCATAAACATGTATTATTCAGACTGAAAAGAAAAGACTCACCTTACACACACTTGGAGAATAATGGCAGCTTGTAATCTGTTCTGGCTGACTAATAAGTGTATCAGATTACACTGCATTAAAATGAATGATCAAATATTTCATTTTATTTCTTAATTAAAATATCAGCAGAAAAATATTGATCAGATACTGCAAACTGTCATGCTCAACATAATTTACAGGGATGTCAAATTAAAAGAAGCACAAAATTCTTTGGCAGAAAAAAAGGTCTACTGGTTCAAAACAACAACCAGAATTTTCTTCAATTACTTTTGGACTCAAACTATCAGTGCTAAATTTCGGATCAGTTTTTCAGCAAGAGCTATCTATGAAGACTGTGGCATACTGTTTATAGTGAGAAGTTATCAGTTCAGTGATGATATTTTAATTGTAAAGAAAAAGAAACAAAGGCACAGACAATGTAGCCATATGGGCCTCTTTTTTCCCCCTTGGTAGTGGAGATGACAAAATGGATTTAAAGGGTGGATTATCTTGCTTTAAAAAAAAAAAAAAAGTACAAAGGGGACTCACTGATATTTAGAATCACCGCAGCAAAACCACCAATATTTACATGTTGTGGCACTTAAATTAAAACATTGTATGCATTTTCCAACCCCTTCCTTCTCACTTCAAAACTAAAATAAAAAGCCCTAAAGCATCTCAAGGCTCATGGACACTGCTTCAATTTTATTATATGTCTGAATGTTAGGAGTTCTCATTTCGTTAACTAGATTACTATCAGATTTGAGGAACTATAAGGATTTCTCTTCCATAGACTCTAAGATAAGTATTTGCTCCCTGTCATGTTAGACATAAAAGCATTTCTTATCAATATTTACGACTGACGTGAATGCTACATCACTGAAGCAAGCCAAGTTTCATGTTCATGAGTCTAAGAAGTATTTTTTCAACCAAATAACCAAAATGGACATGTTAAAATTGAATGGATTGACTCCAACCAGTTCAGTTGAACCAACAGCATTGCAGAAATGACTGATGTGTCCAATACCAAAGGCTGTGCTGTATATCATCTTTTAAACCAGCAGACTGTGCTGTTTCCAAGAAGTCATCTTGACAAATATATAAACAATATGCTAATACAGGGATCTAATTGTATGTTTGATCTCCATTTTATCTTTTGTACCTGCTGTTGCAGTTATGACTATTTTTCTTGGATTGCACTATTATCTACAAAGTTTTGATGAATGTAATGAGTTCCAGTTTCCTTGAAGAAATATAAAAACTCTAGTTGCTTTTAATTTTTTTACCTACTAAATACAGTTACAAGCACCATGGACTGGCCCTTTTTGGATCAGAGTTTTACTAGAGAACTGTGCCACTGCTTTTGATCTAGGGGCTTACTCACAAGTGTCCTTCCCGAAGCTACAGATGTGATCGACATTTCAAGTGCCATATTTATGAATTTTTCTTTACATTACATTTAACATTATTCATACAAGCTGTTACCTCAATGATTCTTTCTGAGAACAGCTCCTCTAGGGACTAGACTTACTAGTGAACTTAAGAACAGCCTTTCCATAACCCTTCCTTCCACTGACTGAAGCTAATTTATAAAGGTATTGACTCAGATAATTTGACATATACACAAAAAATTGTTATCAAGAGGCACTAAATATTACAGTAATAACTGTAGAGATTTACCAAGAGAATGATGGAAAGGGGATTAGATTTTCTGGTTTTCTATTTGCAATTAAAGAAGTTTTTGACTTAATAAGTTATTCATAAAGGCAAAATGAAGCCAGAGCTTTAAATAAAATATAGTGTAAAATAACAAATATATGCAATTCTACTAATAAGCAGAGTTTACAGTGATTTTAAGTAGAGGGCACTGGATACAGACAATTAATTTTTTTAAAGATAAATATTAGACAAGCAAGCATAGTTTGCTGTTCTCTTCAAAAGAGCAAAGAACAATAAAAAGGCATCACCAAGATGTGTTTCTTTACCATAACTGCCATGAAAGTGAGGGGATGGGGTAGAAAACAAAAACCCACACAGTAAAAGCTTGTTTTTATACAGCAGAATCCTCTTGGAGCAGCTGGGGGAGGTACCGTGTGAGTGTGACTGTGAAGGTCTGCAGAGGGTGAAAGCTCAGCTGCTTGGTCGGTCCTTGTAACGGAGCTCTGCAGCTTAAGCCAAAGCCTGAGCGGTTCCAAGTAACTCCACAACAAGCAGCACCCAAACTGCCTCAAACACACCAGCACAAGCTGCAGCAGTGGGCACAGATGTGTGTGGCTGTAGACATCCCAGATCTTCTTTCTTTCTTAAACAGAAACCAAGTACAGCTAAGAAGTGCCCCTATCTTTATATCTTCATTTCCTTAGAAAGATAACTTCCAAGTCATTTGATTCAAGATGGTGAAAGCCCTCAGTTTCAAAGTGCAAACAATGCAGAAGCACCTACAGATTCTCTAATCAAGTAGGCAAGGGAGGGAGTCAGGAAGGACAGACTCAGTGCACATGTCACTGTTCTGCCAACCCTACACAGAAGTTCTTCCTCCCACCCCACCAGTCTCACACTTTGCTGAATGGAAAACAAATTACCAGGCGTCACCCAAAAAAACTCAAGCCATTCCACCCAGAAATATGGCTACTGGGGCATAAGAGTTATATTTAATTCAGTAGTCAGAAGAGAGGAACTATCACAGAACAATCAGAAGAACAAATACAAACTTCATCTAGCACTTAGCTGAGCTTAAAGAGAATCTGCAAACAATTTTTAATGAGGATACCGTACCTAATGAAACTGGATCTGGATTCACTGGACTCTGTTGTCTGGAATGACTACTGCTGCTGTTTCCACCTTTTTTTAAATCTTCTGCATCACTGTACCGCCGTATCCAGTAATTAAGCTCCTCACGGTCTGCTTCTTGACATCGCCGTAGTACAGTGAGAGATCTCCTAGTTTTTTCCACCATGTCCATTATACAGTTCAACAACTATTCACAGTGATGGATGGAGCAGAGAAAAAAAAGGAAGATCATTTTATTCATAGAATGACATAAAAATAAAGAAAACATTAATGTGCTGAGTGCCTAGGTTTTAATAATGAAGAAGTTCCTCCCTCTCTGTTATCTCAAATATAGCTGAAAAATTCTAGGCTTGTTTTAAGAACGATAATCTCTTCCATTTTAACCAGTGATCCTAAACTGTACAAATAGGGATTCACAAGAGAAAGAGCAAAGACAAGACAGAAAGCACTGGACAGGTTGTAGTCCTACCACTAGTAACACAACGCACCACAGAGGCCACGACATCTGGTCCAGAACTGATACCTACAAATGTTATAAGAGCTAATAATTCAAAGAACAAATCCAACATGCCCCAGATCCAACATTTATAGAGAAGAATTCACTCCTCTTTTGGCAGACTGTAATAATTAGGATACTGCAGAAGGCATTTAACAGTAAGGCCTGGTATGAGCTATCTAATGGGGAACATCAAGCCCTCGGATTTAATCACCAATGCTTTCAAAACTTGTTCTGGGATTCAGACTGGCTTTAAAAGAAAAACTTTAAAGTCCTATCTTAGAAGGGCTCCTTTCAGACAATTATACATAAAAGTATATTTAGCCCTTACATGGTCAAGGTGTTTCCACTCTTCTGCCCATTCTCTGTCTGTTAGCCTGTGATCAATCATTTCTTCTTGACGTGTGCCATGCAACCCTGCCAAAATGGAGCAAATCATGTTTATAATGTTGGGAGTCCTCTACAGGAAAAAAAAGGCAGAAGAAAATAGAGCCTATAGACAAAACCGTCATACATTACCTGTTCTAGCATACAGAATGCCACCACCACAAAAAAATGGAAGCTTAAAAACTTTGCTCTAAGTTCTCTCCTTAGTACTTTTCCCCACACAAGATGCTACCTTTTTGTTCAATTTAATGTCTTCAATTCTGCAAGTTCCATAGGTTGTAAGATGACCTTTCAAGAATGGACATAATGCTTTCTGACTATATGCAATTATTATATATATAAATATAACTGAATACAATATATAATTTTTCATTTGCACTACTTGAAGTCAGCAAGGCAATTATTTGGTAACTCACTGAATACTAGCTGTACTTCAGAGAACTGAAAAAATATTAGTATAAAATCAATGTTATTTCACTAAATGCAGTAATTACTACCATGTCAACAGAGCACCATTAAGGGTTCATCCCTTCACAGATGTTTAAACAACATGTGGTTAAAATGTAGCACATATATCAGAGCAGCTGACAACATGATACAGCCAAGCCAGTATTTATTATCAACACTCAAGGGGAACCAACACTTGTTCTTTGTTTAGCCTCTTCCATACAGATGCTGAATATCTGTAAGTGTTCCTCTTTTATTGAAGATTTGTTTAAAACAAAGAAGAGCAGTAAATGCAGATGTGAAGCAAGCCAGGCAAATCCAAGAGCATCAGACATCCCATTAAACCAAATTTTGCTGCACAGGGAGTGGTTGATGCTTCTACTGTTCGCATCCTCTGCAGTCATCCCCATGCTACACTGTGCTCTTCCGATGTCACACACAAAACACTTCTCCAAGAGATAACTTTTTTCTACTCTAAGCTGAAATCAAGCTGTTGAGGTTGTCATCACTACAAATTTGGTATTAGAAGAAAAATAGAAAGCTCTACCTATCCTTGCTTGACATACACCCGAGTGTCCATGTCACCTATGCAGCTTTGAAAGCACAGGCTCCTCCCTCTTTCTGACTCTCTTGCTTAAGACACAATTCAATCCACTTTTAGAAATATAAATCTGAAATAAGGCCATTAGAAGTAGCTAGATGGACAAACAGCTATAAAGACTATACCTGAATGGCAGGTAAAAAAAATCCCGTTCACAATACAGAAATACAAGGAAAACAGAACCCTCCCAAAAAAACCAATGCAGAAAATCAACGTGCCTTACCCATAGGTCTATTTCTGTCCCTGAGGTCCCTGTGATTGGGGTGTCTGTATGAGTCCCTGTAGTGGTGGGCAATGGCCATATCATCCAAACGATAATGCTGAGGTGGAGGTGGGGTGGGATGAGGCAGACCATTGGGCTGATAAGATAAGCCGTTATTTGGACTGTACCGCTGGCCTGGGCTAATAGTGCAGGGCCGCTTGCTTGGATGCTCTGAGTGCAAAGGCTCTCTGTCAAAGCCATTTTCTTTGGTTCTGAAAAATAAAGCAAAGGAACTTTAATTCACTTGGTGAGCAGAGCTCAGGAACACGCACCCCAATTTATACATTCATCTTCAGGAACTAAAGTTTTGTTCTTTTACTTTGCTCCAAGTGTGTGGTGATGAAGAATATTTCATAACACTGCACATGTGAAACGTACAAAGGACTCATTCAGCTTTTCTATCTATCCCTGTGAATTGAGAAATACTAGCAGGGTGAGCTTCTGATGGAGCCACCTAAAGAGGGGCTGGAGAGCAAGCAGCCTTCGCTGAATCACTGGCTGATGGGATGGATACACATGTAAATAAAGAGCTCAAACGGTGAATGGATACATGAAGATACAGATCAAGAAATTCCTACTTTCAGTAGTGCTACAGCTTATAGTGATTAGGCAAAATCTGCAGTTCAACAAATGTTTTTTTCAAGAGGACAGCAGACAGTCCTAAGGTGAAGCATGTCAGTGTGCTGCAGCTCAGCACGCCATGAGCTCCCATCAAGATCAGTGTCACACTGAGATTTTGGGGAAGAACAACTCTAGATGATGAAAAATGCTTCCTTCAGAGATTTTTGCACTGCCTGGGCTACTCCAGTCAAAGGTGCTGTGACTGTAATTAATTTCACAGGAAGATGTGGTCAGACTTAAGTCCTCAATAACGTTCAGGATTTCCCACTCCATTGCTTTTAGATAGGAGTTTTATGCTCAGGCAACTTGGAAGAGTTATTGGGAAGAAAGACAGTTCTTTTATGTTCTAAGATATGCTTTAATTAAATTCACAATCAGCTATTTCCAAAGAAGTCTCTACTCGACACCTCTGTCTGAGAAGCTTGAACTCACATTGAACTAATTTTCCATTTAAATAAAAAAAATTAAAGGCTAGAATCAACAGGTTCACAACTCTTTTAGGGAAGTTTTGTTTCACTGAAGTATGGTTTACTTACTATGGAAATAAACAAAACTTCCAAAATATTAGCTTTGATCACAAAGTTTATTAGATATAAATGTTGAAACTGTTGAGGCTTCATTCCTCCCTCCAAAAATCTTTATTGAACAGCTGATATATTCCAGTTTTTTTACAAGATAACTTTATCCTCTGTAAGAAATGGATGACATAATGTATCTTTCGTTGTTACAATACAATTTTTTGTCACTTTGACAGAAAGGTAAATTTAATCTAATTTTCTTGCCTGTTGGTAAAACCAACTGCCTTACAATACACTCTCCCCTAGAAAGCGACCGACCACCCGCCAGGAACTGTCTGTGGGGAAACACTCTGTGTATTAATGTTTTGTATTTAATTACCTTAACTTTGTACTTAATTACCTTAACTGGAAAGCATTGCATTAGCTTGGACAACACACCAGCATATCCACTGAACTTGAACTAACACAGAAATCAACATGATCACTGAAAACACATTTACTGAAATTAAAAGACGTGATGTCTTTTCTGGGTGTTAAAACTTTAATTCTACAATTTACCGTTATATTTTCTGCACTTAGCAGAAAACCAAAATGTGACTGTACACAGACTCATTTTATGCTTCTGACCATATAATCTATACAAAAAGTAATAACTTAGAAAACCTCATCAGAACAGGAATCAGTGCCAAATTCACTATATCTAAATATATTGAACATAGTGATAAAAGACAAAGTGCTGAAAAATGCCATAATTCAGATGCTTTGAACTCCACCTACTAGTCTGCTTCTGATCTCAGTCCTACGCATTCTTTCAGGTCTCAGCCCTTGGGACAAGGTGTCAGCACTTCCCCAGGTGTCTGAGGAAGCAGTCTTGTTTCCCTGTTTCAGTAACTGGCAGACCCGTGTGAATACCAGTTCCAAATATAACACCATCACAGTTTCAATCTGTTTTCATCTGCTTTTTATCTGACTCATCTGATTTTGCAAAGCAACCACAAGCTGCAGAGAGGAAATAACACTGTGCAGGAAACCTGACACCTTTTTTCTTGCTCCTGTTGGGCACATTTTCCTCGATGTACACATAAATCCACACCACTGTTTGGAAAACTGGCAACATTATAGATGGGGTCCTTCAGCTATGAACACAGAAGAGGTCATTTTACTTGGAGCTATGATTTACTCGGACTAAAGACAGCAGAAAAGACAGTTGTCATTAGTTTGTACCCATTTAAAAGAATCTATGTTGTTTCTAGGTTATAATTTCAGTTTTAAATTAATGCAATTTATGGATAATTTCCTGGGTAGAAAATCTGACCATGCCTTGGCTGGAAAATTAGGTTTCACCTGATCAAGTGTATTACACCAATTTCAAAGAACACTGAAGTTAGCTTGCAAGAAATGAGACAGAGCTATTTATCTGCTATTTGTGCAAGGTGCTTGGATTTAAATTGACTTCCACCAATAAAGTTTTGATCACCAAACAAGTGATCATGCTTTGCCGGAATAAAGTACTTGTTTATAATACTGTGTTACAGAAAAGATTACTACCACCTTGCTAACAGTTCGTATTAAGAAAATTCTTTTAAAATTCCTCATCATTACACGTGGCTTACCAAGTAGCATAGTTGTGAGAGCTGTAAGCATCCTTCACCTTGCTGAGATGTGGAGAAGCCTCTTCAATTAAGATTTACTTAAAAGTATTATCAAAGTTGATCTCTGTGCCCAGGTACCTTTGACATGTATTTCTGGTTATGGGTGCCAAGTGTACAGCAATCACTTCTAAAGTCACAACACAATCATGGCCACTTTTGTTTTCCTCTCACTCAAAATTAATGCTATTCTAATGGAGTTTTTTGCTATCCTATATGTGCTTTGTAGGCAGCTGTCACATGTAGAGTCACTATATGACATGCTCATGCACCATACAGCCTTTCCCAGCAAGCTCAAAGGATGACTAATTAGCAAAAATTTTTTTGTGGTTAATGTATTTAAAATCATGTCCTTTGTAACTAAGCATTCATTCACCAAGACAAAATCTCACATTGGTCCAAGTTCCTTTGCTTTACTACAGTAGAATGTCAACTCCAAAAGTCGTAAACAAAATATAGTGAACACTTTGCTCATGACATGTCATGAACAAATTACCAAAATGTGTTGTCTCCTCAGGTGTCAGTTTTCCCCTCTTGCAGTGACTGATGGTTCCCAGTGTTATTACAGAAACAGATTGATCTTTTTAATGAGCTAGTTTAATAGACTCCAAAATCTCACCGTGGCTGCTCATCCATGTCAGACCATATGCACCATGAAAACATTCAGTAAAACATGAAGCTCTGCTGTCAGATTGCTCTATAAAATCTCACATACAGTAGACTTGAATATGCAGATAAATAACCAGAATTGGAAAATGCATATGCAGAAAAGGTTCTGAAATTATAAGCAAAAAAAATTACTGTATGTGGATTTTCTTTAACAAAAAATCACGAGGTGGATGTGGTTACATGTAACACATGCTCCACTTCCTTTGCCTAATCCCATACCGGATTTTACCTCTATTAGAATCAATGGTATGTAGTTAATGCCCAAATAAAAACCTATAAATTATTAAAAGAAATATGAATGTGTGGATGGACATATACACATACACATCTATACATATATATAGATATGTGTGTATATATATAACATACACATTATATACAATGCATGTATGTGTGTATATGTGTGTATGTGTATATGTATATATATATATATATATATATATATATATATAAAACATACCTTGGGAAGTGAAAAAGATACCACAATTTACTTCATTAAGACATATTTTTCCAGTCAAAATTACTCCCACTGCATTTAGTTCCCCTGGAAAGATGTTGGTTTTTAGCATTTTTTTTCATACGCTAGCCATACTCACAGAAAACCCTTCTCTTAAAGGATGTCTGGTATCTTATGCTGTATTTTTATTAGTATATTTGAAAATTACTTAGATATCTAAACAAAAGGTATACATATTTCCAGAAGTTTTCTCCTGCTTCTCTGTAAACAATTAAACTAATTAATAAGTGTAATGAGTATAAATCTAGACAAGTATTTGCTTTCAATAGTCACCCAGCTTGGGCATTTTCTACCTCTGAGGACAGCTTTTTGTGGTTGTTTTACTTACATTATCCAAATTAAAAGGTATGCAGACTTCAATTCAGTAAATTTAAGAATCTTTCCAAAAGGAACTTTTTACTAAATTTGTAGTATGAATGTTCCTTAGTGCACACAAGACTGAAAATAGCTCAGCCAAAATGACTGCATATTTTTTTCTGTATAGTTTTAATCATAGTCATAGTCAATGGAGAAGTAGGTGTGACTAACCAATGACAGGGTTGTTGGATACTGAAAAAAACCCAACTCATTTTTTAAGCTCAAGGTACGATTCCAAGGGGCAAACTGGGCAGTCTCTTTTCAGGTGAGCATTTTTCATGACAGCAAAGAACTGCAGAGTCAAAAAGAAAGCATGATTTTTTCTGAAATGCCAGGAAGCTAATTTCACCTTTGGAAAAATTATCTCTTTGCACAGGAAAAGAGATTACATGTAAAATGTCTGAAAATTAATCATCTTTCTGGGGTGCAGTTAGCAGGCTTGTGTGAAGTCCAATGGCTATTTCAGTTTGGTCTAATTGTCAGGGAAAAATGGTGGAAAATGGTGAAAAAACACATAAAAAACTTCTCTGTTGGTATTTTGATTTCCTTGTTGATCGATAGTGATTCCCAAAACACAATTAGACATGCTAATTTCAAATACTTTCATATTTTTGTCTATCTAATAGCTATGTTACTTTAAATTTTACAGTTCACTTCTTTCTATGAGGAGCTAATTTTACTATGAGCTTTCAGACTCTGTTGTCTCTTAATTTTTGAGCTATTTCAGCCTGTTCCTACACAAAAATGTCACCTTTACAAACTTATGTGGCTTCTTGACTCAGCTTCTTCATTTAAAAGATAACTAGGATGCTTGCCATGCCTCAGGCATGCAGGCAGTGGCCTCTGACAGAACAGCATTACAAAAGTTATCCACACTATAAAGTCCATGGTGAACAAATCTATGAAAATACAATATTTGAGTCTCTTCAAGGTAAAATGTAAATGCCAGTTGAATTGCCAACATTAGCATGGGAAGAAGCTGAAAATCAATAATCACAAGAGTAATTTTCTTGTAACACTAAACAAAGACCTTCGTTCAAAAAAGAAAAACTGTTCCATAGCCCTAAAGCTACTGTAGCTCACACACATGCACTCACTTGCCTCATTTCTGTATGGACTCTTTACTCAGTTTAACAACAAAACAGATTTCAGTGAGCATTTCTTCTGTTTGGAAGAAATATCCTTATGCATATTGGATATATGGATACGGAGATGAGGCACAGCAGAAGGAATCAAAGCCCTCACTGCACAGGGTTAGAAAGTAGAAGAGGTTTGCCTTCTACTTTCCAATACAAATGCCTAGCCACTTTCCTCATATTTACCACTTAGTCCAACAAAACCTCAAATGCAAAGGACTAGCATATGGAGATGGTATGATCTGCTGCTTGTCACCTCATGCTGCACAGAAATATTATGCACAAAGTAGTACAGTACTGGCTGGCCATTACTTCCACATGGATATGACCACAGGGCGTCCTCAGGTGATTTTCTTGGCTGAATCAGTGTATGCATATATTGTATTTATATACACAGAGATTTATACGTATATGTAGCTCTCTCTATATATATGTATGTAGGTATGTACAGGCAGATATGCATAAGCAGGGCCTGTTATGATAAGGCATGGGATAATGGTTTTAAACTGGCAAGAGATTCAGATTAGATAAAAGGAAGACATTTTTAACAATGAGGCTGGTGAAACACGGGCACAGGTTGCCCGGAGAGGTGGTAGCTGTCCCATCTCTGGAAACATTCAAGGTCAGGTTGGACCTGAAGGCAGGACAGCACCCACATGCAGGGATCATCCGAGTTTCCCCCAGGCATCCATGCACAAGGTCTCCTCTTCGTGCTGGAGGTCAGCACATTGGACCCATGGGAAACTGAGCAGGGTATGGAAGGGCAGGGGTGCTCACCTGTCTGGAGTTCGCCTCTTCCCGTTTTCGTTCACATCGAGAAGCAGCTCCGAGGAGTCAACGGGTGAGGTGGTGCTGGCATCCAGAAGCAGCTGTTCGTGCTGGGCGAGGTACTGGGCTGGGTTCTGCTTGGCTAGCCTTGCACAGTGCAGCAGCTCCCGCTGCAGCAGGGGCAGATTGGCCTGCAAGAGCATGGCACACGTTAAGAGGGCAGCCGGCAAGCAGTTTCAACAGAGATGATGAGAAAAAAAAAAAAACCAGAGCTCTGCGGTGAACCTGTTGCAAGCATTCCCAGTTAGGTTTGTTGTGGTTAGCTGCCTGAAAGCAGGCACTCTCCTAAAGTGGTTGTGTCATGGCTGTGCTGAGTATGCATGGAAGGATGGGAGTCTACTGAAAATGGAAAAGAAAACTGTAAATGTTGTGAGAAAACCAGGTCTGAGTTCCACATGTTTAAAGAGGGAAAAAGCACCATCTTGGCTGACTTCATTCCCTTTCTTACTATCCAAAACCTGATCTCCTACAAAGCAGCTGTTTTCAACAAGTTACAATACTTCTTCAATGTTTGTTTCCCATTCAGACTGTAGTTAGTAAGTACTTGGAAATTGTCTGAAACCCTGTGCTCTGCAACTCTATAAGCTGCCTCAGTCACCAGCCTTCAAGGGCCTTGGGGAGAACAGGATTGAGAACAGGATTGCCCTCAGCTTTCCCATTACACTTGCAGTTACACATTAAGATAAAGATTACAACAAAATCTCACGTTCCAGAGCTTCAGTTAATCACCCAGAGGGCTACAATCCTCCTCCTAGCCAGATGTAGCTTGAAGGATTTCTAACTGTTCTCTCACGGCCCCAGTGGGACTTGGGTCATGGGCTGGAGATTACCATGACTCAGACACAAAGAACTGAAAATGCTCATTGATCCTTGGGCAGCACATTTTGCCCATACACTGGGGTCATACTTAGTCATACTTTTGCCAGAATTGGGACCCAGGTGGAACTGTATGTTCTTTGTCTCTGCAGAGATAGTAACACACATTGGAAAACATTTTCCTTTCTTTGCAGCACATGCATGCATCAATACTAAGATAGACCACTCATTTTTTACCTAATATTTTTTGTGCCTTAAGGTGGTGTACCTTGACCTCTTTTGTTTCGTAACTAATGAACAATGATTTCTTGCCTCACAATTTTCAAGTACTGGATTAAATGTCATGACTTGAAGTAACTAGAGATAAACAAATGTACTTCAATGGTTCCCTTTGTTTTGAAATAACTCCCATTTAAAAACAAAACAAAGCAAACAAACAAAACAAAAAAACCCTACCACCTTTTTTCATTTTTAAACAGGAAAACATTTCTTAAGTCAAAAAAGTTCAGAAAGTAATATGCAGGGAACCAAGCACAAAAAGCAGATGTTCTGAAATGTTTTGAGCCCAGGATCTTGCCCAATTAATTTGCTAGCATTATAAAAATGGAAAATGCTCTAGCATTTGGTACAGCTCTTGCTGTACCAGAAGAGCAGATCCACTGTGTAACAAAAAAATGCCACAATAGGTCAGTACATATGAACCCTTCAGCAGCAAAGAAAAAACAGCAATAGCTATCACTTATTCATCTTAGGATGGGAAGACAGCCAGTTGTGTGGAACACAGAAATCTTTACAGACCTTCACAGAACACAAATATTTTGTGAAAGAACCAAATGCATATTTTCTTTGACACAAGAGAGAGAGAGAGAGAGAGAGAGAGAGAAACTGGCTGCTTCTGTGAGCAGGGTTTTTCACCTTATTTTTATTTTATTTTATAAAGCTCACACAGAATACAAGTCAAGACACTCAACTAACTGAAGTGCCTTGCATGTCAGAGAATGACTGGAGAAGTTCACATATATTCACAAATAAATATCTGGAAGACATGAAAAAATCAGACCTAGTATTTGAAGAGTGGCGCCTACTTGGAAGATGTATCATCGCATCTCAGCATGCCTATGAGGTAGAAATGTGAAGTCCCCACTTAGCAGTTGCATAATCAAGGAAAAAACCCCCACATTTGTGTTCCTTGTCCACTATCACAAACAAAACAGACCTATTTAATACACGGGCAGTACTGGAGACAACCAAATTTTGAACTGTCTCGCCAAACTCGTGATTTATTTTATTTGATTTCCTTCTCCTAAAGAAAAGTTCATTCTTGCTTTTTAATCATAAAGATGAAGATCTGCAGATAAATTTATCTAAATAGATTGAACATATTTTCTGTGCACTGAACAAACATATACAACTTTTAATATGTTTATTAAACATCAATATACTCAGTTTCCTAATTCTTTACAGATTAGTTTAGAAAACTACGAATGATGCCTCATGAGTTTGTAATGGCATAAAGCAATACTTGGAAAAATACCTGAAGTGAAGAAAAGCAGTATTTGGAAATTTGTAGTTCAGCACAAGTACTGTTAATCTGCTCAAGACACTACTGTAACCAGTCTTTATCAAACCATATGTTAAAAAAATAATTTGTATTGGAAGAAAATTACTCAGGACCTCTCTATAGCTAGATCAAGTGTGCAGAGTGTTTCGGGTCACTGTGGCCCTGATACACAAGAAGAACTATTTTTTTGGAAGATAAGAAAAGCTAGTTTGGTATGCAGAATGAAACACC